>JAFMOC010000829.1:47500-138592 GCA_019802505.1 Corydoras sp. C115 | reverse complement strand
AAGTCAGTAATACATCCATCCATTATCTTCCGCTTTATCCTCTACTTGGGTTGTGTAGGGTTCCCCATGCTCCCCATCCAGGGGAGAACGTTTCGGGCGCTGGGCAGATACACCCAGGACAGGGTGCCAATCTATCGCTGGGCACACTCACTTACACACACACACACACACACACACACACACACACACACACACACACTCTATATGGGGCAATTTGGAGAATTCAATTGACTTTATTCCATGTTTTTGGACTGTGGGAGGAAACCGGAGAACCGGCCGTCTGTTCGGAAGAGAAGATGGACCTCTGGAAATGGGTTGTGGGAAAATTGGACTCACTAAAAACTCCAAAGAAGTCTGTCTTTTCTCACCGACGTGAACACAACCGGACCTTTGAGTCCTCCTCCACGTCCTCGCGCTCTGAGCCCGGGTTCAGCTGGACGCCGTGAGGCTGCAGAGATGATTTTGGCTGGGGCTTCTCCCGGTTGCAGCAGAAAAAGACATTTGAAAATGTGTACTGAAGCTGACAGGACTGGCAGCCTCACCACCCTGACTGCCAAACGGGCGCTGCACTCTTCAACTGGCCCCCCGACAACTGCCCTTCACAAACATGACATCCACGCTCTCACCGACAACCGGCCCCGTGTCCGTGTGGGGTTTTCCAGTTTCCTCCCACAATCCAAAAACAAGAATTCAAGGTAAAAGAGCAGCCCTAAATTGCCTCTATCTAGAACTGCTACCCTGACAGACCTAGAGCTGCCACCCTCACAGCCGTAGAACCACTATGCCCTTAAGAGACAGAACTGCCACCCTTCAAGAAACAGAACCTCACAGACATAGAGCTGCAGAGCTGCCACCCTCAAAAAACAGAGCTGCCACCGCCTTAGACACAGAACTGCCACCCTCAAAGAAAAAGAGCTGCCACCTTCGCAGACACAAAACAGCGACCCTCATAGACAAAAAACTGCCACCCTCACTGACACAAAGCTGCCACCCTCATGGACACAGAGCTGCCACTCCCTTAGACACGGACCGGCCACCCCCTTAGACACAGAGCTGCCACCCTCGATGAAACAGAGCTGCAACCCTCGCAGACACAAAGCTGCCACCCTCATGGACACAGAGCTGCCACTCCCTTAGACACAGAGCTGCCACCCTCAAAGACAAAGAGCTGTCACCCTCAAAGACAAAGAGCTGCCACCCTCAAAGACAAAGAGCTGCCACCCTCAAAGACAAAGAGCTGCCATCCTCAAAGACAAAGAGCTGCCATCCTTAAGGATACAGAGCTGCCACCCTCGCGACCACATATGTACAACTCAAAAACATGTCTTAAACATGTCTTAAACATGTGACCTTAGTGGACACGTGACCCGCCCTCTTGTTTAATAGCAGATTATAGCCAGGAAAGAAAATAATCCCAGACCTGAGACTGTACAAGATACAGGAAGCGCTGAACCTCTGGTTTATCTCCAACTGAGACGCCTTCTCCCTGCAGAGGAGAGTCTGCTCCAGCGCTCATATTTCATATCTCATATTTATTTTGCAAAAATCCCCCTAATGACACAAACCCCATCGAACTAAACCCAGAGACTTACAGAGAATGCCTCTAAATAACAAATAAACAGATTCCATTCTCTTATTATATATAAAAACTATTATTATAAAACTTCTGGTAACGAAACGGAACGTGGAGGACCCAAAGAAACCGAAGTCCAAAAACAGTCCAAAGGCTTTGCTTTGAATTATTTACAGTACTAATGCCTTATGCAGAAAGAGGTCAGCTATTTTCCGTTCTTACTAGGGTAACGGGGGTGGGGGAGGTGGGGTTCTTATGCCTATCCAGGGGAGAATGTTTCAGGCGCTGGACAGACACACCAAGGACAGGACACCAACCCATCGCTAATTACACTTTCACTTATGAATTTCCGAAAAAACGCTGAGTGAAAGAGGCAGTGAAGCAGGTGAGGTAATGGAGCTCATCTGTGGTTTGTCTGTTAATCAACTTTTAAATTGCCATCATGGTGGCAACAAAAACTCCCCCAAATCAAGAGAAAGAAATCTTAAGACCCATAGAGGACACTGAGGTAAAAGTACAGTACTAATGCTTCATGCAGAAAGAGGTCAGCTACTTTCTGTTCTTACTAGCGTCATGGGGGTGGGGGGGGGTTCATATGCCTATCCAAGGGAGAACGTTTCAGGTGCTGGACAGACACACCCAGGACAGGACGCTAACCCATCACTAATTACACTTTCACTTATGAATTTATGAACAAGTGCTGAGGGAATAAGAGGCAGTGAAGCAGGTGAGGTAATGGAGCTCATCTGTGGTTTGTCTGTTAATCAACTTTTAAATTGCCATCATGGTGGCAACAAAAATACACAAAAATCATGAGAAAGAAATCTCTTAAAGCCCCATAAAGGACACTGAGGTAAAAGTACAGTACTAATGCTTTATACAGAAAGAGGTCAGCTACGTTCCGTTCTTACTAGGGTCACTGGGTTGGGGGAGATGGGGTTCCTATGCCTATCCAAGGGAGAATGTTTCAGGCAATGGGCAGACAGGACAGGGGGCCAACCCATCACTAATTACACTTCCAATTATGAATTTATGAATAAGTGCTGAGGGAAAAAGATGCAGTGAAGCAGGTGAGGTAATGGAGCTCATCTGTGGTTTGTCTGTGTTAACATGATAAAAGGGCGCGGTAGCTCAGTGGTTAGGGTGTTGGGCTATCAATCTGAAGGTTGGGGGTTCAAGTCCCAGGTTCACTGAAGTTACAGTGTGGGTCCTTGAGCAAGGCCCTTAACCCTCATTGCTGCAGGGATGTTGTGATTAATCCTGTGTTCACCTTGTAAGTCGCTTTGGATAAAAGCGTCCAATAAATGACCAAATGGAAATGTAAGTGTAATAAAAATTCCCAAAAATCATGAGAAAGCAATCTCTTAAAGCCCCATACCCCATTGAGGTAAGAGTACAGTACTAATGCTTTATGCAGAAAGATGTCAGAGATCTTTCTCTGTAGAAGTAGAGATTGGCGTCCTGTCCTGGGTGTATCTACCCAGCGCCCGAAACGATCTCCCCTGGATGGGCATGGGGAACCCTCAGTGACCCTAATAGACAATTAAGCAGAAGATAATGAATCAATGATAATGATAGAACATGATGGAACGAATGATGAAACAGGGCACCAATCTATCGCTGGGGCCACAGTCCAAAAACTTGGATTCAAGGTCAATTGAATTCTCCAAATTGCCCCATATAGAGTGCGTCTGTGTGAGTAATTGTATCCAGTGATAGATTGGCACCCTGTCCTGGGTGTATCTGCCAAGCGCCCAAAATGTTCTCCCCTGGATGGGCATGGGGAACCCCCTGCAACCCTAGTAGACAATTAAGCAGAAGATAATGGATCAATGATAATGATAGAACATGATAGAACAAATGATGAAACAGGGCGCCAACCTATCGCTGGGCCCACAATCCAAAAACATGGATCAAGGTCAATTGAATTCTCCAAATTGCCCCATATAGAGTGTGTGTGTGTGAGTAATTGTGTCCAGTGATAGATTGGCACCCTGTCCTGGGTGTATCTGCCCAGCGCCCAAAATGTTCTCCCCTGGATGGGCATGGGGAACCCCCCCCCGCGACCCTAATAGAGGATAAAGCAGAAGATAATGGATGGATGATAATGATAGAACAGGACCCACAGTCCAAAAACATGGATTCAAGGTGAAGTGAATTCTTTAATTGTAGTGTGACTGTGTGAGTGATAGATTGGCGTCCTGTCCTGGGTGTATCTGCCCAGCGCCCGAAACGTTCTCCCCTGGCTGGGCATGGGGAACCCCCGGCGACCCTAGTAGAATCTGACAAGACAGTCAGTATGAGGGATATTTATTTTGAAATGAGGGCCCGAACC
The DNA here is from genome assembly GCA_019802505.1 of Corydoras sp. C115. Lineage (NCBI taxonomy): Eukaryota > Metazoa > Chordata > Actinopteri > Siluriformes > Callichthyidae > Corydoras > Corydoras sp. C115. Next base: position 134,684 of record JAFMOC010000829.1, on the reverse strand, counting down.
GAGAGCACAGCAGAACCCGGTTCTTAATCTGTTCTGTCAAGCGTTCGAATCGACACACCCAGGACAGGACGCCAACCCATCACTAATTACACTTTCACTTATGAATTTATGAACAAAGATGAGTGAATAAGAAGAAGGTGAGGTAATGGAGCTCATCTGTGGTTTGTCTGTTAATCAACTTTCGATTTTCCATTGGCAACAGAAATCACGAGAAGAAAGAAATCTCCTAAGACCATAGAGAGGACATTGATGCACCTACTGACCTGATGAGGTCGTGAGCCCGGGTGTGGAAGTTATCGACGGTTTTACTCTTGACTTCAGGAGCACAGATCCAGGAAGAGTCCCTCCCAGCCTCCAGTGCGGACAGATCCAGGAGGTTGATGACCGTGGCAGTGGTCTGCAGCAGTCCGGTGGTCAGACCCTCAAACACCTGCTTATTCACGCTCCGTCCAAAGATGGACTTATCCTCGTCGGGAACGTAGAGCTGGAAAGAAAACACGCAGTCGGTTAAGGGAGCCGAAACTGACAAGACCGTCAGTGTGAGGGGGATTTATTTTGGAATGAGAGACCGAATCGAGAGCACGCCAACAATGGTTCCCTCCGGGTTCTCCGCTTTCCTCCCACAGTCCAAAAACATGGATCAAGGTGAATTGAATGCTCTAAATTGGAATGTGGTTGTGTGAGTGAGTGAGTGTGTCCAGTGATAGATCGGTGCCCTGTCCTGGGTGTATCTGCCCAGCGCCCGAGATTTTCTCCCCTGGATGGGCATGGGGAACCCCCCGTGATCCTAATAGAGGATAAAGCTGAAGATAGTGGATGAATGATAATGATAGAACATGATAGAACAAATGATAGAACAGGGCGCCACTCTATCGCTGGGCCCACACTCCAAAAACATGGATTCAAGGTGAATTGAATACTTTAAGTTGTAGTGTGTTTGTGTGAGTGAGTGTGTGCCCAGTGATAGATTGGTGTCCTGTCCTGGGTGTATCTGCCCAGCGCCCGAAACGTTCTCCCCTGGATGGGCATGGGGAACCCCCTAATAGACAATTAAGCAAAAGATAATGGATCAATGATAATGATGGAACATGATGGAACGAATGATGAAACAGGGCTGCCAATCTATCGCTGGGGCCACAGTCCAAAAACATGGATTTAAGATCAATTGAGATGCTCCAAATTGCCCCATATAGTGTGTGTGTGAGTGAGTCAGTGTGTCCAGTGACAGATTGGCGCCCTGTCCGGGGTGTATCTGCCCAGTGCCCAAAATGTCCTCCCCTGGATGGACATGGGGAACCCCCCCCCCCCCCACACACACAACCCTAGTATAGGATAAATCGGAAGAAAATGGATGGATGATAATGATAGAACAAGGTCCACAGTCCAAAAACATGGATTCAAGGTGAAGTGAATGCTTTAATTTTAGTGTGACTGTGTGAGTGATAGATTGGCGCCCCGTCCTGGCTGTATCTGCCCAGCGCTCGAAACGTTCTCCCCTGACTGGGCATGGGGAACCCCCGGCGGCCCTAGTAGAATCTGACAAGACCGTCAGTGTGAGGGATATTTATTTTGGAACGAGGGCCCGAACCGAGAGCACAGCAGAACCCGGTTCTTAATCTGTTCTGTCAAGCGTTCGAATCGGCAACGTCAGAAGAAAACCAAGCCGTCAACTCGCAATACGAGATGTCCTGAGCGCGGCGATCTGGTGAAGTCGGAGGGATTTTGGGACACGCTGTTTATTTGGACTGCAGGTCGATGCAGCCGAAGCAAAGCTGGCCTTCAGCTCTAATCTTGGCACTGATACGTATCTCCAGCCCATTCAACACCGGCTCCGGTAGTCTCAATATCAATAGCACAATAGAGCAGGACATTTAAACCTCAGCGTGCATTCTAAAGCCTGTCCAATTAAGGCTGAGGTGAGGGGGGGAGGGGGAGGGGACGATCCTGTCCTCTTTGTTTCCAGGCACATACCATTAGTCTTTGGTTGGAATCCTGATCCTGCGAGACATAAATAACAACATGCTGCTTATCTATTATTCATCCGGTCTGGGCTATAAACTGATGCTTAAACTCACAGTGACACCACCGTTGGTCGCGTGCCAACTACGGGCATGCAGGAGACCTGGCGGGATGCTGGCGGGAGCGTCGAGTAACCATGGCTCAGGTCCCACCGCCGGGCAGGGATTTCTGGAGCCAAAATTAAATGATTTAAGCTTTCAGTTCAGTTTTGATTTTGACATTCAGTGCGGTGAGGGCAATTGGCTCAGTGGTGAAAGTGCTGGGCCTTTCAATCAGAAGGTTGTGGGTTCAAATCCCAGATCTACTAAAGTTACCAATGTGGGTCGTTGAGCAAGAACCCTAATTGCTTCCAGGATGCCGTGGCCGACCCTGTGCTCTCTTTGGATAAATGCGTCTGCTTAATAAGATAAGATAGGGCGGCACGGTGGTTTAGTGGTTTAGCATGTTCTCCTCTCAGCTCTAGGGATTCCCGTTTCAAATCCCACTCTGGGTGGAGTTTCCATGTTCTCCCCGTGTCAATGTGGGTTTCCTCCGGGTTCTTCGGTTGCCTCCCACAGTCCAAAAACATGGATCAAGTCAATTGAGTTCTCCAAATTGCCCCATATAGGGTGTGTCTGTGTGAGTGTGTCCAGTGATAGATTGGCGTCCTGTCCTGGGTGTATCTGCCCAGCGCCCGAAACGTTCTCCCCTGGATGGGCACCCCCCCTCCCCCGGTCGGGGGTCGGGGGGTTGGGGTTATGAGGTTTCGGGCGCTGGGCATATACACCCAGAACAGGGCACCAATCTATCGCTGGGCGCACACTCACTCACACAGACACAGTCTATATGGGGCAATTTGGAGAACTCAATTGACTTGATCCATGTTTTTGGACTGTGGGAGGAAACCGGAGAACCCGGTGGAAACCCACATGGACACGGGGAGAACATGGAAACTCCACCCAGGTTGGGATTCGGACCTGGAATCCCCAGCACTGAGAGTCCAACGTGCTGCCCCGTGATAGAACAAATAATAGAACAGGGCGCCAACCTATCGCTGGGCCCACGGTCCAAAAACATGGATTCAAGGTGAAGTGAATGCTCTAAATTGTAGTGTGGTTGCGTCAGTGAGCATGTTCTCCTCTCAGCGCTAGGGATTCCAGGTTCAAATCCCACTCTGGTGGAATTTCCATGTCCTTCCCGTGTCCGCGTGGGTTTCCTCTGGGTTCTCCGGTTTCCTCCCACAGTCCAAAAACATGGATCAAGGTCAATTGAGTTCTCCAAATTGCCCCATATAGAGTGTGTCTGTGTGAGTGAGTGTGTGTCCAGCGATAGATTGGCGTCCTGTCCTGGGTGTTCTCCCCTGGATGGGCATGTTCTCTCCGCCCCCCCCGCAACCCTAGTGGGCGATTAAGCAGAAAATAATGAATGGATGATAATGTACAATATTAATAAATAAGAATTATATTGGATTGACCTTTAATTGAACATTTAAAGGGAAAAGCAGCATAAGAGCATCTGATTTGGCACGGGAGCCGTTTGGCTCGGCCATCGGTCAGACGGCAGTTTGAACCCTGAGCTCGGGGGGGGGGGTGGGGGGGGCATACGGGGAGTTGAACGCTGACAAAGCGGGCAGCGCTCGCTACATTCTTGACAAATCTAATTACAGAAGAGGAAGGGGGAGATGGCGGCGTGAGCGCTGCGTGTTTGCTCTGCCTCTTCCACTCCTCTGTTTGGAAGGTTTACCAGGGGATTATGCATTTCTGTAAGATAAATATAACCAGACTTACCCCTAAGCCTGGCTTCACCCTCAGCAATTAAATGGATAGCTTTCCGGGCTTTTAGTTTTCTAAGAAATGCTACGGTTCAGCTGAAGACGAATCCTCACAGACATGAGCGACGCGTCCTCTACGTTTCATGAGCTGGAGCAAAAATGCAAATCCGGATTTGAATGAAGCGGATCGGTAAATCGCTAGAACTATCCGGATACCAATTCATCTGTATTTCCAGTAATGGCACAATTACTGTATATATGAAATAATGTATTGTACGTCACGCATTGATACGAATGTGAAGCGCTCAGAGGTGTGTGGTATAGTTAATGATGTCACGGCCCGACAAACGGCTCAGCCAATCAGATTTAAGAACCGGTACTACCCCTTTCATAAAAATTTTCCCTAGAGGGGATATATATATATATATATATATATATATATATATATATATATATATATATATATATATATATATATATATATATACATACATATATACACACACACACAAAAATAATTTAAGGACAGTACGGTGGTTTAGTGGTTAGCATGTTCTCCTCTCAGTGCTAGGGATTCCCGGTTCGAATCCCAATCTGGGTCGAGTTTCCATGTTCTCCCCATGTCCTCGTGGGTTTCCTCCGGGTTCTCCGGTTTCCTCCCACAGTCCAAAAACATGGATCAAGGTCGATTGAATTCTCCAAATTGCCCCATATAGAGTGTGTCTGTGTGTGAGTGAGTGTGTGTCCAGTGATAGATTGGCGTCCTGTCCTGGGTGTATCTCCCAGCACCTGAAAACGTTCTCCCCTGGATGGGCATGGGGAACCCCCACATGACCCTAATATAGGATAAAGAGGAAGATAATGGATGGATTAATAATTACTAATTTACAAGAATCTGCTGCCTGTAACTGACTGCCTTTCAGGTTCGAATCCCAATCTGGGTGGAGTTTCCATGTTCTCCCCGTGTCCACATGGGTTTCCTCCGGGTTCTCCGGTTTCCTACCGCAGTCCAAACACATGGCTTTAAGATAAATTGGATGTTCTAAATTGACCCTATAAAATCTGTGTCGTTGTAAGTGTGTCCCAAGTGATGGATTGGCATCCTGTCCTAGGTGTATCTGTCCGTCGCCTGAAATGTTCTCCCCTGGATGGGCATTGGGAACCCCACCCCCCTCCCACAATGAGATTCTTCTGCTTTATCCTCTATTAGGGTCGCGGTGGGTTCCCCATGCCCATCCAGGAAAGAACGTTTCGGGCGCTGGGCAGATACACCCAGGACAGGACGCCAATCTATCACTGGACACACACACACACACACGCTATATGGGGCAATTTGGAGAATTCAACTGACCTTAAGCCAAACGGCTCGTGTGCCAAATCAGATGCTCTTATGCTGCTTATCCCTTTAAATGTTCAATTAAAGGTTAATTTAATATAATTCTTATTTATTAATATTGTAGATTATCATCCATTCATTATTTTCTGCTTAATCACCCACTAGGGGGGGGGGGGGGTTCCCCATGCCCATCCAGGGGAGAACACCCAGGACAGGGTGCCAATCTATCACTGGACACACACTCACTCACACAGACACACTCTATATGGGGCAATTTGGAGAATCTAATTGACCTTGATCCATGTTTTTGGACTGTGGGAGGAAACCTGAGAACCAGGAGGAAACCCACGCGGACATGGGAACATGGAAACTCCACCCAGATTGGGATTCAAACCTGGAATCCCTAGTGCTGAGAGGAGAACATGCCAACCCCTAAGCCAACGTGCCGCCGAGATTCTTTTTTTTACTTTTTCAGTATCATTTCCAGGTTTCTACCCTCCTCCTCTAATTTTCTAAGCTCTGTGCTGTTGGGTCTTTTTTTATTAATTATATAATTGAACTCTTTAAATCTTTAAATGACTTTTTCAACTTGGGACAACAAATAAACTCGTCCAGCCGTCGATTCAGTGTCGCGGTATTTAAACACTATAAATCTGTCTTTCGGGGGGAAAATCCCGGCGCGAGGGGGTCTGACTGGCCGCCGGGTAAATTCACATGTAAACAAATCCTCCACTGAAGCTACAGGAAACACCACTGCCCGAAACTGGACCTTGCCGCCTCCGCTAAGCCCGGCTGGAGGATTTGCTTAATGGTATTTGTTTAGAATGACACACAGACGCAGACCGCGGGACGGGTTCTGCGATGAGGGACGTGGTACTGTGAGTGCTGCCACACTGCCGTACTGTCCTCCGGACCGGGGCGTCTGCCAGGAAAGCGTGGACGTGAAGGGCAGGATTAAACGCTCGGGAACGGCAGCGAGGGTCTGCACATCAAGGCTCGTCGTCATCGAGCCAGAAAAAAAAAAAAAAAGGGGGAAAAAAAAAAAAAAAAAAGTGGGATTTGGCAACCGGATTTTCCCAGAACTCTCCTGATGATTCAGTGACTCGTGTAAACTAGACGAGTGTTGTATGCGTTTGGCACGGCGTTCAGTCTGCGGAACCAAAAACTCAAACGTCACCGTAATAAAGCGAGCGGACGGAGGTCATTCAACTTCAATTGGCTGCTCTAAATTGCCCCAGGGGCGGCATGGTGGCTTAGTGGTTATTGTTCTCCTCTCAGCGCTATCTGGGTGGAGTCTCCATGTTCTCCCCGTGTCCACCTGGGTTTCCTCCGGGTTCTCCGGTTTCCTCCCACAGTCCAAAAACATGGATCAAGTCAACTGAATTCTCCAAATTGCCCCATATAGAGTGTGTGTGTGTGAGTGAGTGTGTGTCCAGTGATGGATTGGTGTCCTGTCCTGGGTGTATCTGCCCAGCGCCCAATCTGGGTGGAGTTTCCATGTTCTCCCCGTATCCACCTGGGTTACCTCCAGGTTCTCCGGTTTCCTCCCACAGTCCAAAAACATGGATCATGGTCAATTGAGTTCTCCAAATTGCCCCATATAGAGTGTGTCTGTGTGAGTGAGTGTGTGTCCAGTGATGGATTGGCGCCCTGTCCTGGGTGTATCTCCCCAGCGCCCGAAACGTTCTCCCCTGGATGGGCATGGGGAACCCCCCGTGACCCTAATAGAGGATAAAGCGGAAGATAATGGATGTATAAATTGCCCCATATAGAATGTTTTTGTCTGTGTGAGTGAGTGATAGATTGGCGTCCTGTCCTGGGTGTATCTGCCCAGCGCCTGAAATGTTCTCCCCTGGATGGGCATGGGGAACCCCCCCCATGACCCTAGTAGAGGATAAAGCAGAAGATAATGGATGGATGAATAAATTGCCCCATATAGGGTGTGTGTGTGTGAATGAGTGTGTGCCCAGTGATAGATTGGCGTCCTGTCCTGGGTGTATCTGCCCAGCGCCCGAAACGTTCTCCCCTGGATGGACATGGGGAACCCCCCGTGACCCTAGTAGACAATTAAACAGAAGATAATGGATCAATGATAATGATGAAACAGAGCGCCAATCTATCGCTGGGCACACAGTCCAAAAACATGGATCAAGGTCAATTGAATTCTCCAAATTGCCCCATATAGAGTGTGTTTGTGTGAGTGAGTGTGTGTCCAGCGATAGATTGGCGTCCTGTCCTGGGTGTATCTGCCCAGCGCCCGAAACGTTCTCCCCTGGATGGGCATGGGGAACCCCTCCGCGACCCTAATAGAGGATGGATAGATAGATAGATTGAGTGATTGATTGAAGTCATTGTGTTCTGTGACCGTCATGGCAACATGGAAGAGGAAAGAGCGTTGGCCTACCGTCAGCTGGTGGAGCAGGACGTCGATGAGCGGAGCGATTTTGTTGCTGAAGAGAACGTAGACGGAGTTGCTGCAGCAGCCGGAGCAGGCCAGGTGATAGAGGTTTACAGCGGCGTACAGAGATCTGAAACACAGCAGGAACCATCTTTAAAAGTGGATTAAAAACACATTCATTTCATTTTGCGTTTAATTAATTCTGTAGATAACGGTGTAGATCTCAGGCTTGGTGATGATGATGGGATGGTGATCTGGGATCAGTCTGTGCTGCTGTTCCACCTCGTCACCCAGCTCATCATCAGAAGAGGGCGTGGCACTGAAATCATGTTGTTCCAGGAGGATAAAGTGGAAGATAATGGATGAATTTACTAATTAGTAGTAATTCAGGGCGGGGCACGGTGGTTTAGTGGTCAGCACGTTCGCCTCTCAGCGCTAGGGATTCCCGGTTCGAATCCCCATCTGGGTGGAGTTTCCATGTTCTCCCCGTGTCCGTGTGGGTTTCCTCCGGGTTCTCCGGTTTCCCCCCACAGTCCAAAAACATGGATCAAGTCAATTGACTTCTCCAAATTGCCCCATATAGAGTGTGTCTGTGTGAGTGTGTGTCCAGTGATAGATTGGTGTCCTGTCCTGTGTCTATCTGCCCAGCGCCCGAGACGTTCTCCCCTGGATGGGCATGGGGAACCCCCCGCAACCCTAGTAGAGAATTAAGTGGAAGATAATGGATGGATGTTATATTTGGTGAGATTAAATTTTTGACAGCCTCTATATAATAATCCAAGACAGGTTAAGATTAAAACTAGTATTTGTTTCATCTTCTTTGATCCAACTATGTAAGCTGTATAATTTAAATTGCTTTATATGTTATAGTTAAACATTTGAAATGTTTGTTGGGGGCATGGGGAACCCCACCGCGACCCTAATAGAGGATAAAGCGGGAGATAATGAATGAATGAATGAATGAATGAGTAGTAGTTCGTTAATTTCGATAATTTGCCCATTTTCTACTAAATTTTCTACTTCACAAACAGAATTAATTTAGGATAAAATCATTTAAGTTAACACAATACACAAAACAGGGTGGTTTTTAAAAAAAATTAAAAGAATTCTTTTATTATATTAAGAATATTAAGAATTTAAAGAATTCTTCTGTATTTTGCCTGTTTATTTTTAAACCACTGACACCTTAAGAGGTCAGCGCACAAAAACAAAAGTGATCGCGGGGGGGGGTTCCCCTATGCCCATCCAGGGGAGAACCTTTTGGGCGCTGGGCAGATACACCCAGGACAGGACACCAATGTATCACTGGGCACACACTCACTCACACAAACACTCTATATGGGGCAATTTGGAGCATTCAATTGACCTTGAACCATGTTTTTGGGCTGTGGGAGGAAACCCACGTGGACACGGGGCGAACAAAGAAACTCCACCCAGATTGGGATTCGACCCGGGAATCCCTAGTGCTGAGAGGAGAACATGCCAACCACCAAGCCACCGTGCCACCCTCTGAAATATTAGGTATTTTAATCCTGGATTACAAATGTTTACTAAAGAAACGTCTTGATTCAGAAAGCTCCGAAGACAATTCGGGTAAGAAGCGGTTGCCACAACTACTATAATCCCTTCAAATAATGGAAGCACCAAGACCTCCTGGCTACTTAAGTCACCTCCAATAGAAATCATCCAAACGGTACGGAGCAGTTTTATCTCGTATTTGCTGTTCAAAGTGGTGACAGGAACCCCCCCCCTCTGTCCCCCCCTCTCCCCCGCCCCCTCCCCCCATCTTACCCAACCTGCTCACCTAGAACAACCGGGTGGAACCGTCTCAATCTGTCCACCGATTCCTCAGCATTCTCACTCCCTCTGTTTCCCTCCCACCGTTCCAAACCCTTCCTTTCCTACCCCCCCCCCCCTCCCCGGTCCCTCTCCTCATGCCCCCTCCCCCCCCTCCCGAACAGAGATAAGAGTCAAGCCGTCAGCGCCTATAGGCCAGTCAGTCCGTCAGTCCGTCCGTCCGCTGTATTATGTCTGCTGCACAGCAGCCTGAGGGCAGATTAATGCTGCAGATAAGTGACCGGTCGCAGTGCTCCAGGTTCGCGGCTCCCCGGCGCGCCCCGCTCCCTCCTTTCATCAGTTAATATTTTCTGACAACTGTATATTTAAAGCCGCAGCCGAGCGCCGGCCCGCTATCTGTGGTGTGGACGAAAGGAATCCGACTTCCCTGGTTTTAAAGTAGGCCGTGTTTATTCCCAGCCGTAAACATTTTGATATCTACCGCAACCGTCGCCATCTGTTCGGCGTTTTCAGCCAAACCGTACTGGCACGGGAAATAAAAATAGGCGTCCCGCACCCGTCACTGGGCCGGACAAAAGCGGGAGTGTATATTTAAAGCGCCGACGGGCAGATCTGGAAGATAGCGGGCCCGCGTATTGACACAGCGGCTGAAGAGTGGCAGGCGCAGGGCAGGGGAGAAGCCCGCAGTTCTGACTGGGTTCTCCTGGGAAGGAGTCCAAGTGTTCCACACATCCGAGCCTCATTTCATTCTTTATTATTTTTTTTTTTCCCGGGCGGCTTGATGCACCCACTGAGCAGGCGCAGTCCCGGACCGGACCGGACCGGCACGGCGCGGACGGTGGGCACCGGGGTCCGGGAGCGCGGTTTAGAAATCACTGGCGGTGCTCGGTGAGCACACGGAACATTGATTCGCGAGAGCAAGGAGAGTGTAGGGTTTCGGGAGCACTGATAGAAAGCTATCTATTGAAGAGTGAAACAGAACCACGGGGCGGGGGGGGGAGGAGGGGGGTGGTTCTGGGTGAGCTGAGTGATACTGCAGGCTCTGTTCTGTAAACGGGGGGGAGAAACATGAGATCCCCGGCGAACTGTGCACTCCGGGCAGCCAACCAGCATCGCATTTGACTCGCTGGGTTTCCAGCGGAATTAAAAAAAAAAAAAAAAAAAAAAAAAAAAAAAAAAAAACTTCGCTTCGATCGGCGAAAAAGTTCAAATGCAGTTTGATCGAAACTTTTAACGTAATGCCAAAAAAAAAAAAAAAAAAAAAAAAAAAAAAAAAAAAAAAAAAAATTAATTCAAAAAAATAAATAAAATTAAATTTAATTAAATAAAAAAAAAAAAAAAATATATATATATATATATATATATATATATATCCCCATGCTCATCCAGGCAATAACATTTCGGGTGCTGGGCAGATACACCCAGGACAGGACACCTATTGCTGGGCACACTCACTCACACAGACACACTCTATATGGGGCAATTGGATATCCATCCGTTATCTTCTGCTTTATCCTCTATTAGGGTCGCGGTGGGTGGGGTTCCCCATGCCCATCCAGGGGAGAACGTCTCAGGCGCTGGGCAGATACACCCAGGACAGGGCGCCAATTTTTCACTGGACACACACTCACTCACACAGACACACTCTATATGGGGCAATTTGGAGAATTCAATTGCCCTTGACCCATGTTTTTGGACTGTGGGAGGAAACTGAAGAACCCGGAGGAAACCCACGCGGACACGGGGAGAACATGGAAACTCCACCCAGATTGGGATTCGAACCGGGAATCCCTAGTGCTGAGAGGAGAACATGCTAACCACTAAACCACCCCTTATATATATATATATATATATATATATATATATATATATATATATATACATAAATTGGATGAATGCACCTGTGAACCTGTGAGAGCGGCCGCTCATCCTCTCATAGCCTGAGGTTACTTCAGGTGAGGATGGTATACGGCTCGTCATGGTATTTGCAGGATCCATGTTGGTTTAAGGAAGGGCCGCCGGTGTCGGGTGGCCGATCGTGGATGGAATGACAGGATTTCCAGCGTCAGGGTTCTCCACGGTTTCTCAAGTGTAAACAGCGGATTGAAAGCTTAAACGCTAGAATAAAGCTATTAGCGGTTCTTCTGGCACAGGGCTGGGAGGCAGCGAAAAACGGGCCGTGATTTAGAGATTTTTACAAACGGGTCCAATTTTTAATCTTAACGCATCGTCATCACAAACGAAATTACAAAAAACTGAGACCGTAGGAAGAAAAAGGCTTAAACGTCATGATGATTCCGGTTCCTTAACGTCTGGATGAGGAGCAACTGTGGGGGGTCAGACAGAGGGACCGGGGGAACCTCACCCTTACCTACGCTACACAGAACGGAGTTCAGTTAAAAGCACACTGCTAATTTTCCACCACTAATCTCATTAAGCGTGGAGACAGCGGTCGCCTGGATAACGAGTACCCCAACGGATCCGACATCCAACCCCAACATGACGACCAGGGAACACGCATCCTGCCGTTTATCAGGTTCTCACCTAATAAATAACACCAACACTACTTCTAATAAAATAATAATAATAATAAACACCAAACTACAGCAAGACTAGTACTAATAAAATAATAAACCAACACCAACAACATGCCTAGTACTAAATTAATAATCTAACACCATCACAACCACCACTCCTCCCATAAAATAACAACCAACAACAATAATACTACTAATAAAATAATAAACCAACAACAAAAACAATACTACTTCTTATAAAATGAAATAAATAATAAAATTAAGTAATAATAAGCATCAAAGATTTATTTTTAAAGCACACTGAACTGAAAAATTTGAAGATAAATTCTTAGTCTTAATAATAATAATAATAATAATAATAACAACAAAAATATAACAATTATAATAATACAATAAATAATAGTAGTAATAATAATAACAATAATAATAATAATAATAACAATAATAATAATATTATAAGCAACAAAACTTGGATTTGCACTTTGGTAATAATAACACTACAACATAAATATAACAATTATAATAAAAAAAAAAAATAATAGTAATAATAATAATAATAACAATACTAATTATTATTATTATAATAAGCAAAAAAAATTAAAGAATAATAAACAACAAAACTTTTATTATTTTAATTTGCACTTTGTTAATTTTTAAAAATATTGCACTTGGTTAATGAGTTAATAACACTACAACAAAAATATAACAATTATAATAAAAAACTATAAATAATAGTAATAATAAAAAAAAAAATAATAATAGTAATAATAATAATAATAATAATAATTATTATTATTATTATTTATATTATTATTATAAGCAATTATTTTAATTTGCACATGACAGTCTAATAATAATAATAATAATAATAATAATAATAATAAGTGTTATGTTAAGAAAACAAGTTGACTTTTTTGGTTTAGTGGAATTTTGAATTAAACTTTAACACCATTCCAAATATGATTATTTATAACTATGTGACTTAATTACTTAAACCCCACATGGATAATTCTAGCATTGTTATTTTCTCCTCGTTATTTCTTTGTTGTCGGTTCACGATGAGAAATTTATCTGCAGTGATTTTGACGCAGCACCTAAAAACCTCCATCCATCCTCCATAATCCTTTCCGTACGCTCCGTATCCAAATCCCGATCAATCAGAAACAACCCCCTGCTGTTCAGTCTTACCCCAGGCCTCACTGAACTTGCCCCTGGAACTAGAACCTTTGAAACCGGCCCAGCGACCCATGGAGGACCAAGGCTCCAGTTTCCGAGTAGAAAGCGGTTCTGGTGCATTGTGTCGTGGAACTGAATGAACACGACGAGTTCAAACAACGGACCCGGCGGGACGGTCGTAACCGCCGCCGTCCCGCTCCACTGCCCCTGGCCTTCGCCCCGCTGTCAGCGACAGGAAGCGCCGGCTGGGTGTTTTTCCAGCCCGCTCGCGACTAACTACGAGAGATTAGCATGACACCCAACACCAGGCCTGTGGAGGCTATCTGCAGCCCCCTTTAGCCCACGATGACAGCGCGCGTCAAGGAATTTGATGAGCAATTTGGGGAAAGTGCCATTGTAGCTGGTCTCGTGTTACTCGGAGAGGAGTCGGCAGCGACCCATATACACCCATTCACGAGGGCAACATTCCACCGGTGAGATTTACTGTCTGTCAGAGGGCAACTCCGACAATGCGCGCCGCCTTCTGTGCAACGCCGTGCCCGCTCTGCCACCAGACAGAGGGCTGCCCCCGAAAAACAACAGGCACATTGTTAATCTGCCCATAATGAAGCCTTATCTTGTAGACACAGGATTAGGTTCCAATGGTACCCTACACTAACAGAGCGAGGGGTATTGGGGAGGAAGGAGCGGGGGTTCGGTGCTGAGTGAGAAAGGCCGAGAGACTGAAAGAGAACGAGAGATAAGGGATACGGGCCCGAGATGGCGATGCAGATAACCGCCGCTGTAATCTCCTCACCTACTCTAACCAGCTTAACCCCGGACACCCGAGCACACCTACCCCCTGATTAGCCCAATGGGGCGATCGCTTAAGACAGCAAGCCTTCTCTTGCCGTCACACTTTGCACCTACGGACGCAAATATGCAAATCACGCTGGGTGGTCCGCTGGCCGTTGATGGCCTTTATGCCCGAACGGCGCGCCGTAACCCATTCGGAAGCCCAACGGGGACTCCAGAGACAATGACCAATGACCAGGACGCACCAAGAGAACGCTCATTAGGGATCGATTGCCCCACTTGGACAGTATTTACAGCCGTGTTTAAAAGACCCCTTCGGAACGTTCTGCAGTCTGATGCAAAGTCGGGACAGCTGGCTTTAGAACAACCACATGTCATTGCAAGCAATGACCTCATCTGATGTCGTTAACTAGTTAACCGTAGTAAAAAAAAACGGTGTTATTGGAATCTAATTACTAATTAATATAACCTAATCAATAATACAGGGTGGTATGGTGGTTTAGTAGTTAGCATGTTCTCCTTTCAGCATTAGGGATTCCCGGTTCGAATCCCAATCTGGGTGGAGTTTCCATGTCCTCCCCATGTCCGCGTGGGTTTCCTCCGGGTTCTCTGGTTTCCTCACACAGTCCAAAAACATGGATCAAGTCAATTGGGTTCTCCAAATTGCCCCAAATAGAGTGTGTGTCTGTGTGAGTGAGTGTGTGTCCAGTGATAGATTGGTGTCCTGTTCTGGGTGTATCTGCCCAGCGCCCAAGACGTTCTCCCCTGGATGGGCATGGGGAACCCCCCCGCGACCCTAATAGAGGATAAAGCGGAAGATAATGGATGGATAATCCATAATACATACACACAAGCCCATCCAGGGGAGAACGTTTCAGGCGCTGGGCAGATACACCCAGGACAGGACGCCAATCTATCACTGGATACACTCTCACTCAAACAAACACACTCTATATGGGGCAATTTGGACCATTCAATTAACCTTGAGCCATGTTTTTGGACTGTGGGAGGAAACCGGAGAACCCGGAGGAAACCCACGCGGACACGGGGAGAACATGGAAACTCCACCCAGATTGCGATTCGAACCGGGAATCCCTAGTGCTGAGAGGAGAACATGCTAAACCACTAAACCACCGTGCCGCCACAAACACATGCTATATGGGGCAATTTAAGGCAACCAATTCGCCTTGAAGGAAGGAAAATATCAAAACGGTATTGTAATCAGTTGATTACAAAGGAAGCGACTTTGTGAAGGGCGGCACGGTGGCTTAGTGGTTAGCATGTTCTCCTCTCAGCACTAGGGATTCCCGGTTCGAATCCCAATCTGGGTGGAGTTTCCATGTTCTCCCCGTGTCCGTGTGGGTTTCCTCCGGGTTCTCCGGTTTCCTCCCACAGTCCAAAAACATGGATGAAGGTCAATTGAGTTCTCCAAATTGCCCCATATAGAGTGTGTGTGTTTGTGAGTGAGTGAGTGTGTGCCCAGTGATCGATTGGCGCCCTGTCCTGGGTGTATCTGCCCAGCGCGAGAAAACGTTCTCCCCTGGATGGGCATAGGGAACCCCCCCCCCTTTCTGAGACCCTAGTAGAGGATAAACCAGAAGATAATGGATGGATGGATAAATTGCCCCATATAGAAGGTGTCTGTGTGAGTGAGTGATATATTGGCGTCCTGTCCTGGGTGTATCTGCCCAGCGCCTGAAACGTTCTACCCTGGATGGGCATGGGGAACCCCCCCCTTCCTGCGACCCTAATAGAGGATAAAGCTGAAGATAAAGGATGGAGTCACACTGGAGGCAGGTCAGCACCGGGAAACCACAGCAGGCATCAAAAAGCAGAGTGGTGGACATGGTGGCTTAAGCAGCAGCAGCAACCTGGAGAGCTCCTTTCTGCCCCCCCCCCCCACCAAAGAGGGGGGTAAGAGGGTTATCCACCAGGAAACGGTCTGACCCGAGCCAGCAGCTCACGTTTCCCCAATCTGCCAATAGCATCTCCCCCTTTTCTCCCATACGTCCGCCCGAGCTGGACGTACGCAAAACAGCGAAATCTGAACGACCATTCAGGCTGGCCGCAATCCCCGCCTTTAAAAAAGGAAGTGGAACTGAAGAGGGGGGCCCCGAGGGAGAGGGAAGGGCCCGAGCCAAAAAGAAAAGGTGAGGAGCAAATCCTTTGCCTAGCACTTGTCAAACAATCCGTCCTTTCACGGCGCTCCAAATGACATTTAATTTGATTCTGCCGCTGATCTTTTCCCCTCGTATCGAGGCCGTTTCCAAGGCACCCATTCCGCCCGCCGTTCCCGAAACGCCGGCTCAGGTGCCGAGTCACGCACACGCTCGCCGCGTGCGCCATAATTGCATCCTGAAATGAAACCGCGCTCGCTAGAAGCTTCCTCCCGCCACTTTTCAGTCATCGTGTGACACGGGGGCGAGGGGACCAGTGGCTCGGCACCGCCGCCCGTATCGCCGCCACACTGAGACCGGGCGGAACACTTTGCATTTCCTGGCCTTTGAGCGGAACCAGTGACCCGAGTCATCCCTCCATTATCTAACGCTTTATTCTGTATTAGGGTCGTGGGGAAGAGGGGGGGGGGGTTCTCCATGCCCATCCAGGGGAGAACGTTTCGAGCGCTGGGCAGATACACCCAGGACAGGACGCCAATCTATCACTGGGTACACACTCACTCACACAGACACACTCTATATGGGGCAATTTGGAGAATTCAATTGACTTGATCCATGTTTTTGGACTGTGGGAGGAAACCGGAGAACCCGGAGGAAACCCATGTGGACACGGGAAGAACATGGGAACTTCACCCAGATGGGGATTCAAACCGGGAATCCCTAGTGCTGAGAGGAGAACATGCTAACCACGAAACCACACATACACAGACACTATATGGGGCAATTTGGAGAATTTACCTTGAATCCATGTTTTTGGACCGTAGGAGGAAACCAGAGAACCCACGTGGACACGGGAGAACATGCAAACTCCACCCAGATTGGAATTCGAACCGGGAATCCCTAGTGCTGAGAGGAGAACATGCTAACCACTAAGTCAAAACTATCCATCCATCCATTATCTTCCGCTTTATCCTCTATTAGGGTCGTGGGGGGGGGGTTCCCCATGCCCATCCAGGGGAGAACGTTTCGGGCGCTGGGCAGATAGACCCAGGACAGGACGCCAATCTATCACTGGGCACACACTCACTCACACAGACACACTCTATATGGGGCAATTTGGAGAATTCAATTGACCTTGATCCATGTTTTTGGACTGTGGGAGGAAACCGGAGAACCCAGAGGAAACCCACACGGACACGGGGAGAACATGGAAACTCCACCCAGATGGGGATTCAAACCAGGAATCCCTAGCGCTGAGAGGAGAACATGCTAACTACTAAACCACACATACACAGACACTCTATATGGGGCAATTTGGAGAACTCCATTCACTTGATCCATGGTTTTGGACTGTGGGAGGAAACCGGAGAACCCAGAGGAAACCCACGCAGACACGGGGAGAACATGGAAACTCCACCCAGATGGGGATTCAAACCGGGAATCCCTAGCGCTGAGAGGAGAACATGCTAAACACTAAGCCACCACATTTCCAAACAAGTCATTTGTGAAACTGGTTGGAAGCAGCAGGTTAGAACTCGGCATCCTTCAGCAGTGAGACTCCATTCCGTCCCCGCTTCAAAGACTCCTACTGGCAGACAGGGGGATGTGCAGTCACACCGCGCAGACACATCATCGAACCCCTCACACCTCAAAATGCAGCCAAACACTCTGCATCCCAAGAGGAAAGGTGAGAAAACAGAGAGAGAAAAGAGACTTCACAGCTTAATCCGGGGGCTCCGGCGTTCCGTCTCCGGGGAACCGGCACATTCTCCGGCCATGAGACAGACACTCTCATTCAGACAAACAGAGAGCGGCTCTCATCTCAAACACACACATTTAATCTTATCGACATGTCTGGTGCATGTGTTGTGATGGCTGATGGTTAAAAAAAAAAAATAATAAAAAAAAATATATAAAATAAATATAATGTGTGTATGTATGTGTATAATATATATATATATATATATATATATATATATATATATATATATATATATATATATATATATAAAAAAAATATATACATACATAAATACACACACACACACACACATATATATATATACATATATATATATATACATATATACACACACACACACATACATACACACATATCTATATATATATATATATATATATATATATATATATATATATATATATATATATATATATATATATATGGGTAGCATATGTTTAGCATGTTCTCCTCTCAGCACTAGGGATTCCAGGTTCGAATCCCCATCTGGGTGGAGTTTCCATGTCCTCCCCGTGTCCGCGTGGGTTTCCTCCGGGTTTTCCGGTTTCCTCCCACAGTCCAAAAACATGGATCAAGGTCAATTGAATTCTCCAAATTGCCCCATATAGAGTGTGTCTGTGTGAGTGAGTGTGTATCCAGTGTTAGATTGGTGTCCTGTCCTGGCTGTATCTGCCCAGCGCCTGAAATGTTCTCCTCTGGATGGGCATCCCCCCAAGGGAACCCCCCCCGTCGCAAGGAAGTCATGGGCTTTTGGTTAAGGAACCAGCCTTGTGACCTGAAGGTCTCCGTTCGATTCCCGGTCCCACCAATCACCATGGCTGAAGTGCCTCTATATGGGGAGGAAACCGGAGAACCTGGACGAAACCCACGCGGACACGGGGAGAACATGGAAACTCCACCCAGATTCGAACCTGGAATCTCCAGCGGTAAGAGGAGAACATGCTAACCACTGAACCACCGTGCCGTCGTTGTGTGTAACATACTAAAATAAATCTGATTCTGATTAGAAGATTAAAAAAAAAAAAGAAGGTTTTTTATTTTAGAGCCAGCCGTCTCTCAGAACCCCGTGGTAACAGTTGCTATGTGCTCTGGTTCTAGTTGCGTGCTTGTGCAGCAGCTCGACCGGGGCGTGATGCAAAGCCCTGGTGAAAACCCCCCCAGCACAACCCTGTATTTGCCCTGAGTGTATGAAAACGGGCATCTCACCTCAGACCCCCCCCCCCCCCCAACACACACCCCACTCCACCCCACCCCCCGGCAAATTCATCTGGAAAGAGGTATCACAAACCCCCCTGGGCCAGAACCACCAGACTGAAGAACCGTTTCTCCTTAAGACACTTTGTGGTTTCAGTAAAACGGAACAGTTTTCTTTTAAATGGACATGAATACAAAGTTTACGGAACATTACTTGAATATTTGGTAGGTCACAATTAGGGATGAGCCAATTAATCGTTTTCATAAATAATCACGATTAAAAATCCATCCATCCATTCAATTTGGAGAATTCAATTGACCTTGAATCCATGTTTTTGGACTGTGGCCCCAGCGATAGATTGGTGCCCTGTTTCATCATTCGTTCTATCATGTTCTATCATTATCATTGATCCATTATCTTCTGCTTAATTGTCTATTAGGGTAACTGGGGGTTCCCCATGCCCATCCAGGGGAGAACGTTTCGGGCGCTGGGCAGATACACCCAGGACAGGACGCCAATCTATCACTGGGCACACACTCACTCACACAGACACACTCTATATGGGGCAATTTGGAGAACTCAATTGATTTGATCCATGTTTTTGGACTGTGAGAGGAAACCGGAGAACCCGGAGGAAACCCATGTGGACACGGGGAGAACATGGAAACTCCACCCAGATGGGGATTCGAACCGGGAATCCCTAGTGCTGAGAGGAGAACATGCTAACCACTAAGCCACCGTGCCACCCCCTTTTGATTACTTCATTTTTAATCATGTGTCCAGTGATAGATTGGCGTCCTGTCCTGGGTGTATCTGCCCAGCGCCCGAAACGTTCTCCCCTGGATGGGCATGGGGAACCCCCCCCCCCTACGACCCTAATAGAGGATAAAGTGGGAGATAATGAATGGATGGAAATGAATTGTCTCATCCCTAATTGTGACCTGCAGAATATTCAATTCATTTATAAAATAAAATTAATTAATTATTGTTGTTCTGTGAAAAAATTAATGAATAATGAATAATAAAGGGCACCTCCACATCGTCATGACGACCTTACATAAAAATAATAAATAAAAATCAAAAGTACATATTTAATTGGAAGTAAGTAAAGTACATACTACTAATAAAGAAATACATACTTTATTTAAATTATTTATTTATTATTATTATTTTTATGTAAGGTCGTCATGACGATGTGAAGGTGCCCTTTTGATTAATTACTTCATTTTTAATCATTTGCCCAGTGATGGATTGGCGTCCTGTCCTGGGTGTATCTGCCCAGCGCCCGAGATGTTCTCCCCTGGATGGGCATGGGGAACCCCCCCCCCCCCTAGTGGGTCAGTGAGGTCACAGGTGGGTGGGGGGGTGGGTCTTTGGGCAGGTGGAGAGGTCTTTGGGTGGGTGGCGGGGTCTTTGGGTGGGTGGAGAGATCTTTGGGTGGGTGGGTCTTTGAGCAGGTGGAGAGGTCTTTGGGGGGGAGTAGTCTTCGAGTGGGTGGGTCTTTGGGTGGGTGGAGAGGTCTTTGGGTGGGTGGAGAGGTCTTTGGGTGGGTAGTCTTTGGGTGGGTGGGTCTTTGGGTGGGTGGGTGGGTCTTTGGGTGGGTGGAGAGGTCTTTGGGGGGGTAGTCTTTGGGTGGGTGGGGAGGTCTTTGGGTGGGTGGGGGGGTCTTTGGGCTGGGTGTAGAGGTTTGGGTGGGGGTAGGTCTTTGGGTGGGTGGGGGGTCTTTGGGTGGGTGGGGGGGTCTTTGGGTGGGTGGAGAGGTCTTTGGGTGGGTGGAGAGGTCTTTGGGGGGGTAGTCTTTGAGTGGGTGGGTCTTTGGGTGGGTGGAGAGGTAGTCTTTGAGTGGGTGGGGGCATCTTAGGGTGGGTGGGGGGGTCTTTGGGTGGGTGGAGAGGTCTTTGGGTGAGTGGGGGGGTCTTTGGGTGGGTGGAGAGGTCTTTGGGGGGGTACTCTTTGGGTGGGTGGAGAGGTCTTTGGGCGGGTGGAGAGGTCTTGGGGGGGGGATAGTCTTTGAGTGGGTGGGTCTTTGGGTGGGTGGAGAGGTCTTTGGGCGGGTGGAGAGGTCTTGGGGGGGGGTAGTCTTTGAGTGGGTGGGTCTTTGGGTGGGTGGAGAGGTCTTTGGAGGATAAAGCAGAAGATAATGGATGGATGGACTTTTATTTTGTAATATAATAACAATAGGTAATGGTCGAAGTACAACGCCATGAGTCTTGGTGGTTCCATCCCGTGTGGTCGAGCAGCAGGCCGCTCTCGCAGACATCCGACCCCCATTTCCTCCCCACCAGCCCAACCCCGGGCCCTCAGCCGCAGCACGGCGCAGCGCGGGGACATTAACGGAGCCTCGCACCAGAATTAGCCCATTAATGTAATGCTAACAAGATGGAATTCTCCTCCCTGGGGCGTAATATTCCAGCAGCATCTCCGCAGTTGTTCTTTTTTGTAAATCACTCAGCTTATCTGAAAGGAGCCGATCGATACTCCAACATTACAGTAAACAGATAAGCCGCGCTGCTGTGGGGGTTCGCGTCTCAATCGGCTTCCATTATGAGACACAGATGAGAAGAAACGATTAGCGCGCGTGCACTTACGCCGCGGCCCGCTCGGCACCGGATGCGGCGGCAGCTCTCAGGGTGATGCTCATGACGAGGTCACAGCAGAACTTCTACATTCTGAGAGCGAGTTTAATAACAAAGTACATCATCCATTACCTTCTGCTTTATCCTCTATTAGGGTCACGGGGGGAGGGGGGGGTTCCCCATGCCCATCCAGGGGAGAACGTCTCGGGCGCTGGGCAGATACACCCAGGACAGGGAGCCAATCTATCACAGGGCACACACTCACACACACAGACACACTCTATATGGGGCAATTTGGAGAACTCAATTGACTTGATCCTGCGGGAGGAGAACCCGGAGGAAACCCATGCGGACACGGGGAGAACATGGAAACTCCACCCAGATTGGGAATCGAACCGGGAATCCCTAGTGCCGAAAGGAGAACATGCTAAACCACTAAGTTAAAGCAATCAATCCATTATCTTCCGCTTTATCCTCCAATAGGGTCCCGGGGGGGGGGGGGGGGGGGGTGTCCCAATGCCTATCCAGGGGAGAACGTCTCGGGCAGATACTCAAATCACTGGACACACTCACTCACACAGACATCCACACACACTCTATATGGGGCAATTTGGAGAATTCAATTGACCTTGATCCATGTTTTTGGATTGTGGGAGGAAACCAGAGAACCCGGAGGAAACCCACGTGGACATCGGGTTCCCCATGCCCATCCAGGGGAGAACGTTTCGGACGCTGGGCAGATACACACAGGACAGGGCACCAATCCCTCACTGGACACACACTCACTCACACAGACACACTCTATATGGGGCAATTTGGAGAATTCAATTGATCTTGATCATTTGGACTGTGGAGGGAAACCGGAGAACCCGGAGGACACCCATGCAGACACAGAGAACATGGAAACTCCACCCAGATGGGGATGCGAACCGGGAATCCCTAGCGCTGAGAGGAGAACATGCCAACCACTAAACCACCGTGCCCCCCCCCCCCCCCCCCCGTCTTCCTTTATAAATGACCAAATTAAATGAAATAAATCTTCAGTGGGGCATGCTTCACGTTAAAGGTGATTAGAATATTTAGATCAGTGAAACAGAACGATGCTCAGCCGATCCTGACCTCACACACTACACCTTTAATGTGCAGACGGTGGGAGCAGCAGGCTGTGTGTTTAGTGCACTGAGCCGTTATCACAAACAGCTCCACTCTGAGCGCGTCTCCCACGTCCGGCTGCCAGTAAGACAGAGTGGACACCGTGACCCCACTGACCGTCCTGCTGTCCTAATCTCTGCCCTGCCTCACATTCAGGAAGCAGCGGTGGCAAGACAGCCATTCAGCCATTCAGCACTCTGCACACCAGATCTGGATAGTCTCAGTCCCCCCCCCCCCCGCCATATAGATAACCCTGCATGATGATGATGATGATGATGAGGATGATGAGGATGATGATGAGGATAATGATTATGATGATGATGATGAGGATGATGATGATGATTATGATGAGGATGATGATGAGGATAATGATTATGATGATGATGATGATGATGATTATGATGAGGATGATAATGAGGATGAGGATAATGATGATGATGATGATGATGATGATGATGATGATGAGGATGATGAGGATGATGATGAGGATAATGATTATGATGATGATGATGAGGATGATGATGATGATTATGATGAGGATGATGATGAGGATAATGATTATGATGATGATGATGAGGATGATGATGATGATTATGATGAGGATGATGATGAGGATAATGATTATGATGATGATGATGAGGATGATGATGATGATGATGATGAGGATGATGATGATGATGAGGATGAGGATAATGATGATGATGATGATGATGATGAGGATAATGATGATGATGATGATGATGAGGATGATGAGGATGATGATGAGGATGATGATTATGAGGATAATGATGATGATGAGGATGATGATGATGGGGATAATGATGATGATGAGGATGATGATGATGGGGATAATGATTATGATGATGATGATGATGATGATGATGAGGATAATGATGATGATGATGATGATGATGAGGATAATGATGATGATGATGATGATGAGGATGATGATGAGGATGATGATGAGATGATGATGAGGTTGATGATGATGATGATGATGAGGTTGATGATGATGATGATGATTATGATGATGATGAGGATAATGATGATGATTATGATGATGATGAGGATGATGAGGATAATGATTATGATGATGATGATGAGGATAATGATGATGATGATGAGGATAATGATGATGATGATGATGATGAGGATGATGATGAGGATGATGATGAGATGATGATGAGGTTGATGATGATGATGATGATGAGGTTGATGATGATGATGATGATGAGGATGATGATGAGGATAATGATGAGGATGATGATTATGATGAGGATGATGATGATGATGAGGATGATTATGATGAGGATGATGATGATGATGATGATGAGGATGATGAGGATGATGATGATTATGATGAGGATGATGATGATGATGATGATGAGGATGATGATGATGAGGATGATGATGATGAGGATGATTATGATGATGATGATTATGATGAGGATGATGATGATGATGAGGATGATTATGATGAGGATGATGATGATGATGATGAGGATGATGATTATGATGATGAGGATGATGATGATGATGAGGATGATGAGGATGATGATGATAATGATGAGGATGATGATGATGATGATGATGATGATGATGATGATGATGAGGATAATGATGATGATGATGAGGATGATGATGATGATGATGATTATGATGATGATGAGGATGATGATGAGGATGATGATGAGGATAATGATGAGGATGATGATGATGATTATGATGAGGATGATGATGATGATTATGATGAGGATGATGATGAGGATAATGATGAGGATGATGATGATGATTATGATGAGGATGATGATGATGATTATGATGAGGATGATGATGATGATGAGGATAATGATGAGGATGATGATGATGATTATGATGAGGATGATGATGATGATTATGATGAGGATGATGATGAGGATAATGATGAGGATGATGATGAGGAGGATGATGATGATGATGATGATTATGATGAGGATGATGATGATGATAATGATTATGATGAGGATGATGATGAGGAGGATGATGATGATGAGGAGGATGATGATGATGATAATGATGAGGATGATGATGATGATAATGACTATGATGAGGATGATGATGAGGAGGATGATGATGATGATAATGATTATGATGAGGATGATGATGATGATAATGATTATGATGAGGATGATGATGAGGATGATGATGAGGATGAGGATGATGATGATGATGAGGATGATGATGAGGAGGATGATGATGATGATAATGATGAGGATGATGATGATGATGATGATTATGATGATGATGATGATGATGATGGTTCATGGCATTACAAACTGCAAACCGGGTGTTTAATTGGTTTAATTAACCAAACGGATAATGAGTGACATCAGATGATATCAGGTGGCACGGTGGCTTATTGTTTAGCATGTTCTCCTCTCAGCACTGGGGATTCCCGGTGTGAATCCCAATCTGGGTGGAGTTTCCATGTTCTCCCCGTGTCCGTGCGTGGGTTTCCTCCGGGTTTTCCGGTTTCCTCCCACAGTCCAAAAACATGGATCAAGTCAATTGAATTCTCCAAATTGCCCCATATAGAGTGTGTCTGTGTGAGTGAGTGTGTGTCCAGTGATAGATTGGTGTCCTGTCCTGGGTGTATCTGCCCAGCACCCGAAACGTTCTCCCCTGGATGGGCATGGGGAACCCACCGCGGCCCTAATAGAGGATGAAGTGGAAGATGATGGATGGATGGACAGTTTTAGGTAAATAGATATACAGGTTTGAATCCCGGGCGGCACGGTGGCTTAGTGGTTTAGCATGTTCTCCTCTCAGCACTAGGGATTTCCAGTTCGAATCCCCATCTGGGTGGAGTTTCCATGTTCTCCCTGTGTCCATATGGGTTTCCTCCGGGTTCTCCGGTTTCCTCCCACAGTCCAAAAACATGGCTTCAAGGCTATTAATTGCCCCAATTAGTGTGTGTCCCCGGCGTTAGATCGGCACCTCGTCTTGCGTGTCTCTGGCCAGCACCCGAAACGTTCTCCCCAGATGGACATGGGGAACCGGGGCCCCTCAGGTCGCGAGGCTGGCTCCTCAACCACCAGCCTACGACTGTGAAACATTACACTACATCAGCAGGAGCCCCATAATGAGAAGGACGATTTCAGCCCATGAATTATTACAGCTCATCCATTACGGCGGAACCCCCTCATCCTTTTGTTCCGTCATCGTTTTAAACGTTCCGGTAACCACGGCGAGCCTGCGCTTAATTAATAATCGGGGGCATTTTTAAATCATCTCGATTGGCTCTTTTATCCGCCTTTATGAGGGATGTGGAGGGCTTTTTAATGGAGTAATGAGGATGGATGCTGCTGTGGGTGGAGGTCGTCTGGGGTTCCAGATGCGCATGGTTCCGTCGTTGTTGATCACTCAGTGTAATAAGATCATGTGATTATTAGCTCTGATTTACAGCCTCCAGCAACAGTTTCTATCCCTCGCTCTGTGTGATGTGAACTGGAAGCTTTAGTGAAGTTCAGACACTGGATCAGGTCACTAAAGCGGCCCGGTTCTGCAGATTCCCTCTGTGGAACATCAGGAGGATCAGATGTTTCATAACCGAGCATGCCACTCAGTGCAATAAAATAAGCCGGGATAGGATGAAGGCTTGGACTACCAGCTGAGTTGCTTGGGAATCCCTAGCGCTGGGAGGAGAACGTTCTAGTTCTCCCAAAAACATGCAGAACCATCTTCTCAAACTGTCTGTAATGCGAAGTCACTAAGCATCTTCAGGAAACAACCACAAACACCTCCATCCATTATCTTCTGCTTTATCCTCTATTAGGGTCACGGGGGGGGGGGTTCCCCATGCCCATGCAGGGGAGAACGTTTTGGGCGCTGGGCAGATACACCCAGGACAGGGCGCCAATCTATCGCTGGGCACACTCACTCACTCACACAGACACACTCGATATGGGGCAAACTGGAGAATTCAATTGACTTGATCCATGTTTTTGGACTGTGGGAGAAAACCGGAGAACCCGGAGGAAACCCACGCGGACACGGGGAGAACATGGAAACCCCACCCAGATTGGGATTCGAAGCGGGAATCCCTAGCGCTGAGAGGAGAACATGCCAACCACGAGGTCAAACCTATCCATCCATTATCTTCCGCTTTGTCCTCTATCAGGGTCGCGGAGGGGTTCCCCATGCCCATCCAGGGGAGAACGTTTTGGGCGCTGGGCAGATACACCCAGTACAGGGCGCCAACCCATCGCACACCCTCACTCACACAAACACACTGTATATGGGGCAATTTGGACTGTGGGAGGAAACCGGAGAACGCGGAGGAAATCCATGCGGACACGGTGAGAACATGGAAACTCCACCCAGATTGGGATTCGAACCGGGAATCCCTAGCACTGAGAGGAGAACATGCTAAACACTAAGCCACACTAAGCCATAAATGCTGAATACTAAATGGTAGAACAATCTTTCCAACTCTGTCTGTAAGGAGTCCAGTGATAGATTGGCGTCCTGTCCTGGGTGTATCTGCCCAGCGCCCGAGACGTTCTCCCCTGGATGGGCATGGGGAACCCCCCCCTCGCGTCCCTAATAGATGATCAAGCAGAAGATAACGGATGGATCCCTACCAATAGAAAGACAGCGTTGTCACTTTGCCCGCTCTTACCTTCAACTCTAGATTTTCAAAATACGCTCCAACCCGTTCGTTACGTTCTAGTGACGATGCCAGTGCTCCTTCTAGAACCATCTATCCCCTCTGGTCTTAGCCGTCTACCTCAACTGCCCTACGCTGACACGCACAATACCCCTCCCAGCGTTAAGCAGCGGCTGTGTTTCAACAAGCAGAGACAGGGAAGCGATTCATGCAGGACGGGAGGTGAAGACAAGGACGTTCTGTAATCCTCGCAGAAGGGCCACTTCAGTGTGTGATTGCAACCGAGCGCCGCAAATGACAGACATGCCTCCGAGAACCGAGTCCCTTCCACAGTGGATGCGAGCGTCTCGGAAAACGAGAGCGAGCCGAGCGGAAGGGCCCGAGCGGGAGAACATGGACACTCCACCCTAAAAGGAGTGCTAAAAGGAGAACATGCCAACCACGAGGTCAAACCTATCCATCCATTGCGCTTTGTCCTCTACTAGGGTCGCGAGGGGGTTCCCGATGCCCATCCAGGGGAGAACGTTTCAGGCGCTGGGCAGATAGACCCAGGACAGGATGCCAATCTATCGCTGGGCACACACTCACTCATGCAGGACGGGAGGTGAAGACAAGGACGTTCTGTAATCCTCGCAGAAGGGCCACTTCAGTGTGTGATTGCAACCGAGCGCCGCAAATGACAGACATGCCTCCGAGAACCAAGTCCCTTCCACAGTGGATGCGAGCGGAAGGGCCCGAGTGGGAGAACATGGACACTCCACCCAGATTGGGATTCGAACCGGGAATCCCTAGCGCTAAAAGGAGAACATGCCAACCATGACTATGTCTTCCGCTTTGTCCTCTATTAGGGTCGTGGGGGGGTTCCCGATGCCCATCCAGGGGAGAACGTTTCGGGCGCTGGGCAGATAGACCCAGGACAGGACGCCAATCTATCGCTGGGCACACACTCACACTCATGCAGGACGGGAGGTGAAGACAAGGACGTTCTGTAATCCTCGCAGAAGGGTCACTTCAGTGTGCGATTGCAACCGAGCGCCGCAAATGACAGACATGCCTCCGAGAACCGAGTCCCTTCCACAGTGGATGCGAGCGTCTCGGAAAACGAGACCGAGAGCGAGCCGAGCGGAAGGGCCCGAGCGGAAGGGCCCGAGCGGCGGCGCCGGGTCGATGCGGTGCAGGGCGGCTTCTCCGAAACTCCAGTCAAGTTCATAAAAATCCATTAGAATAGTAAAGTTGCTGGCGGAATTTCCGAAATTAATGACTGATTAAGAGAGTGCTGGCGGAGGGAGGGTGAGAGATTGAGGCAGAAGGGAAAAAAGAAAAATCAATGAACACTAGATGGCCTGTAAAAGCATTATAAATATAAGTAACATTCCACCATTAGAGGAGATTTGGAAAGGAAAAAAAAGAAAAGGAAAAAAAAAAAGCTAATGCTAATGAGGCAGAGAGAGGCCATTCTAGTCCATTAAGGGCTCTTACTAGTGGAAATAGCCTCTCTGTGAGGTTATCTAGTGGCCAACCCCACAAACTCCAGTCACTGTTCAGACCACACTCCCATTTCACACTGACGAGCGGAATAAATGTGCCCTTCCTACACTTACAAACCAAAGGAAAAACTAATGGCTTGAGCGGAGCAGGCTTTTTTTTTTTTTTTTCCCTTTCAATTTTCCAAGCAAGCAGATTTATTTAATATGCACTTGTGTGCATTTACGGCTACTGGAAACAATCTGGATTAGAACATTCAGAGGGACAGAGCTCAGAACGATGGGGCGCTACACTCTACATCCAGTTTGGATGAAGTCAGCAGACGACAGTGAAGGAAACAGGTCCAAACTAATGTTATGACTTTCATTATTTATATTATATATATATTTATTTTATTTTTTTTCATTCATTCGTTCCACATATACTGTACTGTACTTTATATTGTTGGAATGACAAATAAAATACATGAAAACTTCCATCCATCCATTATCTTCCGCTTTATCCTCTATTAGGTTCACGGGGGGGGCTCCACATGCCCATCCAGGGGAGAACATTTCAGGCGCTGGGTAGATACACCCAGGACAGGACGCCAATCCATCGCTGGGCACACACTCACACTCTATATGGGGCATTTTGGAGAATTCAATTGACTTGATCCAAGTTTTTGGACTGTGGGAGGAAAACGGAGAACCCGGAGGAAACCCACGCGGACACGGGAGAACATGGAAACTTCACCCAGATGGGGATTCGAACCGGGAATCCCTAGTGCTGAGCGGCGAACATGCTAAACACTAAGCCACCGTGCCGCCTATATATATATATATATTTTTTTTTTTTCTATTCATTCATTATCTTTTGCTTTATCCTCTATTAGGGTCGTGGGGGGGTTCCCCATGCCCATCCAGGGGAGAACGTTTTGGACGCTGGGGAGATACACCCAGGACAGGACGCCAATCTATCACTGGGCACACACTCACTCACACACAGACACACTCTATATGGGGCAATTTGGAGAAGTCAATTGACTTGATCCATGTTTTTGGACTGTGGAAACCGGAGAACCCGGAGGAAACTCACACGGACACAGGCGCCAATCTATCACTGGGTACACTCACTCAACAGACACACACACTATATGGGACAACATAGAGAATCCAATTTACCTTAAATCCAAGGAGAAAAAGCGGAGGAAACCCACACGGACACGGGGAGGACATGGTGCTAGTGCATATAGTTATATATATATATATATGTGTGTGTGTGTGTGTGTGTGTGTGTGTGTGTGTATATATTAATGGTTAGCGCTTTCGCCTCTCAGCACTGAGGATCCAGGTTCGAATCCTAATCTGGGTGGAGTTTTCATGTTCTCCACGTCCTTCCTCCCACAGTCCGAAAACAGGAGTTCAAGGTCAATTCAATGCTCTAAATTGCCCCATATAGAGTGTGTTTGTCCAGCGATAGATTGGTGTCCTGTCCTGGGTGTAACTGCCCAGCGCCCGAAACATTCTCCCCTGGATGGACATGGGGGAAACCCCCCCCCCGCGACCCTAATAGAGGATAAAGCGGAAGATAACGGATGAATGATGTACGGTCCATATGTATGGTTATATTTATGATTAATTGAGGGTTAGCTCACTGAAATAAATGATGTGTGTGTGTGTGTGTGAGAACCCCTGTATTATTTGTCAATAAGAACATTGTATAATCACAACATAGTTATAATCTATAATCCAGCAACTCGGCTACTGATAAAACTCCAAACACAGTGTTGCTGGTTATTTTCAGGTTATCTTCTGGTTATTTTCAGGTTATTTTCAGGTTATTTTTAGGTTATTTTCAGGTTTTGTGTTTGTAAGCCGGTTTATTTTACTGTTTAATATTATTTGTGAATGAAACAAACTGCTCTGCTCTTTATAAAAACCTCGACAAGCTGCGTAACCCGATTGCGGGGCTAAAATCCAGACTTCTTTGGCAGATTTGGTGAAACCCGATAATGGCTTAAGTCCATTTAAGGGACTGGAATATATCGTTTACAGCGGCACTTGAATGATCAGACAACGGCAGAAATCTGATGAGCGGATTATTAACACACATGCAAACGTGTTTGAAGAGGGGAAGTACTTTTTTACTTGGATTTTCTTTACTTTTTTTACCTTTATTATTTGGATGTTTACGGTTCTGTGTATCGTCCTGTATTTATTGTGATTCTTGTGTCTGCACACGTGCACTTTATGTTTAGTGGCTGTTATGTGTAGCACCTTGTTTTTGGAGAACGCCGTCTCGTTCCACACATACTGTACTGTACTTTATAATGTTGGAATGACAAATAAAAAAAATACATGAATACTTCCATCCATCCATTATCTTCCACTTTATCCTCTATTAAGGTCTATTAGGGTTGACTGCTCTAAATTGCCCCTATAGAGTCCGTGTGTGTGATTGAGTGTGTGCCCAGTCCTGTTTGGCGTCATGTCCTGGGCATGGGGAATCCCCCCATATAAAAATAAAGACTAGGGGTTGGGGGTTGTTGGGTGTTCTCCATGCCCATCCAGGGGAGAACGTTTTGGGCGCTGGGCAGATACACCCAGGACAGGACGCCAATCTATCACTGGGCACACACTCACTCACACTCTATATGGGGCAATTTGGAGAACTCAATTGACCTTGATCCATGTTTTTGGACTGTGGGAGGAAACCGGAGAACCCGGAGGAAACCCACACGGACACGAGGAGAACATGGAAACTCCACCCAGATGGGGATTCAAACCGGGAATCCCTAGTGCTGAGAGAACATGCCAAACACTAAGCCAACTTGCCGCCCCAACATAAATACTTGAAAGTTACAGGATAAAAAAGAAACAGGCTCGTCATTTAACGTGGGCGGCACGGTGGCTTAGTGGTTGGCACGTTCTCCTCTCAGCGCTGGGGATTCCCGCTTCGAATCCCAATCTGGGTGGAGTTTCCATGTTCTCCCCATGTCCGCATGGGTTTCCTCTGGGTTCTCCGGTTTCCTCCCACAGTCCAAAAACATGGATCAAGTCAATTGAGTTCTCCAAATTGCCCCATATAGAGTGTGTGTGTGTGAGTAAGTGTGTGTCCAGTGATAGATTGGTGTCCTGTCCTGGGTGTATCTGCCCAGCACCCGAAACGTTCTCCCCTGGATGGGCATAGGGAACCCCCCCCGCGACCCTAATAGAGGATAAAGTGGAAGATGATGGATGGATGTATTTTAACATAGAATGTACGGGTTTGGAGAGAATCCTGGACCGGTACTCACTTGAGTGGAATGCGTGGGACGGCCGTGGGAGTGGAAGCCACCGTGACTACCTGCAGAATCTGTTCCAGGGCCGAGAGACCCCCTCCCACCTGAAACGCTACCTGATCCGCATTACTCTGTTTGTGAGAGAGAGAGAGAGCGAGAGAGAGAAAGAGAAAGAGAGAGAGAGAGAGAGAGATGTCATGAACATGCACGCAGAGACAAACAGGTCAGGTATCACGTTGCAGTCGAGGATCCAGTCCCGCTCGCCCGGCCTCCCTGGGTTCTAAACTGAGAGTTAAAAAGCTCTGATCCCCAAAGAATTTCTGCTAAGTCTCAAAAGAACTGTTCCACCTTTCCCACCCCCCCCCCCCCCTCCCCTGCCCCCTCCCCCTCCCCCACAAAAACCCCAGCGACGCTCGACACGAATGCAGACCTGAACACAAAGCAGGGGTGGTCCAGTCTAACATGAGCTGAGGGAATACGAGGGCACGGGGTTTAAAATCCCACGGAACAATAAGAAGAACGGCGGCGAGATTACGCAGAGAGAAGACGCCAGAATCAGACCGGACACAAGGTCCAGATTAGATTAGATTAGATTAGATTAGATTCAACTTTACTGTCACTGTGCAGAGTACAAGTACATGGCCAAAGAAACATAGTATATATTCATTCATTCATTATCTCTCGCTTTATCCTCTATTAGGGTTGGGAGGGGGGGTTCCCCATGCCCATCCAGGGGAGAACGTTTCAAGCGCTGGGCAGATACACCCAGGACAGGATACCAATCTATCGCTGGGCACACACTCACTCATACAGACACACTCTATATGGGGCAATTTTTGAGAATTCAATTGACTTGATCCATGTTTTTGGACTGTGGGAGGAAACCGGAGAACCCGGAGGAAACCCACGCGGACACGGGGAGAACATGGAAACTCCACCCAGATGGGGATTCGACCGGGAATCCCTAGCGCTGAGAGGAGAACATGCTAACCATTAAACCACCATGCCGCCCCATATATATATATATATATATATATATATATATATATATATATATATATATATATATATATATATACACACACACACAATATGAACATAGGGTGGCACTGTGGTTCAGTGGTTTAGCATGTTCTCCTCTCAGTGCTAGGGATTCCCGGTTCGAATCCCCATCTGGGTGGAGTTTCCATATTCTCCCCGTGTCCGTGTGGGTTTCCTCCGGGTTCTCCGGTTTCCTCCCACAGTCCAAAAACATGGATCAAGGTCAATTGAATTCTCTAAATTGCCCCATATAGAGTGTGTCTGTGTGAGTGAGTGTGTGCCCAGTGATAGATTGGCGCCCTGTCCTGGGTGTATCTGCCCAGCGCCCGAAATGTTCTCCCCTGGATGGGCATGGGGAACACCCCCCCCCCCCCCCCAACCCTGATATAGGATAAAGCGGAAGATAACGGATGGTTGGATGTATATTTTAAAGCTAATAAACAAAGCCATCAAGGTTTACGGTTCCAAATCGAAGGAATAAATACTTTTCCTTCGCGCTGCTTTTTATTATTAATGGACATTTTAAAGCCACGCTCAGACCCCAAGACTCGTATTTCGTTTGTTAGAAGAGGAGAATCTGCGGCTCTTTGTCCCGAGTCACTTAAAGGGCTCCCACTTTGAACTCGGAGGAATTTTATGACGGGTGTAAAAGCGTCAGGTCTGCACAGGGTTTGATTTGAACAGCGCCTCGTTTGAATGACGATTTTACGTCCTCCTCTGGACAGGGACGCTCAGCCGCACCATATGAGTTTCAGGGGCTGTTCGCATGACCCTCGTGTGAAAGCGCTCTAGACCCGACGGTGGATTCTGGTGAAGTTCTACGCTGTACTATTGAGAGCATACTAACCTACTGCGTCTCTGTACGGTATCTCAGACTGCAACACTGCAGCTGGAGATAACAACGGCGCAGGGCATCATAGGCACCGAGATACCCTCCATCCAGGGCATAAGAGATGCCCCGGCAGGGCGAGGAACATCATTAAGAACGTTAGCCACCCAAATCATGGACTTCTCAGCCTCTTACCATCTGGTAGGTGTTACAGGAACCTCCGTTCCCGCACCGGCGGACTCAGGAAAAGTTTTTTAGTTTTTTTTTCCTGAGACAGTTATCCTCCTGTTACACTTTAATCAGTCTTTACACAACCACTCTGCACCTTCTGTACTGTAATGCACCTTATATCATGTTCATCTCATCCATTATCTTCCACTTTATCCTCTATTAGGGTCGTGGGGGGGGGTTCCCCATGCCCATCCAGGGGAGAACGTTTCAGGTGCTGGGCACACACTCAATCACACAGACACACTCTATATGGGGCAATTTGGAGTGTTTAATTGACCTTAATCCATGTTTTTGGACTGTGGGAGGAAACCGGAGAACCTGGAGGAGACCCACGTGGACACGGGGAGAACATGGAAACTCCACCCAGATTGGGATTCGAACCGGGAATCCCTAGCGCTGAAAGGAGAACATTCTAACTACTAAACCACTATCCAGGCTGCTAGGTTTGGGGCGCGGGGGTTCCCCATGTCCATACACCCAGGTGCTGGGCAGATACACCCAGGACAGGACGCCAATCTATCACTGGGCACACACTCACTCACACAAACACACTCTATATGGGGCAATTTGGAGAATTCAATTGACTTGATCCATGTTTTTGGACCGTGGGAGGAAACCGGAGAACCCAGAGGAAACCCATGTGGACATGGGGAGAACATGGAAAGTCCGTCCAGATTGGATTTGAATATCATATCATATATCCATCCATTATCTTCCGCTTTATCCTCTACTAGGGTTGTGTGTGGGGGGGGGGGGGGTTCCCCATGCCCATCCAGGGGAGAACGTTTCAGGTGCTGGGCAGATACACCCAGGACAGGACGCCAATCTATCACTGGGCACACACTCATTCACACAGACACACTATATGGGGCAATTTGGAGCATTCAATTAACCTTGAATCCATGTTTTTGGACTGTGGGAGGAAACCGGTGAACCCGGAGGAAACCCACACGGACAAGGGGAAAACATGGAAACTCCACCCAGATTAGGAATTGAACCGGGAATCCCTAGTGCTGAGAGGAGAACATGCTAAACCTCTGAACCACCATGCCGCCCTGTCATTTTATTAATTAATTAGTTCATCCATTATCTTCTGCTTTATCCTCTATTAGGGTCGCGCGGGGGTTCCCCATGCCCTTCTATGGGAGAATGTTTTGGGCTCTGGGCACACACTCACACACTCTACATGGGGCAATTTAGAACATTCAATTTACCTTGAACCCAAACCAGATAACCCAGAGGAAACACACATGGACATAGGGAGAAAATGGAAACTCCACCCAGATTGGGATTCAAACCTGGGGTTCCCCATGCCCATTCAGGGGAGAACGTTTCGGGCGCTGGGCAGATACACCCAGGACAGGACGCCAATCTATCACTGGACATACTCACTCACACAAACACACTCTATATGGGGCAATTTGGAGCATTCAATTGACCTTGAAGCCATATTTTTGGACTGTGGGAGGAAACCGGAGAACCCGGAGGAAACCCACACGGACAAGGGGAGAACATGGAAACTCCACCCAGATTGGGATTCGAACTTGGGGTTCCCAATGCCCATCCAGGGGAGAACGTCTCGGGTGCTGGGCAGATACACCCAGGACAGGACGCCAATCTATCACTGGGCACACACTCACTCACACAGACACACACACTCTATATGGGGCAATTTGGTGTTCAGTTTAGCTTGAATCCATGTTTTTGGACTGGGGGAGGAAACCGGAGAACCTGGAGGAAACCCACACGGATAAGGGGAGAACATGGAAACTCCACCCAGATTGGGATTCGAACTTGGGGTTCCCAATGCCCATCCAGGGGAGAACGTCTCGGGTGCTGGGCAGATACACCCAGGACAGGACGCCAATCTATCACTGGGCACACACTCACTCACACAGACACACACACTCTATATGGGGCAATTTGGTGTTCAGTTTAGCTTGAATCCATGTTTTTGGACTGGGGGAGGAAACCGGAGAACCCGGAGGAAACGAACATGGAAACTCTATCCAAATTGGGAGTGACATGGTCACATGCATTCCATCCATTTTCTTCCGCAATATCCTCTACTAGGGTCACGGGGTGGGGGGGTTCCCGATGCCCATCCAGGGGAGAACGTTTCGGACGCTGGGCAGATACACCCAGGACAGGACGCCAATCTATCACTGGGCACACACTCACTCACACAGACACACACACTCTATATGGGCCAATTTGGTGTTCAGTTTAGCTTGAATCCATGTTTTTGGACTGTGGGAGGAAACCGGAGAACCTGGAGAACCCGGAGGAAACGAACATGGAAACTCTATCCAAATTGGGAGCGACATGGTCACATGCATCCATCCATTATCTTCTGCTTTATCCTCTACTAGGGTCACGGGGCGAGGGGAGAACGTTTTGGATGCTGGGCAGATACGTTCTCCCCAGCGAGAACGGGCATGGGGAACCCCCGAGACCCTAGTAGAGGATAAAGCTGAAGATAATGGATGGATGGATGGAGGAAAGCTTCATACAGTGATGGTAAACGCTGAAGCTTCCACTTGGTAATGAGGTCAGAGTTTCCTCTGCTGTATGTGACAGCAACTCAAACTGCGGCACTTCAGGCTGTTTTTGTTCTGGGGACGCCGGGTCTGCCAACAAGCCCGGACATATTGAGCGCAGAACAGCGGAGGCGCTTTGCAAAATTACACATAAGCTCCTCAGCTGTCAATCACGAGCACCGCCGAAGAGTCATCCCCCCCCCCCCCCCCCCCCCCGAGATGTGGAGGCAAACGAAGACTGCTCGGAAAACCAGGCAAGCACGGTCAGGAGGACCTGAGAAAATCCGGGAGAGGAGACCATTGGAGACGAAGCAGGTCTCGAGGAGGCGGTCGGTCCAGCCGAGGGGATGGAGAACCACGGGTCAGGACGGGATCTCAGAGCTGGAGAGAAACGAGCATCAGGGGTTCTCGATGGCCCAATGTACATTACACTGTTTGAAGCTTTCCATCCATCCATCCATTATCTTCTGCATTATCCTCTATTAGGGTCGCGGTGGGGGGGGGGGGTTCCCCATGCCCATCCAGGGGAGAACGTTTCGGGCGCTGGGCAGATACACCCAGGACAGGACGCCAATCTATCACTGGAAACACTCATTCACAGACACACTCTATATGGGGCAATTTGGAGAACTCAATTGACCTTGATCCATGTTTTTGGACTGTGGGTGGAAAACGGAGAACCCGGAGGAAACCCACGTGGACACGGTGAGAACACAGGTGGCACGGTGGCTTAGTGGTTAGCATGTTCTCCTCTCAGCACTAGGGATTCCCGCTTCGAATCACAATCTGGGTGGAGTTTCCATGTTCTCCCCGTGTCTACATGGGTTTCCTCCGGGTTCCCCGGTTTCCTCCCACAGTCCAAAAACATGGATCAAGGTCACCTGAATTCTCCAAATTGCCCCATATAGAGTGTGTCTGTGTGAGTGAGTGTGTGTCCAGCGATAGATTGGCACCCTGTGCTGGGTGTATCTGCCCAGCGCCCGAAACGTTCTCCCCTGGATGGGCATGGGGAACCCCCCTCCCCCCCTCCCCCCCGCGAACCTAGTAAAGGATAAAGTGGAAGATAATGGATGGATGGACTCTGTCTTACGGACAGAGTTGGGAAGATGGTTCCACCATTTGGTAGTGGTGAACACCACGGATTTAGGAATGAGCTCCTGAGTGAGGTGGAACCACCAGACGGCGATCATCACTAGAACATAGTGAACAAACCGGAGTGTATTTTGGAAATCTAGAGTGAAGGTAAGAGGGGGCAGATTGCCCTGTAGGTCAGAGTCAGTACCTTGTACTGAATGCAGCAGCTACAGGGAGCCAATGAGAGAGAGAGAGAGGAGAGGTGGAGGGACATGAGTTCTCTTAGGTGGTGGAACATGAGTCGGTCTGCAGAGTTCTAAGTCAGTTGTGGAGGTCTGACTGTGGAAGCTGGGAGCCCTGACGATGAGGGTGGACCGGGTGTGAGTGATCCTGGCATCCATTCAGCTCGGAGGACGGGATCGCGCCACGCCCACCCCCGACTCGCTGACAGATACCTGCACGGAGAACGCCGCTCGCCGTCCGCAGCGACTCCCGGGTCACGCATTCCTCACGGTGGCGAGTGGAATCATGTTCCCCTCCATCAGCGGCTTCCTCCCACTACTGCAAATACCCTCACAAACGCATCACATGACCAAACGTACATAAACCTTCTTGCCCCATTGACTACTGTCTCCACTTTTCATGTAGATGGACTTTGTAGTTCTATAATTCCAGACTGTAGTCCATCTGTGTCCTTTGTTGTTGTTAGTCCTCTGTTGGTTCTCTGTTCTCTGTTGGTCAGGAGCATCACAGAACAGGTATCATTTGGGTGGTGGATTGTTTCTGGTCAGTTCTGCAGTGACACTGATGTGGTGAGGGGGGTTTTAGTGCAGCAGTGCTGCTGGAGGTTCATTTAAACACCTCAGTGACACTGCTGGGATAGGAATAATGCACCCACCCAATAATACCTGCTCTGTGGGGGTACTATTGGGGTTCTGACTATTAGAACAGAGTAAAGGGGACGTACAGTGTGTACTGTAGAACACGAGCAGCGACGATGACATAGACGACTTCAGGTTCGAATTCCAATCTGGGTGGAGTTTCCATGTTCTCCCCAAAAACATAGATTTAAGGTAAAGTGGATGCTCTAAATTGCCCCATACAGTGTCTGTGTGTGCCCGGTGATGGATAGGAGCTCTGTCTCAGGTGTAACTGCCCAGCGCCCGAAATGTTCTCCCCTGGATGGAGGTGAATAGAGTTTAAAGGATGAATAAATTTCATCCTTTGAAATGCCGTGTTTAGCATGTTCTCCTCTCAGCGCTGGGAATTCAGGTTCGAATCCCAATCTGGGTGGAGTTTCCATGTTCTCCCCGTGTCCGTGTGGGTTTCCTCTGGGTTCTCCGGTTTCCTCCCACAGTCCAAAACCATGGATCAAGTCAATTGAATTCTCCAAATTGCCCCATATAGAGTGTGTCTGTGTGAGTGAGTGTGTGTCCAGATAGTGGCATGGTGGCTTAGTGGTTGGCATGTTCTCCTCTCAGCGCTGGGAATTCAGGTTCGAATCCCAATCTGGGTGGAGTTTCCATGTTCTCCCCGTGTCCACATGGATTTCCTCCGGGTTCTCCGGTTTCCTCCCACAATCCAAAACCATGTATTGAAGGTAAATTGAATGCTCTAAATTGCCCTATATAGTGTGTCCACACTTACCCCCCACCCTGGGTTCTCCGGTTTCCTCCCACAGTCCAAAACCATGGATTTAAGGTAAATTTAATGTTCTTGGATTCAAGGTAAATTAAATGCTCTTAATTGCCCCATTAAGAGCAACCTACAGGCGGTGAGGTGTTTAGCATGTTCTCCTCTCAGCGCTGGGAATTCAGGTTCGAATCCCAATCTGGGTGGAGTTTCCATGTTCTCCCCGTGTCCACATGGATTTCCTCCGGGTTCTCCGGTTTCCTCCCACAATCCAAAACCATGTATTGAAGGTAAATTGAATGCTCTAAATTGCCCTATATAGTGTGTCCACACTTACCCCCCACCCTGGGTTCTCCGGTTTCCTCCCACAGTCCAAAACCATGGATTTAAGGTAAATTTAATGTTCTTAATTGCCCCATATAGTGTGTCCACCCCCCACCACCAACACCACCACCACACACACACTGGTGAAATCAGTACACATGTCCGGAGCAGTGGGCGGCCCTGTATACGGAACCCGGGGAGTAACTGGGGTTAAGTGTCTTGTACTTAGTTGGACTGGGAATCGAACCCAGGACCTTCAGGTCGCAAGAACGTTTCCTTAACCGCAAGACAACAACGTTTGCTGAATATTTACCCCTCAGACAATAAATCAGAGCTTTAAACTCTGTACTGGTCTCATGCCTGAGCCCAAAGTTTATCCCAATGTGACCTGCACTCTAACCTCACATCCTACCCCCCCCCCCATCCTACCCCGCTTCGTTAACGAGCACGCACGCGGTAATTAATACTGTAAGTAAAGCGGTCAGGTGCGTCAGGCGGTCACACACGAGTTCTCCGCCTGCAGAAACAGGATTCCGCAGGAAGCCATGAAACATTCAGGAAGGCGCCGTAGCCCCGCCCCTTTGATCTGACGGCACCAAACCAGTCCTGTTCCATACGTCAGCGTTCCGTTAGAACCCGGGTTCATTAAGGATCGAGGGCGGCACCATGGCTTAGTGGTTGGCATGTTCTCCACTCAGTGCTGGGGATCCGGGTTCATATCCCAATCTGGGTGGAGTTTCCATGTCCTCCCCGTGTCTGATGGGTTTCCTCCGCTTTTTCTCCTTGGATTTAAGGTAAACTGAATGCTCTAAATTGCCCCATATAGTGTATATATATTTCCATGTTCTCCCCGTGTCCATGTGGGTTTCTTCTGGGTTCTCCAGTTTCCTTTTTTAAATATGGCTTTAAGGTAAATTGAATGCTCGAAATTGCCCCATATAGAGAGTTTGTGTGAGTGAGTGTGTCCAGGGATTGATTGCTGCCCTGTCCTGAGTGTATCTGCCCAGCATCCAAAACGTTCTCCCCTGGATGGGCATGGGGAACCTCAGGTTCGAATCCCAATCTGGGTGGAGTTTCCATGTTCTCCCCGTGTCCATGTGGGTTTCTTCTGGGTTCTCCGGTTTCCTCCCACAGTCCAAAAATATGGCTTCAAGGTATATTGAATGCTCGAAATTGCCCCATATAGAGAGTATCACTGGACACTCACTCACTTACTCACACAGACAGATTGGCGTCCTGTCCTGGGTGTATCTGCCTAGCAACCAAAACGTTCTCCCCATGATTGGCGTGGGGAACCCCAGGTTCGAATCCCAATCTGGGTGGAGTTTCCATGTTCTCCCAGTGTCCTTGTGGGTTTCCTCTTTAAGGTAAATTGAATGTTCTAAATCGCCCCATATAGAGTGTGCGAGTGTGTGCCCAGTGATGGATTGCTGCCCTGACCTGGGTGTATCTGCCCCCCCCCCCCCCCCAATATGGGATTATCTGGACGATAATGAATGAATTGAGGATTCAGAATCACAACAACGACTCAACCTCCTTCTGTGAGTTTGAAACCCAGCTGACGGACGAAGAGCAAAGCCAAGCCGACGTCTGCTTCTCCAACCAGACACCTCAACAAC
Organism: Corydoras sp. C115; assembly: GCA_019802505.1. Classification (NCBI taxonomy): domain Eukaryota; kingdom Metazoa; phylum Chordata; class Actinopteri; order Siluriformes; family Callichthyidae; genus Corydoras; species Corydoras sp. C115. The sequence goes on along the minus strand of JAFMOC010000829.1, from coordinate 93,389 downwards.
TCAATAATAGGATGAGCCTTTCTTCTGAAGCTAAGGCTTTGGACAAAAGACCTGAAGACAAATGAGAGGGCAAGAAAAGAACGAGGGAGTGGAGGGGAGGGTGCGAGCCAACCTGAATTATACCACTTAGAAACCTTATCCAATTATTACCCTGGACGTTCGGGCTAATCAGAGGACTAGACAGCTGCTGGTTGCCATGGTCCGACAGAACCGTCAGGCCGGGGTGAGCACCAGGCTAAACGGCGGGGTGGGGTGGAAGCATCTGTGACGAAGAAACTACTCTAATCAGCATTTTGAAAGGCAGAGGGATGAAATGAGATCGAATCCAAAAGGTTCCATCCCCCCTCTGCTCAAGAACAGATGGATAACAACTGTTTAGAGGCTCATTTATAGACCGAGGTCCTCCAAGGCTGCATCCTAGGCCCATTCTTTTTTTGGCCCGAGCACTCTTGTAATGTAAACTTCATTTTACAGTCCCAACTTGGAATAACAAAAGCGCGGAGGACGGATCCGGAGCTCAAAGAGAAAGTTTGAAGCGTATGAGAGGGATAAACAACGTTCCCATTTAGCCCGGAGAACGGGGTTCGAATCGGAGGGAACGGGGACGAGCTGTGAACCACAACAAAAGCTCGGCAGTCGCCGGCGTAAATAAGGGGAGATGTTTACATGGCTTAAAGGCACGGAGTTAAGTATACAGTGAAGGATGATTTGTGTTCCGAGCCGCGTTTACGGAACAGAAAGAACCTCCATTTATTAGTGACAAGTCAGCCACGGAATCAAAGGGAACCACTCGAACCGCAGGGCGACACTGAAGGTTGAGACGTGGAACCGCAGGGCCGGTTCTGCGGCCAGGAAACCACTGCATGCAAAGAGTGTTAACCCAATTATCTCTGCATGATGTACTGTCAGGCGGCATGGTGGTTTAGTGGTTAGCATGTTCTCCTCTCAGCGCTGGGGTTCCAAGTTCGAATCGGTGTCCTGTCCTGGGTGTATCTGCCCAGCGCCCGAAACATTCTCCCCTGGATGGGCATGGGGAACCCCCCCCCCCTGCAATAAAGTCAGGGGGGTGGCCTGGTGACTTAGTGGTTAGCATGTTCTCCTCTCAGCACTAGGGATTCCTGGTTCGAATCCCAATCTGGGTGGCGTTTCCATGTTCTCCCCATGTCCACGTGGGTTTCCTCCGGGTTCTCCGGTTTCCTCCCACAGTCCAAAAACATGGATTAAGGTCAATTGAATTCTCCAAATTGCCCCATATAGAGTCTATGCGAGTCTGTGTCCAGTGATAGATTGGCGTCCTGTCCTGGGTGTATCTGCCCAGCACCCGAAACGTTCTCCCCTGGATGGGCATGGGGAACCCCCCCTGCAATAAAGTCAGGGGGGAGGCATGGTGGCATAGTGGTTAGCATGTTCTCCCCTCAGCACTAGGGATTCCCGGTTTGAATCCCCATCTGGGAGTCGTTTCCATGTTCTCCCCATGGGTTTCCTACGGGTTCTCTGGTTTCCTCCCACAGTCCAAAAACATGGATTAAGGTCAATAGAATTCTCCAAATTGCCCCATATAGAATGTGTCTGTGTGATTGAGTGTGTGTCCAGTGATAGATTGGCGTCCTGTCCTGGGTGTATCTGCCCAGTGCCCGAAACGTTCTCCTCTGGATGGGCATGGGGAACCCCCCCCACGACCCTAATAGAGGATAAAGTGGAAGATAATAGATGGATATACTGTCACCAAAAGTATGTGGCCACGTGATCAGGACAGTCCATGGACACAGAGCTGACCCATGTTATGATCCTGGACACAAAGCATGGTTACCCGGTGTCACCATGACAACAGACTCAGCGTTATTTATAAGAAGATGTGCTATTTAAAAGATTTAAAAACATGATGTGATTAATAGACGGCATCTGTAACAGAATGATTTTTCTGGTTGGTAAAATGCTTATCTGCTGACTCAGCGAGCCTCCTGAGGCGAAACAAGAATCCACTCGACAGACAGACACGCAATACAAGCAAAGTGGCACAAAAGAATTAGCGCAGGAATTAGGGTTCGAAAATTACCTCACTGACGGCACACAATGAGGGAATGTCATCACCACGACCAGGGGCTTTCTCTGGAGTTAATCCTCACCCGGATCTACCTGCCATTCAAGCCGGGTTTGGAGACAGAACCTCGATCCGGCACGAATGACTCGGCCTCACGCATAGCTCAGAGTTCTCAGTCGTCCCGTACGCCGGTTACACCGGTCAAGGAAATCGACCAATCAGATCTCACTCTTCAATCACCTTTAATCATGCCTGTGATGATGATGATGCCTTTATTTTGTTTAATTGAAGTTGTAGAGCGGCATTTTTTGTCACGGGATGCTAACATTATGGTCCTATACACACACACATATTATATATATATATATATATATATATATAATATATATATATATATATATATATATATATATATATATATATATACACACAAATATATATATATAATACACACACACACACATACATAAATATATATACACATATATATATATATATATACACATACATACACACACACGTAAATATATAGTATAATATTATATATATATATATATATATATATATATATATATATATAATATATATATATATATATATATATATATATATATATATATATAAACTATACGTGTGTGTATATAATGCAGCATCCTTTTTGATTTACAGTCTCTAATTTGATTTAATGCTTAACTAAAACATAAGCATTCCTCAGTCTCAGGACTGAAAGCAGAACTTGCCACCTAGTGGCCATTCCACAGTCTGACTGTAAACCCCGACAGCATGTCAGAATCCATCAGCAACTTTCTTCCCTTTCAAAGCTTTTCACACCGCATCGCTGTGAAGGCTGTTTCACCAAGGTCCTCCGATTTAGTCCACTTTAATCCGGACCGTTCCATTTAGAGGTCGTGAGACTTATGGACAAATCACCCCCCCCCCCCCTGCCACCCCCCCCCCCCCCCCCACCACCCCCCACCCTTCTCTGGCCTGGGGGGGGGGGGGGGCCTCTCGATCAGGTACAAGTCCCCAACTTAGCCACCGAGAGAAGCCAGGAGCGACAGCTGGCAAATGAAAATGTAAATAGCGGCAGCCGGCGGCGGCTCAGTGCCTCCCTGAAGTGTCTTCAACTCGGACGCTTTCTCCCCGAGCCCCTTTATTTGAAAGCGGTGACAAACATACCCCGGCCCTCAGCGTAAACACATGAGCTCATTCTGCCAAGGTACGGGGGTGCAGCCAGGTAGGACTGAAGAATAGGGCGTCCTTAAAACGCCCAAAAACGACGGGAAAAATCGGGCCGTTCGATCCGTCACATCCCTGCACTCTGCAAAGAAACGCAGTTTGACACAAAATAAACCATTAGCTGCCTCAGAGGGAGAGGCGAGCAGAGGTCGGAGCCCGGAGCTTGAGCAGCGATGCTGGGGAGGGGGCGTGGGGGGTGGGGGGTGGGGTGGGGTTGGGGCAGTGTCGGGTGTTGTTGGAGGAATTAGAGGAGAAAGTGAAGACTGAATCAGATACGGCGACTGCGGGAGAAAAACAAATCTGTAGGTGAGCCCGTGACACGGAGAGACGCTTGTTAGGTCACATAATCTAAACGCTCCTGACTCGCCGGCGCGGCCCTGTGGGCAGCCGCTCGCCGTCCGGAGGAGACGCCTATTTATTTGACTTTGTCCAGGGATTACATGAGGAAGTGCCGGTTCACACGGCGGCGCGGGGACGCGCCGGGAGCCGAGCGGGGCCGGCTGGTTGCGTTTGACGGACAGCCGAAATGAAGTCCAGACACAACATGTGGGAGAGAACCCCGAGCCCCGCTAGAACCCAAGGAAAAGGACGGCAGCGAGATTTCCACAAGCACTTCACTATTCCCGCTGACTTAGAAAAACAGAGCGGGGGATCTTCAAAGAGGGGTCTCGGTGGAAAAGTCCAGAATTCAGCGTTCTACTGACCGCAAAGGCCTCTGGGACAGAAACGGAGCCGTTCGTACTCCGAAGAACATCTGCTTCATTATGATGCCTTCGACTGAGAACACAGACGGAGGACTTTTCAGAACTCTCCAGCACCAGCGTGGGTTCTGAAGGTTCCCAATGAATAAAAAGCAGCAAATCAAAGACGAATAATTAATTACTGCCATTTATTACTCATCAGCTTAGTGGTTGGCATGTTCTCCTCTCAGAACTAGGGATTTCCAGGTTCGAATCCCGATATGGGTGGAGTTTCCATGTTCTCCCAGTGAACGTGGGGGTTTCCTCCAGGTTCTTTCGTTTATTCCCACAGTCCAAAAACATGGATTCAAGGTACAGTGAATTCTCCAAATTGCCCCATATAGAGTGTGTTTCTGTGTCTGAGTCTGGCAATAGATTGGTGTATCTGCCCAGCAACCGAAACGTTCTTGCCTGGATGGGCATGGGGAACCCCCAGCGACCCTAGTAGAAGATAAAGCAGAAGATATTGGATGGATGGATTTGATGGGCGCGGTAGCTCAGTGGTCAGGGTGTTGGGCTACCAATCTGAAGGTTGGGGGTTCAAATCCCAGGTCCACTGAAGTTACCAGTGTGGGTCCTTGAGCAAGACCCTTAACCCTCATTGATCCAGAGATGTTCTGATTTACCCTGTGTTCACCTTGTAAGTCGCTTTGGATAAAAGCGTCCAATAAACGACCAAATGGAAATGCAAATGTAAATGGATGGAATCACCAGCTACTCATCCATAAGTCTGCCAGAGCACCACGGCAACAACGATTACCTGACAAATCCTGAATTTCTATTGGACGATTGACTGTGCGAACCAACCACTAAGGCAAATACACAGACACAAGCCTCCAATTGGGGCGGCATGCTGTCTTAGTGGTTAGAACATTCGCCTCTCAGTGCTGGGGATTCCCGGTTCGAATCCCAATCATGGTGAAGTGTCCATGTTCTCCCGTGTCCACGTGGGTTTCTCCCACAATCCAAGATAAATTTGCTGCTCTAAATTGCCCCATATAGAGTGTTTGACTGTGTGCCCAGCTATAGATTGGCTGCCTAGCACCCGAAACGTTCTCCCATGGGCATGGGAAACCCCCCCCGCACCCTAGCAGAGGATAAAAGAGGATACTCATCCATAAGTCTGCCAGAGCACCACAGCAACAACAATTAGCTGAGAAAACCTGAATTTCTATTGGACGAGATGCCACTGAGGCAAATATACAGACACAAGCCACCAATTCAGGCGGCAAGGTGTTTTAGTGGTTAGCATGTTCTCCTCTCAGCGTTAGGGATTCCCGGTTCGAATCCCAATCTGGGTGGAGTTTCCATGTTCTCCCCGTGTTCCTCCGGGTTCTCCGGTTTCCTCCCACAGTCCAAAAACATGGACCAAGGTCAATCAAATACTCCAAATTGCCCCATGTAGAGTGTTCCTGTGTGAGTGAGTGCGCTCAGCAATAGATTGGCGCCCTGTCTTGTGCACGCCTCAGATGGGCATGGAGAACCCCCCAGATAATAATGATAATTATGATAATAAAGATAATAATGAATGAATGTCTCCAATTCTAAAAGCTTCTCGACTCTTTTAGCCAAAGCTGCTCTCTCTGCGGTCACGAACCGATTGAGACACTAAAGGACAATTGGTGCCTCCACTCAGGCTCTCCAGTTAAGGGTGGACTCAACATGTTGTACCACCCCCCCGTCCATCTCGCCCTCCCATTAGCACTGCTTTACAGCACTGTACTGCCACTTGCACCTCCCGCAAGGCTCCCTAGAGACAAAGCCCTGCATCCATTAACATTCAGCATCCCCTCCCTCCAACCAGCGCAGTGACACCATCAACATCCCATCCTCCCGCCCACCCACACACTCACACTTGATAAGTGTATTACATGCCACTAGCGAGGGCTGTTTATTTCCTTTCTTTGTGGGAAAAAAAGCCCCAAGACAGATGTCACCCATCTATCCAACCTATTATTGATCAACCTGCCATCAGAGGAACAACAAATTTCAGCCCAGCTGACTAAAGGACAATATGAAGTAATGACTGTGCAAATATTAAACATTAATCCCATTAAGAGACTCATGCCGCTGACAGGTTCCGCCGAGCGCCATGTTGGCGTTAAACCATAAAAAAAAGGTACCTGCAGACATCAGCAACAGAGGCATGTGGTTCCGTTTTATTCTCAACGCCAATCTGGGTGGAGTTTCCATGTTCTCCCCGTGTCAACGTGGGTTTCCTCCGGGTTCTCCGGTTTCCTCCCACAGTCCAAAAACATGGATCAAGGTCAATTGAGTTCTCCAAATTGCCCCATATAGAGTGTGTGTGTGTGAGAATGTGTGTCCAGTGATAGATTGGTGTCCTGTCCTGGGTGTATCTGCCCAGCGCCCGAAACGTTCTCCCCTGGGCACGGGGAACCCCCCCCACCTCGACCCTAGTACGGGATGAAGCAGAAGATAATGGATGGATGGAATCACCAAGAACGTCGAGCAAAAGTTGAAAATGCGCAGCTTTCAATGCTTTGCCGCCTTCCTTCAGTTTCGAGCTTTCGAATTAAATTTACATCGACAAAACCAACAAGTTATTGCACGAAGCCACAAGGTAAACCGGGAGGCCCGAGAGGCCGGGAGGACGCCGGGAAACATGTTCGGCCGCCGAACGAGGAGCAGGAGCGTCTCGATTAACAACATCTGCTGCAATGAAAACACGACTAATCTGGGCCTCGTTACCAAATCGCCAAGGGCCAAGAGATGATGGTGGAACGTGATACTCGGTGCAGACGGGGAGACAGCGAGGACAGCCGCCAAAACCCAAACGCGTGCCCGCGAGGAGGATCTGGATTCAAACCCACGCAGACATGTGCGCACAATCGCCAACACACCGAGAGACAACACGCAACACATCAATCATTCCTTCAGCATCTTTAAAGGACGCCGGTGTTTAAAGCTCAAACCCGGGGTTTTCAAATTTAATCCTGATCTAAAGCACATGAGAGAATAACGGCATCAAGATTAAAAAAATCCAGCCCATAATCTGAGGAAACGGCCTCGGTATACAGTAAACACATCACAGGGGGTTCAACTTACTGCAACTTTAATAAATCAGTCATTATGGGACAGGCTTCTATGGTTGTAGCCCAGCTGCCTCAAGTTTTAATGTGTGGTGCGGAGTAATTTATCCATCCATCCATTATCTTCCACTTTATCCTCTATTAGGGTCGTGGGGGGGGTTCCCCATGTCCATCCAGGAGAGAACGTTTCAGACGCTGGGCAGATAGACCCAGGACAGGGTGCCAATCTATCACTGGACACACACTCACTCACACAGAAAAACTCTATATGGGGCAATTTGGAGAACTCAATTGACTTGATCCATGTTTTTGGACTGTGGAAGTAAACCGAAGAACCCGGAGGAAACCCACGCAGACACGGGGAGAACATGGAAACTCCACCCAGATTGGGATTCAAACAGGGAATCCCTAGTGCTGAGAGGAGAACATGCCAAACCACTAAGCCTCCGTGCCGCCCTCCAACCTCCATTTAAGCCTGACTGTACATAGAACTGCCTCTCAGTAGATATTTTTTAGAATTTATTACAGTGAAACACTGGGGATTCCCAGTTCGAATCCCAATCTGGGTGGAGTTCCCATGTTCTCCCCGTGTTCACGTGGGTTTCCTCCGGGTTCTCCGGTTTCCTCCCACAGTCCAAAAACATGGATCAAGTCTATTGAGTTCTCTAAATTGCCCCATATAGAGTGTGTCTGTGTGAGTGAGTGTGTGCCCAGTGATAGATTGGCGTCCTGTCCTGGGTGCATCTGCCCAGCGCCCGAAATGTTCTCCCCTGGATGGGTATGGGGAACCCCCCCCCCTCGCAACCCTAGTAGAGGATAAAGCGGAAGATAATGGATGAATGAAAAGACTGTTGTGAAGGGAAAAAAAGCACAATCAGCAATAACCACAATCCAGCCCATCCGGCACTAACAATCACGCCAAGGTCAAAATCCCAGCAATCAAATTGCCGACCATCAAAAAAGTTTTCTAATGCCATCCATCCATTATCTTCCACTTTATCCTCTATTAGGGGGGGTTCCACATGCCCATCCAGGGGAGAACGTTTCAGGCGCTGGGCAGATACACCCAGGACAGGACACCAATCTATCACTGGACACACACTCACTCATACAGACACACTCTATATGGGGCAATTTGGAGAATTCAATTGACCTTGATCCATGTTTTTGGACTGTGGGAGGAAACCGGAGAACCCGGAGGAAACCCACTCGGACATGGGGAGAACATGGAAACTCCACCCAGATTGTGATTCGAACTGGGAATCCCTAGCGCTGAGAGGAGAACATACTAAACACTAGTATGTTCTAGTGCCGCCCTCAAGTTACTGTATATGTTTTCTATATTAACCTCCATTTAAGCCTAACTGTACATAGAACTGCCTCTCATTAGATATTTATATGGGGGGGGGGTTCCCAATGCCCATCCAGGGGAGAACGTTTCAGGTTCTGGGCAGATACACCCAGGACAGGGCGCCAATCTATCACTGGACACACACTCACTCACACAGACACTCTATATGGGGCAATTTGGAGAATTCAATTGACCTTGATCCATGTGTTTGGACTGTGGGAGGAAACCGGAGAACCCGGAGGAAACACACACGAACACGGGGAGAACATGGAAACTCTACTCAGATTGGGATTCGAACCTCAACCTCAGCGCTGAGAGGTGGAAGCGCCATCCATCAGAATAACGCCGGTATAAAAGTAACCGCCTACATCCTTCTGAGACACACAGACGGGTTTGTGGGTGTGGCTTGTATGGAACAGCTGGAGGAACAGATGGTTCCCCGAAGGCGCCTTTTCTTTTGACGGACAGATTATCAGACAGAACATATAACAGAACGGTCCGTTAAATGTACCGCCAACTAGAAAAAGCTTCATTATTAAATATAAATTATGTTTAATTAGTGGTTCGAATCCCAATCTGGGTGGAGTTTCCATGTTCTCCCCGTGTCCACGTGGGTTTCCGCCGGGTTCTCCGGTTTCCTCCCACAGTCCAAAAACATGATCAAGTCAATTGAGTTCTCCAACTTGCCCCATATAGAGTGTGTCTGTGTGAGTGAGTGTGTGTCCAGTGATAGATTGGCCTCCTGTCCTGGGTGTATCTGCCCAGCGCCCGGAACGTTCTCCTCTGGATGGGCATGGGGAACCCCCCCCCTGTAACCCTAATAGAGGATAAAGCGGAAGATAATGAATGAATGAATAATTAGTGGTTCTACAGGTCGGCACGGTGGCTTAGTGGTTGGCATGTTCTCCTCTCAGCACTAGGGATTCCCAGGTCCAATCCCAATCTGGGTGAAGTTTCCTCCGGGTTCTCCGGTTACCTCCCACAGTCCAAAAACATGGATTTAAGGTAAAGTGAATGCTCCAAATTGCCCCATATAGCGTGTGTGCCCAGTGATAGATTGGTGTCCTGTCCTGGGTGTATCTGCCCAGCACCTGAAACGTTCTCCCCTGGATGGGCATGGGGAACCCCCCCACGAGATAGAGGATAAAGTGGAAGATAATGAATGGATGGAAAGTGGTTCTACGTATTTGACTCATGTTCTGCTTCCAGTACTCATATACAACAAACATAGCGCTAGGGGTTCCAGGTTCGAATCCCAATCTGGGTGGAGTTTCCATGTTCTCCCTGTGTCCATGTGGGTTTCCTCTGGGTTTTTCGGTTTGCTCCCACAGTCCAAAAACACGGATCAAGGTCAATTGAATTCTCCAAATTGCCCCATATAGAGTGTGTTTGTGTGAGTGAGTGTGTGTCCAGTGATAGATTGGTGTCCTGTCCCCCCCCGCGACCCTAGTAGAGTATAAAGCAGAAGATAATGGATGGATGGACAACATGACACTTAGGCGCCATTAATATGTGAGTACCTGTTTTTCCAGAATGCGGGAGATCTCACCCAACGTCCTGTCCAAGCCGGAGACCTTATTGTTGGCCCATTGACTGCTGTCCTGTCCCTGCAGTTGCTTTCCCAAGTCCTTCACCAGACGCTGCAGCCTTAACACACACACACACACACACACACACACACACACACACTTTCTAAAAGGGTATGTAGCAATTAGACAACCAAAATAAATAACTCCTTGTCTAGAACATTAATTCTTCTAATTCGCACAGACATTCGTGACTGATGGAAGTTTGGCAGATGTGTGGTGAGTGTGTGTGTGTGTGTGTGTGTGTGTGTGTGTGTGTGTGTTGAGTGTGTGTGGTGAGTGTGTGTGGTGTGTGTGTGTGTGTGTGTGCGTTTAACAGAACGCCGCCAGAACACTTCTATAGATCGAGTGTTGGGTGTAGATTCATTAAGCCAGAGCTGGCAGCTTACTTGGCCTTGTAAGGAGAATCTGGAATCTGCATTTTCGCCTCCACGGACGTCTCGTACTCCTTCGCCCTGAGAACCGAGAAGACATACAGCCATGAGAGAGCAGGAGAGAACATGAGAGAGCAGGAGAGAACATGAGAGAGCATAAGCATGAGAGAGCAGGAGAAAGTAGGAAAGAGCACGAGAGAACAGGAGAGAACAGCGCATGAGAGAGCATGAGAGATCATGAGAGAGCATGAGAAAATGAGAGAGCATGAGAGCACGAGAGAGCATGAGAGAGTGCAATAGAACATGAGAGAACATGAGAGAGCATGAGAGAGTGCAATAGAACATGAGAGAGCATGAGAAAACGAGAGCGCATGAGATGAGAGAGCATGAGAGAGCATGAGAGAGCATGAGAGAATATGAGAGATCATGAGAGAGTGCAATAGAACATGAGAGAACATGATAGAGCACATGAGAGAGCATGAGAGAACATGAGAGAGTACATTAGAGAGCATGAGAGAACATGAGAGAGAACGAGAGATCATGAGAGAGCATGAGAGAGTGCAATAGAGCATGAGAGAACATCAGAGAACATGAGAGACCATGAGAGAGCATGAGAGAACAGGAGAGACCATGAGAGAGCACAAGAGAGCACAAGAGAGCACAAGAGAGCATGCACATGGGAGAGCATGAGAAAGCATGAGAGAGCATGAGAACATGAGAGAACATCAGAGAACATGAGAGAGCAGGAGAGACCATGAGAGAGCATGAGAAAGCATGAGAGAGCAGAAGAGAACATGAGAGAGCATGCACATGGGAGAGCATGAGAGAGCATGAGAAAGCATGAGAGAGCAGAAGAGAACATGAGAGAGCATGCACATGGGAGAGCATGAAAAAGCATGAGAGAGCACGAGAGAGCATCAGAGAACATGAGAGAGCATGAGAGAGCACGAGAGAACATCAGAGAACATGAGAGAGCATGAGAAGGGAGGAAGTGTACGTGAGAGAGAGAGAGAGACCATCAGCCTGAGGACGTGAGGAAATGAGAGGACAGCAGGAACAAAGGGAAGGTCAGGAGGTCAAACTGTCTCAAAACGTTTAGTCATCAAAACTCTACAGAGAAGTTCTCACACCGAGACGTTCCACGTGGAACAATCACGATGGAGGTTCTAAAGCTCCTCAGACCGAGCCGCTCCACGTGGACGATCACGACGGAGGTTCTAAAGCTCCTCAGACCGAGCCGCTCCACGTGGAACGATCACGACGGAGGTTCTAAAGCTCCTCAGACCGAGCCGCTCCACGTGGGACGATCACGACGGAGGTTCTAAAGCTCCTCAGACCGAGCCGCTCCACGTGGGACGATCACGACGGAGGTTCTAAAGCTCCTCAGACCGAGCCGCTCCACGTGGGACGATCACGACGGAGGTTCTAAAGCTCCTCAGACCGAGCCGCTCCACGTGGGACGATCACGACGGAGGTTCTAAAGCTCCTCAGACCGAGCCGCTCCACGTGGGACGATCACGACGGAGGTTCTAAAGCTCCTCAGACCGAGCCGCTCCACGTGGGACGATCACGATGGAGGTTCTAAAGCTCCTCAGACCGAGCCGCTCCACGTGGGACGATCACGATGGAGGTTCTAAAGCTCCTCAGACCTAGCCGCTCCACGTGGAACGATCATTATGGAGGTTCTAAAGCTCCTCAGACCGAGCCGCTCCACGTGGAACGATCATTATGGAGGTTCTAAAGCTCCTCAGACCGAGCCGCTCCACGTGGAACGATCATTATGGAGGTTCTAAAGCTCCTCAGACCGAGCCGCTCCACGTGGAACGATCATTATGGAGGTTCTAAAGCTCCTCAGACCGAGCCGCTCCACGTGGAACGATCATTATGGAGGTTCTAAAGCTCCTCAGACCGAGCCGCTCCACGTGGAACGATCATTATGGAGGTTCTAAAGCTCCTCAGCCAGAGCACCGCGGAGAACCTCAGCTCCTGTTCCTCACACAGTGCTCCTGATAACGCTCATCCATCAGGATTCTGACAAACCACCTGATGACCTGCAGCAGATAACCACCGGACGTCCGGATCCAATGTTCAAGATCTCAAGAAGACCAGCGTCTGTCCTCAGAGACATACGGTCCACAGAACACGCGGAGAACTGTCAGGACGTTTCAGAGAATGAAATAACGAGGAAATTAAAAAGAGGTGGAACATTAGAACACACGCCTCTCAGCGCTGGGGATTCCTGGTTCCAATCCCAATCTGGGTGGAGTTTCCATGTTCTTCCCGTGTCCGTGTGGGTTTCCTCCGGGTTCTCCGCTTTCCTCCCACAGTCCAAAAACATGGATCAAGGTCAATTGAGTTCTCCAAATTGCCCCATATAGAGTGTGTGTGTGTGTGTGTGTGTGTGTGTCCAGTGATAGATGGGCGTCCTGTCCTGGGTGTATCTGCCCAGCGCCCGAAACGTTCTCCCCTCTGGATGGGCATGGGGAACCCCCCCCCGCGACCCTTAAAAAAAAGGTGGAAAATTAGAACACACGCCTCTCAATGCTTGGATTCCCGCTTCGAATCCCAATCTGGGTGGAGGTTCCATGTTCTCCCCGTGTGAGTGAGTGTGTGCCCAACGATGGTTTGGAGTGCATCTCCTCCTGATGGCCCCCCACGACCCGAGACATGGAAATATGAAGAGATGAGCATGTTCTCCCGGTCTGCAGACACTGTTGACTGATTTCACTGACCAATACACCTCCATTGTGTCCACAGCGCCACACTCCTGTAGAACATGGTATGGTAGAAGAAGGTCTACCATAAGGGTCTTGTTACGATAACCATCAACCTCCCAGGAGAAGCAATCACTTTAACGGTAGCATGTGTCTGTGTACTATCCCGGTATACGACTTTGCATCAATGGGACCTTCACACATATGTAAGTCACCCCTGCTGGGGGCATTCAGGCACTTCTGTACCATGCCAGATGTTGGCTTCTGCACCAATCACTGATTACAGTCCGAATGGTTCCTATTGTTTTTAATTCAGTTTGGGACGGCACGGTGGCTTAGTGGTTAGCATGTTCTCCTCTGAGGGCTGGGGATCCAATTGCTCTATATGGGGCAATTTGGAGAACTCAATTGACTTGATCCATGTTTTTGGACTGTGGGAGGAAACCGGAGAACCCGGAGGAAACCCACGCGGACACGGGGAGAACATGGAAACTCCACCCAGATGGGGATTCGAACCGGGAATCCCTAACGCTGAGAGGAGAACATGCTAAACACTAAACCACAATGCCGCCCTGCTGCATTTTTAATTAAATAATTCATTCATTATCTTCCGCTTTATCCTGTATTAGGGTCGTGGGGGGGGGGGGGGGGGGTTCCTCCATGACCATCTAGTGGAGAACGGTTCGGGCGCTGGGCAGATACACCCAGGACAGGACACCAATATTTCACTCTGTACACACTCACTCACACACACACACACTCTATATGGGGCAATTTGGAGAACTCAATTGACTTGATCCATGTTTTTGGACTGTGGGAGGAAACCGGAGAACCCGGAGGAAAGCCACGCGGACACGGGGAGAACATGGAAACTCCACCTAGATGGGGATTTGAACTGGGAATCCCTAACGCTGAGAGGAGAACATGCTAACCACTAAGCCACCGTGCCGCCCTGCTGCATTTTTAATTAATTAATTCATTCATTATCTTCCGCTTTATCCTCTATTAGGGTCACGGGGGGGGGACGGGGGGGGGTTCTCCATGCCCATCCAGGGGAGAACGTTTCGGGCACTGGGCAGATACACCCAGGACAGGACGCCAATCTATCACTGGACACTCACTCACATACACACTCTATATGGGGCAATTCTAAGCATTCAATTGACCTTGATCCATGTTTTTGGACTGTGGGAGGAAACCGGAGAACCCGGAGGAAACCCACGCGGACACGGGGAGAACATGGAAACTCCACCCAGATTGGGATTCGAACCGGGAATCCCTAGCGCTGAGGTGAACGTGCCAACAACTAAAACCAATGTGCCACCCTGCTGCATTTTTAATTAATTACTTCATTAATTACTTTTATATCTGAGCTTTTCAGAGGTCGTGCAACAATGTCACGGCTGGACAAACGGCTCAGCCAATCGGATTGCAGGAGCGGGAGGGACCAGTCGTTTCCTTCGAGCCATTTCAAAGTTTAAAGGACCTGCTGTTCAATCTGCACCATATGGCTGAGGGGCTGTAAACCTCGGTTCCCATCATGCATTGAGGCTAACCTTTTGACAGCCCAGTGGAAATGCTGCTCTCTGCAAAATCAATATTAGACCCCCTCCTGAAGCGCCTGACGCTGGGCAAACAGTTTGGGGAAGGCTCTACAGCAGACTTTATGAGGGTTTCTGGGAATAAGCAAGGCTTAGAAACCATTTTGGGAGATGTGACGGGATTGCAGAGTGTTAAAGCACTTTTGGAACCATCTGTGAGGTTTGGATTTGTATGGTTTCATTTAAAAAGGGTAATTAAATAAGATGAGACCATTACAATGACACGTTGTCATTCCTCACCACCTCGTGGCAATTATTATGTGTAAAATATGTATAATGCAGCCTATTATGACCATTTTCTTCTGCTTTATCCTCTATTAGGGTCTTGGGGGGGGGGGGTTCCCCATGCCCATCTAGGGGAGAACGTTTCAGGCACTGGGCAGATACACCCAGGACAGTGCGCCAATCTATCACTCACTCATACGGACAAAAACATTCTATATGGGGCAATTTATACAGGGGAGAACATCCTAGGGGACAGGGCGCCAATCTATAGCTGGGCAAACTGACACACACTATATAGGGCAATTTAGACAGTTCCAATTGTTGATTACAGGTCACCTGATCATCACGCAATCTGTACATTAGTGTCCAACACTGTTGATGCTGCCCCCCCGCTCAAGGAGGATGAGTCCCTCACTGAGTCTTGGTCCTCACAAGATTTCTTCCTTAAAATATCAACATAACAGGGAGTTTTGTCTTGCCGCTGTTGCTTGGGCGTGCTTTATAAATAAATTACTTGGACTTGAACTGAAGTAACCACTAGAGGTGTTGCCAATTTCCTTGACGTGACGTCAGATCTTCATTCATGGTTCTGCTGAAGCCCTGCGGCTACGTGTGGAACCTGGATTTCTATTGGACTGGCGGTCCTGCAGGACGTCCTCAATGGACTTATACAGTTTTAATTGTTGAATACAGGTCACCTGATCATCACACAATCTGGACATTAGTGTCCTACACTGTTGTTACTGCCTCTGCGCTCAAGGAGGATGAGTCCCCCAATGAGTATCGGTCCTCACAAGGTTTCTTCCTTAAAATATCAACATAACAGGGAGTTTTGTCTTGCCGCTGTTGCTTGGGCGTGCTTTATAAATAAATTACTTGAACTTGAACTGAAGAAACCACAAGAGGTGTTGCCAATTTCCTTGACGTGACGTCAGATCTTCATTCATGGTTCTGCTGAAGCACTGCGGCTACGACGCTCACTGTATGGAACCTGGATTTCTATTGGACTGGCCGTACTATTTTATTTTAATAAATTACTGGAAACAACACCCCTGCTTTATAAATAAATTACTTGAACTGAAGAAACTACAAGACTTGTCTTTTGAGATGTTGCTAATTTCCTGGAGCTGATATCAACTCTTCATTCATGGTTCTGCTGAAGAACTGCGTTCTTATTGGACTGGCGGTCCTGCAGGACGTCCTCAATGGACTTATATAGTTTTTAATTGTTAAATACAGGTCACCTGATCATCACACAATCTGTACATGGCTGTCCTACACTGTTGATGGTGTCGGACACTCAAGGAGGATGAGTCCCTTACTTGGTCCTCACAAGGTTTCCGCCTTAAAGTATCAACATAATCAGGGAGTTTTGTCTTGCCACTGTCGCTTCGGCTCGCTCTTTGGGGTTTAAAGATTTATAACACTGTAAAGCTGCTTTGTGACAATGTACTATTATAATTAATAAATTAATATTAATAAATTACTTGAACTGAAGTAACCACAAGACTTGTCTTTTGAGATGTTGCCAGTTTCCTTGACGTGACTTCAGCTCTTCATTCATGGTTCTGCTGAAGAACTGTGTTCTTATTGGACTGGCGGTCCTGCAGGACGTCCTCAATGGACTTATATAGTTTTTAATTGTTAAATACAGGTCACCTGATCACCACACAATCTGTACATTAGTGTCCTGTTGATGCTGCTCAGGGAGGATGAGTCCCCCACTGAGTATCGGTCCTCACAAGGTTTCTTCCTTAAAATAACGACATAAAAGGGAGTTTTGTCTTGCCGCTGTCGCTTCGGCTTGCTCTTTGGGGTTTAAAGGTTTATAACACTGTAAAGCTGCTTTGTGACAATGTACTATAATAATTAGTAAATAATAATTAATAAATTACTTGAACTGAAGTAACCACAAGACTTGTCTTTTGAGATGTTGCCAGTTTCCTTGACGTGACTTCAGCTCTTCATTCATGGTTCTGCTGAAGAACTGCGTTCTTATTGGACTGGCGGTCCTGATGGACTTATGGACTCAATGGACTTATAGAGTTTGTAATTGTTAAATACAGGTCACCTGATCATCACACAATCTGTACATGGCTGTCCTACACTGTTGATCCTGCTCAAGGAGGATGAGTCCCCCACTGAGTCTTGGTCCTCACAAGGTTTCCACCTTAAAGTATCAACATAGTCAGGGAGTTTTGTCTTGCCACTGTCGCTTCAGCTTGCTCTTTGGGGGTTTAAAGGCTTATAACACTGTAAAGCTGCTTTGTGCCAATGTACTATTATAATTAATAAATTAATATTAATAAATTACTTGAACTGAAGTAACCACAAGACTTGTCTTTTGAGATGTTGCCAGTTTCCTTGACGTGACTTCAGCTCTTCATTCATAGTTCTGCTGAAGAACTGTGTTCTTATTGGACTGGCGGTCCTGCAGGACGTCCTCAATGGACTTATATAGTTTTAATTGTTAAATACAGGTCACCTGATCATCACACAATCTGTACATTAGTGTCCTACACTGTTGATGCTGCCCCCCCGCTCAAGGAGGATGAGTCCCCCACGGAGTATCGGTCCTCACAAGGTTTCTTCTTTAAGATAACAACATAAAAGGGAGTTTTGTCTTGCCACTGTCGCTTTGGCTTGCTCTTTGGGGGTTTAAAGGCTTATAATACTGTAAAGCTGCTTTGTGACAATGTGCTATTTTATTTTAATAAATTACGGGAAACAACACCCCTGTGCACGTGGGTTCCGCAACCACCCAACGTTAAATCCAGATGCTGGTGGCGCATCATGCTGCACGACCTCTGAAAAGCTCCGATATATAAAAAAAATAATAAATAAAAAAAAAAAACGCCAAGTATTCCCGGCCCGTTCATCATCGGCTGAATTACAATATTCATCTCTGACAGCTTTATACGGACGCAGGTTAAACGGGGAGCAATGGCCGGGCCATACATCACCGGCGGCAGCAGGACCGTTAAATGGGCGAGGGAGTTATAAATATTAGTAATCAGCAATAAGACCAGGGGGGGCGGAGGTGGGGTGGGGGAGGGGGACGACACACTGCCACAATGCAGAGCTAATAATAAATTCATCTCTAGCTGCCCCTTTATTCACCTCCAGCCGTGCTGGATGAAAATGGCCACCTAAAAAAAAAAAGGGGGCCATAAAAACGTCTGGATGGATAAAGCAAACAAACGCACGGCATCCGGTGTCGGGAAGGTGCGATGAGACGCCCGAGGTCCGAGCTCGCGGGTTACAGGTGCTGAGATTTTAAATTGGCGCCGAGAGGCTTTCAATCAAACTCCCTCGCCGATGACGGCCGGCGGATTAGAACGGGATCCGCGAGGAACCGAGGAACCGAGGAAGAGGAAGGATTGCCAGTCCGGTCTATAAATTTACGGAATGCACACGAGGACGCGGGGACGTAGACCGCAGTCATGAAACACGAGACCAAAATCCATCCAGCCATTGTATTCTGCTTTATCCTCTACTAGGGTCGTGGGGTGGGGGGGGGGTTCCCTATGACCATCCAGGGGAGAACGTTTCGGGCGCTCGGCAGATACACCCAGGACAGGGCCCAGGACCCAGGCAATCTATCGTCACTCCCACAAACACTATACATGGAACAAGAGCCTAAACCCAAATTGCTCCAAGGGTTCCCAACACTAATGACCAACTCGATGTTCTAACCCCAACCCAAAAAAAGATGGCAGAACATGTAGAACACGACAACCATCTAAAACTAGACGGCTTTTAAAGAGGACGTGATGACGTAACAAAGGTTCTGCCATTTTGTGACATTTTATTAATTAATTAATTAATTCATTATCCTCTACTTAATCCTGTACTAGGGTCACGGGGGGGGGGGGGGTTCATTTTAAACACCTCAGTGACACTGCTGGGATAGGAATAATGCACCCACCCAATAATACCTGCTCTGTGGGGGTACTATTGGGGTTCTGACCAAATCCATCCATCCATTATCTTCCGCTTTATCCTCTATTAGGGTCGAGGGAGGGTTCCTCATGCCCATCCAGGGGAGAACATTGTGGGCGCTGGGCAGATACATCCAGGACAGGACGCCAATCTATCACTGGACACACACTCACTCACACAGACACACTCTATATGGGGCAATTTAGAGAACTCAATTTACCTTGATCCATGGTTTTGGACTGTGGGAGGAAACCGGAGAACCCGGAGGAAACCCACATGGACACGGGGAGAACATGGAGACTCCACCCAGATTGGGATTTGAAACGGGAATCCCTAGTACTGAGAGGAGAACATGCTAAACACTAAGGTCAAAGCTATCCATCCATTATCTTCCGCTTTATCCTCTATTAGGGTCATGGGGGGGGTTCCCCACATCCATCCAAGGGAGAACGTTTTGGGCGCTGGGCAGATACACCCAGGACAGGACGCCAATCTATCACTGGACACACACTTACTCACACACACACTCTCTATGGGGCAATTTGGAGAATTCAGTTGACTTGATCCATGTTTTTGGACTGTGGGAGGAAACCGGAGAACCCGGAGGAAACCCACACGGACACGGGGAGAACATGGAAACTCCACCCAGATTGGGATTCGAACCGGGAATCCCTAGCGCTGAGAGGAGAACATACCAACCACTAAGCTGAGACGAAAATCAAGTGCAGCTTTGTTGCGTCTCACGCTCCCTCTCGCAGAGGAACCTTTTTCGAGGAACCGTGTCAAAGTGAAGTGCACCGAACCTCTAAACAGGGGGTCCTTTGTACGCCGTAAAGCCTCGCACAGTGATCAGTCTGTTCTAGAGCCTGGGGTAAAGACAACCGGAGAACGGGGCCAAACACCGGGAGACAAGACAGGACGCAGCACTTCGTTTCCACCATGACAAGAACCTCAAACTCACACCAGAACCAAAAAAATTTAAGGTTCTGAAGGTTCCACCATCGACTCAGGTGCAGGTTCTTGGCGGTAGGGGCAATTTGAATGAAGCATGACAATAGGGGATGGATGGCAACCTGGGAGGCCTCTCTAAAGAGCTCATGTGTTTCCAACCCCACCCGGCGCTCCTATAAAACGCCTCATTTCCACCCAGCGGTGGAGCCGCCGAGCTGGCCACGCCGGGGCCCAAGGCGGCAGTGATTTATGGTTCAGCGGGCCTGTTCTCTCTCCGGCGCGGCGCTCCGGGGTCCGGGCAGCGAGTGACAGCCAGCAGAGGCGGCTCGAGGCCCGGGTTCTGCAGAGTGCCACTCAGCGGCGATATTAATGAGGGTTCTACCCCGGGCAGCTTGTTAAGAGCCTTTAACTGGAAGCAGGTCTCCGAGATATGACGGGATTGGGGAACAAATGTCTCCGAGCTAAATCATTCTACAGAACCGTCCCCTCCTTCCACACGGAACATGTGGAACTTGTAGTCCCAGGGTTTTATATCAGTCACATAAATAAGGCGGCGTGTCCACGAACTTAGTGAAACAAGCTGGGGACGAACGACGGACAACATGTAGAGGGTTTAGATTTAATAAACAAACGTAACCTTATCCTCCGCTTTGTCCTCTACTAGGGTCGGGGGGGAGGGGGGGGGGTCTTCGGGCACTGGGCAGATACATCCAGGACAGGACGCCAATCTATCGCTGGGCACACAGACACACACTATGGGGCAAACATTCACTTTACATTAAATCCAAGTTTTTGGACTGTGGGCGGCACTGTGGCTTAGTGGTTAGGCATGTTCTCCTCTCAGCGCTGATGGATATTTTTAACTTAGTGGTTTGCATGTTCTCCTCTCAGCGCTAGGGATTCCCGGTTCGAATCTCAATCTGGATGGAGTTTGCATGTTCTCCCCGTGTCCGCATGGGTTTCCTCCGGGTTCTCCGGTTTCCTCCCACAGTCCAAAAACATGGATCAAGGTCAATTGAATTCTCCAAATTGCCCCATATAGAGTGTGTCTGTGTGAGTGTGTTTTCAGTGATGGATCGGCACCCTGTCCTGGGTGGATCTGCCCAGCGCCCGAAACGCTTTCCTCCCACAATCCAAAAACATGGATTAAGGTCAAACGAGTTCACCAAATTGCCCCATATATTGTGTGTGAGTGAGTGTGTGCCCAGTGATAGATTGACGCCCTGTCCTGGGTGTATCTGCCCAGCGCCCGAAACGTTCTTCCCTGGATGGGCATGGGGAACCCTCCTCCCAACCCTAGTAGAGGATAAAGCGGAAGATAATGGATGGATAAATAAAATGTCACAAAATGGCAGAACGTCCTCTTTCAAAGCCGTCTAGTTTTAATGTCATGTACTACATGTTCCGGCATCTTAGAGTTGGTCATTAGGGTTGGTACAGCATCCCTGGAGCAATGAGGGTTAAGGGTCTCACTCAAGGAGCCACATTGGTAACTTCAGCAGACCTTGGATTTGAACCCCCAACCTTCTGATTGACAGCCCAACAGCACACGATCTGAAGCAGTATATAACGTACACACATTCACACACACAATGTAAGTCATTCTGAATCTCGATCTCTATCGCTGTGCAAGCGAGCAGTCTGCCCCCCCCCCCCCCGGCTCTCTCGCTGTTCCCAAAACCGGCCCGTGGCCCCGCCTCCGTGCCGAAATCCGAAGCACTGCCTCCTGAATCATCTCCATTAAATAGTTTGTTTTTTTCCCACTTTATTTGACTGACAAGACGAGTGAAGGACTTTGCTCCAAAAGAAATGTTTCCCCTTTCATTTAGAGTGGGAGGGAGAACATGGGGACTCGAACCGGGAATCCCTAGCACTGAGAGGAGAACCTGCTAACCACTAAGCCACCGCGCCGCCCATTTGCTACAATGTTTTTAATAAAAGAGCAATTCCTGTAAAAATGGCAATCTGAGGCCGTCGTTTCTATGCTGAATCGACAATACTAACATGATGTGTGTAAACATGAACGTGATTCTGAATCACTATTAATCTTTAAAAATAAATTAAAAACACATTTATTTAATCTGGCGTTTAATTAATCCCCTGTAGATAAAGATGTAGATCTCAGGCTTGGCTGTGTTGGGGGGTAATCTCTGATCAGTGTATGCTGGCGTTTCACCTCTTCACCCACCTCATCATTAATGGGGGGGTGTGGCACTGAAATGATGCTGTTCCGGGGAGCCCTCTCAACTATGTACCCTGCAGTATCTGCCTCTTTTAGTTCTGCTGCTCTAGTCAGTGATGCCGGAGTCACATGATGCACTGTGTCAATTAATCACTTATTAATTAAATGCCGTGCTTTATTATCAGCTCTAACTGCCTTCCTCGTCTGTTTCTTTTGAGGTGTCCCCCGGCTTCCTGGAGATCTTCATCCATGGCTCTGCTGACGAATACTGGATGGAACCTGACAAGGCGGTCCTGCAGGACGCCCCCTAATGGACTCACATATAGTTTTCCAGTTGTTAGTTTTTCCATTTGTTTAATATCTCTACATGGCTGTCCTACACTGTTGTTGCTGCCTGGCCGCTCAAAGAGTACGAGTCCCCCACTGAGTCTTGGTCCTCCCAAGGTTTCTTCCTTAAATAACAACATAACAGGGAGTTTTGTCTTGCCACTGTTGCTTCGGCTCGCTCTTTGGGGGTTTAAAGGCTTTTCATTCTGTAAAGCTGCTTTGTGACAATGTACTGTTGTAAAACGCGCGACATAAATAAATTACTTGAACTTGAACTTAAACGGGTTTCAACATAAAAGCCCAAAAAAGATCCCGGTAGATCTCGATGACCTGTCCAATGGAAAAGTAGATCCCGGGCCAGAAAAGCGTGGGCACCCCTGACCTGACCACTGAGCCATCACACCCTGTGAGATCGGTCCAGATGTCCCGTTCAGCTGTCCGTTGGTTTTAAGTCCCTGAGTTTTCTTTTTTTGAAGGAACCATGTGATATTTATTAGGATGAGGTATCTGGTTGTTTTAATGGAGTGGAAACATCGTTCCGATTCGATCAGGCAACTTGTAAGGAATGACATTACACGTCGAGTCTAAAGACTCCATCATCCCGTTATCCTAATGCACACATACATTTTTTATCCAGCACTATAATATTAATAAGCCTCTAATTTCAGCCCCGAGCAGAACATCAGCCGCTGTAATGCATTATGTGTACGACTAAAGCCATTAAACATCCACTATTCACTTCATTTTATTACAGAACACGTTCTACAAACATAGAACAGTCCAAAAATATGGATTCAAGCTAAACTGAACACTAATTTGCCCCATATAGAGTGTGTCTGTGTGAGTGAGTGTGTGCCCAGTGATAGATTGGTGTCCTGTCCTGGGTGTAACTGCACAGCACCCGAAATGTCCTCCCCTGGATGGGTATGAGGAACCCCCCGCGACCCTAATAGAGGATTAACCTTTCAACATAAAAGGTTGAAAGATAATGGATAAAATAATTAATTAATAAAATGTCAGGGCGGCACGGTGGTTAGCATGTTCTCCTCTCAGCACTAGGGATTCCCGGTTCGAATCCCCATCTGGGTGGAGTTTCCATGTTCTCCTCATGTCCGTGTGGGTTTCCTCCGGTTTCCTCCAACCGTCCAAAAACATGGATCCAAGGTCAAATAATACTCCAAATTGCCCCATATAGAGTGTGTCTGTGTGTATGCGCAGTGATAGATTGGTGTCCTGTTCTGGGTGTATCTGCCCAGCGCCTGAAACGTTCTCCCCAGGATGGGCATGGGCATGGGCATGGGCAACCCCCCCCCCCCCCCGCGACCCTAGTAGAGGATAAAGCAGAAGATAATGGATGGATAGCTTTGACCTTAGTGATTAGCATGTTCTCCTCTCAGCACTAAGGATTCCCGGTTCGAATTCCAATCTCGGTGGAGTTTCCATGTTCTCCCCGTGTCCACGTGGGTTTCCTCCGGGTTCTCCGGTTTCTTCCCACAGTACAAAAACATGGATCAAGGTCAATTGAGTTCACCAAATTGCCCCATATAGAGTGTGTTTGTGTGAGTGAGTGTGTGTCCAGTGGTAGATTGGTGTCCTGTCCTGGGTGTATCTGCCCAGCGCCCGGAACGCAACCCTAGTAGAGGATAAAGCGGAAGATAATGGATGGATTTGGTCAGGACCCCAATAGTACCCCAATAATACCCACAGAGCAGGTATTATTGGGTTGGTGGCATTATTCCTATCCCAGCAGTGTCACTGAGGTGTTTAAATGAACCTCCAGCAGCACTGCTGCACTAAAACCCCCCTCACCACATCAGTGTCCCTGCAGAACTGACCAGAAACAATCCACCACCCAAATGATACCTGTTCTGTGATGCTCCTGACCAACAGAGAACAGAGAACCAACAGAGGACTAACAACAAAGAACACAGATGGACTACAGTCTGGAATTATAAAACTACAAAGTCCATCTGTATGGTAAGTGGAGAAAATACGGGGTGTGTCCAAACTTTTGACCGGTCCACTACCGACGGTGTGTCCTATAAGGGTTCCATGCAATTAAGCAAACACACTAAGAGAACTAATCATAAGCAGATTAACCCATCTCTCCGTTATCGACTGTGTGGGGTTTAAAGGTGAACCGAGTTACACCAGGACGTTCAAACCTTTAAGTGCAGCCACTTGTCGAACGCGAGCGTTAATTGTTCCAGTCCCGGAACGTCAGATTGTAAATCCCGGGACCTAATCACCCGGACCCGGGCCGACCTCCTCGCGGAACGGCGCTTTGTATGGAAATGGGGCGGTCGCTTAAAAAGCTAAATACAGCCGGAGTGGAAGCCGGGTCCCACCCCTGACAGCTTAATGTCCACCGGCCCCTCCTTAAAGGCGTCCTCGGGACTTTCTATCTGTCTCGGGCCGTCGCTGTAAAACCCGAACACGCGCCGCGCCCGTGACAGAACGCCAGATTTATAGAGCCCAGGTCCGGCGGCTGACACCGAGGCACGCTGCGTCCTATTTGTTGATTACTATTGATTTTCTTTGATACTTCATTTAAAAATCAATAGGAGGAGAAAGAAAAACAGGGCATGGTTTACACATACTTTAACATAGCATTGTACTGGCGAGGAGGAGGAGGAGGAGGGAGGGAGGAGGAGGAGGATTTGGCAGCCCGGTGGCAACCAATTAGGAGGAAAGCTCTTAACAGGTGAAAGTGAGCGAGGCTTCCAGATCGATTCTCACTTTTTCCTCCCCAATCACACAAAGTGGCCATAAATCCGGCTCATCAGTGTTGCTCTGCAGACAGCCAAGATGCACTGCGCCTCCGCTCTTCATCTCTTTGTCACTCATAAAGCTCTCACACATGCGCCGCGCTGTCCTTTAACCGTACGAGGGACCGTCACCCGCGAGGAAGATGGAACGGAGAGAAAGCGCGAGAGAGGGACAACAAATCACCTTGAATTCATCCGGGTACGAAGCTTCTTGGCCTTTTTCCGGGCCTTCTGCTTCTCCTCGGCATCTTTGGCACTCTCGGGTGGCACGCTGGGGTCGGTCACGATGTCCACGATGTACTTCTTTAAGGACAGGTGCTCCTGAGACAGACGGAGAGATCAGAAATCAATGATCAATACTCATGTACAATGTTTGGATTAGGAGAAGATGTTGGTGGAGTTTAGAGGTTATTTTGCGGAGACCTTAGGCCAAAGTGACAAGTATGCAAACATGAGGGGTGGGGTCAGAACACAGGGAAAGCACCCCTGTGCCTAAGGGCTTAGGGCCTTGCTCAAGGGTCCAATGGGATTTGAACTCTCAACCTTCGCATTGATACCGTACCACTGGGCTAGCACATGTCTTTTGTGGTAATGGCCAATTACAAGTATCCCAACATGAGGGGTAGGGTCAGAACACAGGGAACGCACCCCTGTGCCTAAGGGCTTAGGGTCTTGCTCAAGGGTCCAAAGGGATTTGAACCCTCAACCTTTGGATTGATACCCTACCACTGGGCTAGCACATGTCTTTTGTTGTAACGTCGCGTTACATGATGGGTGGGGTCAGAACACAGGGAAAGCACCCCTGTGCCTAAAGCCTTAGGGCCTTGCTCAAGGGTCCAATGGGATTTGAACTCTCAACCTTCGGATTGATACCCTACCACTGAGCAAGCACATGTCTTTTGTGGTAATGGCCAATTACAAGTATCCCAACATGAGGGGTAGGGTCAGAACACAGGGAACACACCCCTGTGCCTAAGGGCTTAGGGTCTTGCTCAAGGGTCCAATGGGATTTGAACCCTCAAGCTTTGGATTGATACCGTACCACTGGGCTAGCACATGTCTTTTGTGGTAATGGCCAATTACAAGTATCCCAACATGGCGGGTGGGGTCAGAACACCGGGAATGCACCCCTGTGCCTAAGGGTTTAGGGTTGATACCCTACGCATTGATACCCTACCACTGGGCTAGCACATGTCTTTTGTGGTAATGGCGTGTTACATGATGGGTGGGGTCAGAACACTCTTGAAGCTTAAAGGCTTAGGGTTAAGGGTCTTGCTCAAGGGCCTACATTGGTAACATCAGTAAACATTGGATTTGAACCCTCAACCTTTGGAGTGATACCCTACCACTGAGCTAGCACATGTCTTTTATGGTAATGGTACACTAAATGATGGGTGGGGTCAGAACACAGGGACAGCACTCCCGAAGCCTAAGGACATAGGGTTAAGGGTCTTGCTCAAGGGCCCACATTGGTAATGTGAACATGGGATTTGAACCCTCAACCTTCAGATTGATACCCTACCTCTGAGGTAGCACATCCATTTTGTAGTAATGACACATTACATGATGGGTAGGGTCAGAACACATGGACAACACCCCTGAAGCCTAAGGGCTTAGGGTCTTGCTCAAGGGCCCACATTGGTAACATCAGTGAACATTGGAGTGATGCCCTACCACTGAGCTAGCACATGTCTTTTGTAGTAAATGGTACATTGGCTGTTCACCTGATTCCACTTATCTATTGGGAAGCATGCGACCTCAAAGTCCCCGGGTTTGATTCCCGGCCCACAACGTACTATGGGCTAAAGTGCACTTGGGCAAGGCACATAACCCCAATTGCTCCCCAATGCCCATCCATGAACACATGAAACTTAGTACTGAATGATATATTTTGGTACATTTTATAGACAGTGGCATGTGTCCAGCACACTCATGTGAACCCACCGGACTTATCATCATTTTAAACGTTGCTTCTGATTTAAGAGATGTCACAAACGGTCAAAAGACCGTTTTTAAGGTCGGTCACAGAAGCCTGGCTCGCTATCCATTTTCCAAATTCACTTCAAAGTTGATTAGACTGGGGTGAGGTCAGGGTTCTGGTCAGGTCACTGCAGTGCATTCACAACACACTACTCCTGATGAGGTGCACTTGGTGCAGAGACGAGATAAAAAAAAAAAAAAATTAAAAAGAGCGGGACTCAAACTGCTGCCATGAAGCATATAACTATATAAAAAAAAATAATAATAATAATAAATAAATAAATAAATAAAATAAAAATAAGTAAATAAATAAAATAAAATTATATATATAAACAATTTAAAATTACATGTTGCAGAATTAATCTTTGGAAGCAAAAAATATATGTTCATCCATCCATAATATTCCGCTTAATCCTATACTATACTCGCAGGGGTGGAGAAGTGGGCTGGACATTTCAGACACTTGGCAGATACATCCAGCACCCATCCAGTCTATCGCTGGACACGCACTTACTTAGCCACAAACACACACTACATAGGGTCAAATTCAGATGGGGCAATTTAAAGCAGCCAATTCACCTTTTATCCATGTTTTTGAACTGCGGGAGGAAACCGAAAAACCTGCCAAAAACCCACATGCACACAGGGAGGACATGGAAACTCCACCCAGACTGGAAATGGAACCTTGATCTCTAGTGCTGACCACTATGCCATTGTGTGGACCCTGATGAGAACTTCCATCCATCCATTATCTTCCGCTTTATCCTCTACAAGTGTCGCAGGGGTGGGGTTCCCCATGCCCATCCAGAGGAGAACTTTTCAGACGCTGGGCAGATACACCCAGGACAGGACGCCAATCTATCACTGGACACACACTCACTCACACAGACACACTCTATATGGGGCAATTTGGAGAATTCAGTTGACCTTGATCCATGTTTTTGGACTGTGGGAGGAAATCGGAGAACCTAGAAACCCACGTGGACACGGGGAGAACATGGAAACTCCACTCAGATTGGGATTCGAACCGGGAATCCCTAGTGCTGAGAGGAGAACATGCTAACCACTAAGCCAGCGGGCCGCCCATTAAATTTTGTATCATTATAATACAAAATAGCGTTTCAAGTACTTCAACTGCAGGTAACTACCATAATTAAGATGTATAGTAATTAAAACCAAGTGACCAATCAGAGGCCAAGCCCCATTCAAAACAAGCTTTAAGTTGAGGTTTAAACCACAGCAATAAACCCAGAGGTGTTGATGTTTAACGTTCTTGGCCGGGACCTCGCGGACGGTCATCAGCCGGACCGTTGCGCCGATCGACCGGCTATTGGAACGGCAGACGGCGAGTGAGGTGAGGCTTCCTCTCTGTTGATGCTGATGCATCCATGGGAGGAGAGACGGGCGTAACTCGATTTGAATGATGCATGTGCCACAATCCCATTAGCGTGTCATCCAGCACCTCGGCGGAAGACGGGAACGCATCGGGAGTCCGATCCTGCTCATGTCATTCTGGGTGATGAGAGCGCATGCGACACATTCCCGCATCTGACCGATGAAACGCACAAGAAAAATAAATAAATAAAAGAGGTTAACAGGTCGACGGCACGGTGGTTTAGTGGTTAGCATGTTCTCCTCTCAGTGCTAGGGATTCCCGGTTCGAATCCCAATCTGGGTGGAGTTTCCATGTCCTCCCCGTGTCCACGTGGGTTTCCTCCGGGTTCTCCGCTTTCCTCTCACAGTCCAAAAACATGGATCAAGTCAATTGAGTTCTCCAAATTGCCCCATATAGAGTGTGTCTGTGTGAGTGAGTGTGTGTCCAGTGATCGATTGGTGTCCTGTCCTGGGTGTATCTGCCCAGCGCACGAAATGTTCTCCCCTGGATGGGCATGGGGAACCCCCCCCCCCCCCACGACCCTAATACAGGATAAAGCGGAAGATAATGGATGGATGAAAAGTTTTTTTGGAAAGTGGGCGCAAGCTATGCAGACATGAAGAGAACATGGATGGATGGAAGGTTAGCAGGTCAGACGAATCGCTAGAAACCTGGACAGAAGCATCTACTTAAGATGTACAGTATACACCATGTACCACACGAACCTGATATTTAACAATCAGAATAGTCTTAAGGTTGGGGGGGGGGGGCGTTCATCTATGGAGTTTGCGGTTCTGCTCATCACAGTTATACAGGGTGCTCCTCACAGCTAGCGTAACCTTCCTGTCAGTTCCACCAGTCTGAGAACACAGCGTCCCTGAGGGAGCAGGATCTGAACCCTGCAGTCATAACCATTGGCTCCTGGTGGTCAGAGAGGCATCTGGCGACTAATCTTTTTGAAAGGCGATCTACTTCTCCTGCTGCCCCGTTAATGGGATTGTTTCTGTAACACCTCAAAGACATGCACCATCTTGAGATTATATTAGAGCGGGGCGGAGAGGAGGAATCGGGATTTGGGCTGAAGAGAAAACGGTGGCTCAGCCTCCGACGAAGAGCAAAGTAAACAGGTTAGATACCAAGAAAATACATATAAAATATATTTAAAAATTATATATATATATATATATATTAGTGCAAAGCATTCCCGGTTCGAATCCCAATCTGGGTGGAGTTTCCATGTTCTCCCAGTGTCCGCGTGGGTTTCCTCCGGGTTCTCCGGTTTCCTCCCACAGTCCAAAAACATGGATCAAGGTCAACTGCATTCTCCATATTGCCCCATATAGAGTGTGTGTGTGTGTGTGTGTGTGTGTGTGAGTGTGTGCCTAGTTATAGATTGGTGTCCTGTCCTGGGTGTATCTGCCCAGCGCCCGAAACGTTCTGGACCATGGACTGGCATGGGGAACCCCCCCCCCCCCCCCCCCCCCCCCGCGACCCTAGTAGAAGATAAAGCAGAAGATAATGGACGGATGGATGTGTATATATAAATAACACACAAACACACACACACATATAATATATATAAATAATATATATATAAATAATATATATATATACACAATTGAGTTCTCCAAAGTGCCCCATATAGAGTGTGTCTGTGTGAGTGTGTGCCCGGTGATAGATTGGTGTCCTGTCTTGGGTATATCTGCCCAGCGCCCGAAACGTTATCCCCTGGATGGGCATGAGGAACCCCCCCGCGACCCTAATAGAGGATAAAGCGGAAGATAATGGATGGATGGACTATAGTACAGTTAATTGGCACGCTTATTATTTTTATTTTGTATTTCTATTCTTTTTTTGTTAACTAGAACCACCAAAATCGGGGTACCTGTAACTGCTGCAGTTCATTTGATGCTATGATAAATACATAAGAATGCCAATATTAATATGAATTCTGGGTGAACGAAGGTGTCGTTAAATTGATATTTTGATTTGATCTGATAATTTTTTTTTTTTTTTTTTTTTTTTTTTGGGGGGGGGGGGGGGGTAAACTAACACACACTGATCTATCCCATTCATTTCATCCTGAATGTCTCAGTAACTCAGAAGCCGATCTGAAAACTTAAGCACATGAGAGACGATGGCAGGTGGCCACTTTAAGCCTGTGGGTAATTTTAAACGAAATACCTCCCGGGGCATTTTAAGAGGCTTACCCCGTCTCTGTAGCTAATACGACCTATTGTTACAGAGACGGTGTTCAATTATTAACTTTAGAATAAGCAACGACTGAACGGAGTCACGACAGAAAGCCAGATCTGCTTTATTTGGTGTTTTGGTGGAATTGGACACCAACGGTTTATTAATGTCTGGAGAAGTTCAACCATCCTCTAACTTGCTTATCCTCATAACTCATAAGTGCCGGGACAGGCCCCAGCACCGAGCAAAAATGTAGTCCAAAACACACTCCGGCACAAATTCCCACCCAGTTCTAGATCTAGAATTTACTCAGAGCGTGTTTTTGGACAGTGGGCGCAAGCTATGCAGACATGAAGAGAACATGCAAATTTACCCAGAGGGGATTCAAACCCAGGACGGCACGTGGTTAGAACGTTCGGCTCTCAGTTCTGGGGATTCAGGTTCGAATCCCCATTTGGGTGGAGTTTCCATGTTCTCCCCGTGTCCGCGTGGGTTTCCTCTGGGTTCTCCGGTTTCCTCCCACAGTCCAAAAACATGGATCAAGTCAATTGAATTCTCCAAGTTGCCCCATATAGATCGTGTTTGTGTGAGTGAGTGTGTGTCCAGTGATAGATTGGCCCCCTGTCCTGGGTGCATCTGCCCAGCGTCCGAAAATGTTCTCCCCTGAATGGGCATGGGGAACCCCCCCCGCGACCCTAGTAGAGGATAAAGCGGATACCCCAAATTTAAAAAATTTAAATATTACTTAAAAAACCAACAAAAACAACAATAATAATAATAATAATAATAATAATAATAATAATCCATCCATCCATTATCTTCCGCTTTATCCTCTATTAGGGTTGCACGGGGGGGTTCCCCATGTCCATCCAGAGGAGAACGTCTCGGGCGCTGGGCAGATACACCCAGGACAGGACACCAATCTATCACTGGACACACACTAACTCACACAGACACACTCTATATGGGGCAATTTGGAGAACTCAATTGAACTTGATCCATGTTTTTGGACTGTGGGAGGAAACCGGAGAACCCGGAGGAAACCCATGCGGACACGGGGAGAACATGGAAACTCAACCCAGATTGGGATTCGAACCGGGAACCCCTAGTGCTGAGAGGAGAACACGCCAACCACTAAGCCACCGTGCCGTCCCAATAATAATAATAAATTAAAAATGTAAAAATGAAAATATAGCAGCAGGCGGCCGAAACATTCTCCCCTGGATGGGCATGGGGAACCCCCCCCCCCCACCCCGTGACCCTAATAGAGGATAAAGTGGAATATAATGGATGGATGGATATAAATAGCAGCGTTATAATAAAAATGTAAATATAAAAATATAATTAAATAAGAATTAAATATAAAATTCAGCAGCTGTGAGAGAGTGTCTGTTGGAATAGACGGGTTGTCCACACACTTCTGGCCACAATTTGCCGGCGACAAGTCAATTTCCAAGCAGGGAATAGGTTTTTATTTCCAGGAAAGCGTCAGCCACATTTGTTTAGGCTGTTCCTTCAAACAGGAGGTCAGAAGGTTGAGGGCGCATTGGGAAACGGGGGCGGGGGGGGGGGGGTGGGGTAGGAGTTGGGTGGTGGTGGTGGTCGAGGGCACTTTGTAAACCGAACTCTACGCCGCGCTGTCAAAAGAATGATTTAGCCGAGAAAGGTATGACAGACAGGTGTTTCTTGCACCTGAGAGACAATGCGAGAGCCGCGAGAGAGAGAGTGTGTGAATGAGACGAGCCCGGGGCAAAGCAGCCCCACAATGCCCCTGTGTTTTGTCCAGGTAAGGGGAGTAACGGGGCAGTAACGGGAGCATCGCATCGCCGTGACCTTCCCAGGACCGCCAGATCATCCCGGTGTCACACTCGCAGAACCCCCCCACCCCCCACCCCATTGTATCCCACAAAGCGCCGCACACAAGAATTTGCCCTCGTGTTAAACAGACAGCTGGGTGACATCCAGGTTCAAGGTGAATATATAGCGTGGTGTATCAGGTGGCACCCTTCGTATGAATGTGCTGACATCACAGGCCTTAGTCATCAGTGTCGTATGGAACGTTATGTAGAACTCACACTCTATATGGGGCAATTTGGAGCATTCAATTGACCTTAATCCGTTGGCTTAGTGCTTAGCACGTTCTCCTGGGTTCGAATCCCAATCTGGGTGGAGTTTCCATGTTCTCCCCATGTCCGTGTGGGTCTCCTCCGGGTTCTCCGGTTTCCTCCCACAGTCCAAAAACATGGATCAAGGTCAATTGAATTCTCCAAATTGCCCCATATAGGAACGCTTAGATTTGCTGGGGGTGGATAGGGGTGTGCTGGGCAGATACACCCAGGACAGGATGCCAATCCAATCCATCGCAGGGCACACATTCACTCACACACACTATATAGGGGCAATTTAGAGCAGCCACTGCACCTCAAATCCCTGTTTTTAGACTGGAGAAAAAAAAAACGCCACGTTGTAACCCATCTGCCACAAGGTTAGACATCATGTAATTCAACTCAACACAACTATACAGAACGGTTCTGCACATCAGGATATACAGCCTGCGTTCGAGTACACGGCATCCCCGCGATTCTGGATGGCTGTGCCCAGAGGGGGCGCCAATCCATGGTTACTACTCACTCCTGCAGCTGAGCTGCAATCCACATCAACAGAGCTCCATTTAAGGGGCAATTAGTCTGGGTGGAGTTTCCATGTCCTCCATGTGTCCGCGTGGGTTTCCTCCGGGTTCTCCGGTTTCCTCTCACAGTCCAAAAACATGGATCAAGGGGGGGGGGGGGGGGGGGGGGGGTTCCCCATGCCCATCCAGGGGAGAACGTTTCGGGCACTGAGCAGATACACCCAGGACAGAGCACCAATCCATCACTGGACACACACTCACTCACACAGACACACTCTATATGGGGCAATTTGGAGAACTCAATTGACTTGATCCATGTTTTTGGACTGTGCGAGGAAACCGGAGAACCCGGAGGAAATCCACGCAGACACGGGGAGAACATGGAAACTCCACCCAGATGGGGATTCGAACCGGGAATCCCTAGTGCTGAGAGGAGAACATGCCAAGCACTAAGCCACCGTGCAAGATCAAGGTAAATTGAATGCTCCAAATTGCCCCATATAGAGTGAGTGTGTGTCCAGAGATTGATTGGCGTCCTGTCCTGGGTGTATTTGCCCAACACCCGAAACGTCCCCCTAGTAGAGGACATAGCAGAAGATAATGGACGGATGAATGGATATATATATATATTTATTTAATGTTATACAGCAAACCTTTGATTTGACTCTTTTGGATCGGCACGCCGCGCCCTGATAAATCGAATGTCTAAAGATCAAATTAAAGGTGATTAAAGGTGAAATATCTATGAGATCCGTATATCTCTTAACAGGTGGGCTGAGGGGAATTGGTCTGGAGCGAGGAATAAATTTCAAAAAGCCGGCGCATCAAACTCGAAAGCCGAGGAGCATCCGATCTATTACCCTAAAACAAGACGGATGACGACCAATAAAAGTAAGTAGGTGGCGAAACGGCGGCGGCGAGCGTCCCGAGGCCCATCGATCCTCCCCTGTTGATCATCATCTTATTTTCAATTTCATTCGAAAGTCCTTAAAAAGGCAAAATGTGACCAAATACAGGGAGCCGGGGGCGGCGGGGAGGCCGAGGACCCCTGCGCAGTTCAGCCAAGCGTCTTCATTTTAATTAAAAATCTTTCACGACGCCGAGAGTTATGGACGGCTGGACTGGAAAATAGGTGCTGGTTGCACGAATGAAATACAGCGCGCCCAAACGCAAGAGACATAAATATGGACGAGGGGCTGAGCGCTCGGGTTTGAAGAAGCCAAAACAAAGTCTCCGGCCGGGCAGGTCGTCCTCGCGGACACAAATTAAGTTTAATATAAAATAAAAAAAAAAAAGGCCATCTTTAAAATGCCATCCAGAAATACAAGGTTTGCTCTAATTACAGCAGACGAGGGGACTGATTAATAACGAGGACAAATTCCGTGCCAGCAGGCGGCGATGATTCTCGACCGGTGGGATCTGGCTTCACGGGTTCTACGTCACGGTCCATAATTCAGAGGGGTGGAGCGGTACACAAACGTCACAGTGGGTATGAACCGCATTCGGTACTTTAATCAGGTTCTATATTCTGAAGGACCTTTAACTGATGCTTGAAATCAGGGAAAACACGCTATATGGGGCAATTTGGAGCATTCAATTGACTTTAATCCTTCATGAGATTTGTGGGGGGTGGAAAGGGGTGTGCTGGGCAGATACACCCAGGACAGGGCGCTGCCAATCTATTACTGACTCACACTCACACAAACACACTCTATATGGGGAAATTTGGAGAATTCAATTGACTTGATCCATGTTTTTGGACTGTGGGAGGAAACCGGAGAACCCGGAGGAAACCCACGCCGACACGGGGAGAACATGGAAACTCCACCCAGATTCAAACCTGGAATCCCTAGTGCTGAGAGGAGAACATGCTAACCACTAAACCACCGTGCCGGATCAAGGTAAATTGAAGGCTCCAAATTGCCCCATAACGAGGACAAATTCCGTGCCAGCAGGCGGCGATGATTCTCGACCGGTGGGATCTGACCTCACGGGTTCTACGTCGCGGTCCATAATTCAGAGGGGTGGAGCGGTACACAAACGTCACAGTGGGTATGAACCGCATTCGGTACTTTAATCAGGTTCTATATTCTGAAGGACCTTTAACTGATGCTTGAAATCAGGGAAAACACGCTATATGGGGCAATTTGGAGCATTCAATTGACCTTAATCCAATGGCTTAGTGGTTAGCACGTTCTCCTGGGTTCGAATCTCAATCTGGGTGGAGGTTCCATGTCCTCCCCGTGTCCGTGTGGGTTTCCTCAGGGTTTTCCGGTTTCCTCCTACAGTCCAAAAACATGGATTAAGCTCAACTGAAATCTGCAAATTGCCCCATATGGGAACGCTTAATTATCCATGAGATTTGTGGGGGGTGGAAAGGGGTGTGCTGGGCAAATACACCCAGGACAGGGTTATCACTGACTCACACAGACACACTCTATATGGGGCAATTTGGAGAATTCAATCGAACTTGATCCATGTTTTTGGACTGTGGGAGGAAACCGGAGAACCCGGAGGAAACCCACGCGGACACGGGGAGAACATGGAAACTCTACCCAGATTGGGATTCAAACCTGGAATCCCTAGTGCTGAGAGGAGAACATGCCAACCACTAAACCACCATGCCGGATCAAGGTAAATTGAATGCTCCAAATTGCCCCATATAGAGTGTGTGTGAGTGTGTCCAGTGCTAAACTCGCGAACAGAAATTAAGTTTAAATACCTTTAATTGATGGGTGGGTTTCCTCCGGATTCTCCGGTTTCCTCCCACAGTCCAAAAACATGGATCAAGGTCAAGTGAATTCTCCAAATTGCCCCATATAGAGTGTGTTTGTGTGTGTGTCTGTGTGTGTGTGTGAGTGTGTGTCCAGTGCTAAACTCGCGAACATAAATTAAGTTTAAATAACTTTAATTGATGTGTGGGTGTCCTCTGGGTTCTCCGGTTTTCTCCCACAGTCCAAAAACATGGATCAAGGTCAAGTGAATTCTCCAAATTGCCCCATATAGAGTGTGTCTGTGTGAGTGAGTGTGTGTCCAGTGATAGACTGACGCCCTGTCCTGGGTGTATCTGCCCAGCGCCCGAAACGTTCTCCCCTGGGTGGGCATGGAGAACCCCCCCCCCCCACGACCCTAGTACAAGAGAAAGCAGAAGATAATGGATGGATATATATATATATATAAATTTGGCTGCATTACATTTTGTACATTAACTTAAACCACATTAGGTTATGTACTGTAAGGTCATGTGGGGTCACACACACAATCCCAGTGAGTGACAGTCCGGTAAAAAATATCCAGAATGCTTCTGCAGCATCTGTAATAACCTCAGCGTCTGATAAGACAAACGTTCCGTTCCTCTCGGATCCGGGTCGGGCCACGGAGATCCGTCACGCTGATTAATCCACTGACTACAGGACTTCAGATGAGCGGCGGGTTCAGAGGTCGGGGCTCGACTTACCACCTCCTCGTCTGACAGCTCGCGTCCTTGGATGCTGCTGCTCTCCCTCACGGCCTGCTGGTGCCTCTTGCCCTTGGTGTGACTGAACAGGTGCACCTCGGAGGTGATCTACAAACACAAGGGTGGAAGGTCACGCTCACGCAAAACAATTCCGATGAAAGCCAGGCGTGAGAGAGTTCCTAACACCATCAGCATAATAGTGTCGGGTTCTGCGGATTCCGACATATTGTTCGGTGTAATACTACACACGACAAAAGAACGACGGACTGCGGAGACGTACGGCTGGTTTCCGAGGCCGGCGTGATCACCAATCAAGCAAAGAACCAGCACAACATCTGGACTCGGCATGCTACTAGTAGTGTTTTTTTAATTCTGGGATTAGAGATCATCACACGTTCCAAAGGGTTCTATAACAAAGCATCATTGCATTATAGGCCTTTAATAGTCTCGCTCAAGCGGAATTTTAATATACCTGGGATTGGAACTCACAACCTTTAGAGTGACATGCTACTAGTAGTGTTTTTTTAATTCTGGGATTAGGGATCATCACACGTTCCAAAGGGTTCTATAACGAAGCATCATAGCATTATAGACCTTTAAGAGTCTCGCTCAAGGGGAACTTTAATGGACCTGGGATTGGAACCCACAACCTTTAGATTCACAATGCTACTAGTAGTGTTTTTTAACTCTGGGATTAGAGATCATCACGCGTTCCTAAGGGTTCTATAACGAAGCATCAT
Source organism: Corydoras sp. C115 (assembly GCA_019802505.1). NCBI lineage: Eukaryota > Metazoa > Chordata > Actinopteri > Siluriformes > Callichthyidae > Corydoras > Corydoras sp. C115. The sequence goes on along the minus strand of JAFMOC010000829.1, from coordinate 55,924 downwards.
AGCATTATAATAATATTTAAGGGTCTTGCTCAAGGGTAACTTTAATGGACCTGGGATTGGAACCCACAACCTTTAGATTGACATGCTACTAGTAGTGTTTTTTTAATTCTGGGATTAGCGATCATCATGCGTTCCAAAGGGTTCTATAACGAAGCATCATTGACCTTTAAGGGTCTCGCTCAAGGGTAATTTTAATGGACTCGGGATTGGAACCCACAACCTTTAGATTGACATGCTACTTGTAGTGTTTTTTAATTCTTGGATTAGAGATCATCACGCGTTCCTAAGGGTTCTATAACGAAGCATCATAGCATTATAATAATATTTAAGGGTCTTGCTCAAGGGTAACTAATGGACCTGGGACTGGAACCCACAACCTTTAGATTGACATGCTACTAATAGTGTTTTTTTTTAATTCTGGGATTGGAGCCAATCACGCGTTCCAAAGGGTTCTATAACAAAGCATCATAGCATTATAGACCTTTAAGAGTTTCGCTCAAGGGTAACTTTAATGGACCTGGGATTGGAACCCACAACCTTTAGATTGACATGCTACTAGTAGTGTTTTTTAACTCTGGGATTAGAGATCATCACGCGTTCCTAAGTGTTCTATAACGAAGCATCATAGCATTATAGACCTTTAAGAGTCTCGCTCAAGGGGAACTTTAATGGACCTGGGACTGGAATCCACAACCTTTAGATTGACATGCTACTAATAGTGTTTTTTTAAATTCTGGGATTGGAGCCAATCACGCGTTCCTAAAAGTTCTATAACGAAGCATCATAGCATTATAGACCTTTAAGAGTCTCGCTCAAGGGGAACTTTAATGGACCGGGGATTGGAACCCACAACCTTTAGATTGACATGCTACTAGTAATGTTTTTTAACTGGGATTAGAGATCATCACGCGTTCCTAAGGGTTCTATAACGAAGCATCATAGCATTATAATAATATTTAAGGGTCTTGCTCAAGGGTAACTTTAATGGACCTGGGATTGGAACCCACAACCTTTAGATTGACATGCTACTAATAGTGTTTTTTTAAATTCTGGGATTGGAGCCAATCACGCATTCCAAAGGGTTCTATAACGAAGCATCATAGCATTATAGACCTTTAAGAGTTTCGCTCAAGGGGAACTTTAATAGACCTGGGATTGGAACCCACAACCTTTAGACTGACATGCTACTAGCAGTGTTTTTTTAATTCTGGGATTGGAGCCAATCATGTGTTCCAAAGGGTTCTATAACGAAGCCTCATAGCATCATATTAACAGCCGCTCTGATTTTTAAAGGGGGATGAACCGCATGGTTCAGTACTTTAATCAGGTTCTATATTCTCAAGGACCTTTAATTAATGCTTAAAATTAGGGTTCTGCATATGGAGTATGGATGGCTTACAGATACCCCAGAACACAGGGTTACATACAGCACCCCGTAACAATCAGGGTTAAGGGTCTCGCTCAAGGGGAACTTTAATGGACCCGGGATTGGAACCCACAACCTTTAGGAACCCACAACTTGTTTTTTTATTTCTGGGATTAGAGATCATCACGCGTTCCAAAGGGTTCTATAACGAAGCATCATAGCGTGGTGTTAACCACCGCTCTGATTTTTAAAGGAGGATGAACCGCACGGTTCAGTACTTTAATCAGGTTCTATATTCTCAAGGACCTTTAATTAATGCTTAATATTAGGGTTCTGCATATGGAGCATGGACGGCTTACAGGTACCCCAGAACACAGGGTTACATACAGCACCCCGTAACAATCAGGGTCAAGGGGAACTTTGATGAACCCACAACCTTTAGAGTGACATGATACTAGTAGTGTTTTTTTAATTCTGGGATTAGAGCCAATCACGTGTTCCAAAGGGTTCTATAATGAAGCATCATAGCATTATAATAATATTTAAGGGTTTCGCTCAAGGGGAACTTTAATGGACTCGGGATTGGAACCCACAACCTTTAGATTAACATGCTACTTGTAGTGTTTTTTTAATTCTGGGATTAGAGATCATCACGCGTTCCAAAGGGTTCTATAACGAAGCATCATAGACCTTTAAGGGTCTCGCTCAAGGGTAACTTTAATAAACTCGGGATTGGAACCCACAACCTTCAGATTCACATGCTACTAGTAGTGTTTTTTAATTCTGGGATTAGAGATCATCATGCGTTCCAAAGGGTTCTACAACGAAGCATCATAGACCTTTAAGGGTCTTGCTCAAGGGGAACTTTAATGGACTCGGGATTGGAACCCACAACCTTTAGATTAACATGCTACTAGTAATGTTTTTTTAATTCTGGGATGGGAGCCAATCACGTGTTCTAAAGGGTTCTATAACGAAGCATCATAGCATTATAATAATATTTAAGAGTTTCGCTCAAGGGGAACTTTAATGGACCTGGGATTAGAACCCACAACCTTTAGATTAACATGCTACTTGTAGTGTTTTTTTAATTCTGGGATTAGAGATCATGACGCGTTCCAAAGGGTTCCATAACGAAGCATGATAGCGTAGTGTTAACGGCCCCTGAAAGTGATGGCGTTGTTTTGTGAGCGGCGGGAGGACGATGACCCGGGTTAATGTCATTAAGCAGAGTGCCTCCCTCTGACCTAAAGATGATGGCTGGAGTCGCTGGCTGACCGAGGTCACCGGACATCATAACAGGATCTCAGTGAACCCGAGCAGCTAATCTGAGGTCTGTTCCAAACATCAGGGTGTCAGCGGCGTTAAAGCCCCGTTAAAGCCCCGGCGTCAGAAACCCCGCTTCATTCACTCATTTAAGAAGCTGTGTGTGCCGAATGGGGATCAGGGGTACTGGAGCCTATCCCAGTGCTTACTGGATAAGAGACATAGATCGTGAGTCTATCAGTCCAACACATAAGCACACGTACTTACACACACACACACATACATACATACATACATACATACATATATATATATATATATATATATATATATATATATATATATATATATATATATATATATATATATATATATATATATATTATACACACAGACACAGGCGCGCGCACACACACACACACAAACATGTACACATATGTACAAAGAGACACATACTTCTACACATACGTACACACACACACACACACAGAGAGAGACACATACAAACATACATACAGAGAGACCTACACAAACACACACACGTACATTTATATAGACTCTTTACACACACACACAGAGAGAGAGAGAGAGAGAGAGAGAGAGAGAGAGAGAGAGACACACACACATATATACTTACACACAAGAAAGACACATACACAGGCACAAACACGTACACAGGCTCAGGAACACACACACACACACACACACACACACACACACACAGACAGAGAGACACATACACAGGCATGTACACAGAGACACACATACAGGGAGACAAACACACATGTTCGCAGGTGCGCACACACATACACAGGAATGCACATTGACACAGGCTAAAATACACACACAGAGACAAGTACACACACACACTAACACAGGCTAACATACACACAGAGAGACACACATACTAAGGCTGAAGTACACACATACACAGGTGCACACACACACACAAACATGCACATTAACACAGGCTAATACACACACACACACACACACACACACACACACACACACAAACATGCACATTAACACAGGCTAATACACACACACACACACACACACTAACACAGGTTAACACACACACACACACACACACATTAACACAGGATAACACACACACACAGGCTGAAGTACACACATACACAGGTGCACACACACACACAAACAGACATGCACATTAACACAGGCTAACACACACACACACACACACACACATTAACACATTAACACAGGTTAACACACACACAGGCTCAAGAACACACATACACAGGTGCACACACACACACACAGACATGCACATTAACACAGACTAACATACACACACACACACACACACACACATTAACACAGGTTAACAGACACACACACACAGACATGCACATTAACACAGACTAACATACACACACACACACAGACAAGTACACACACACTAACACAGGCCAACATACACACAGAGAGACACACATACTCAGGCTGAAGTACACACATACACAGGTGCGCACACACACACACACACACACACACACACACACACACACACACACAAACAGACATGCACATTAGCACAGGCTAACACACACACATTAACACAGGTTAACACACACACAGGCTCAAGAACACACATACACAGGTGCACACACACACAAACAGACATGCACATTAACACAGACTAACATACACACACACACACACACAACACAGGTTACACACACACACAGGTTAACACACACACACACACACAGACATGCACATTAACACAGACTAACATACACACACACACACACACACACACAGACATGCACATTAACACAGACTAACTAACATACACACATACACACACACACACACATTAACACAGGTTAACACACACACACACACACACACACACAGACATGCACATTAACACAGGCTAACATACACACATGTACCCAGGCGCACACACACACATACGCGGGCGTGCACACGTACATACACTGGCACACACACACACACACACACACACACACACACACACACAAATAAACTTATCATCATCATGATGGTTATGATGTCATTGTTCAGTTTCACTTTCTCATCAATTTGCAGCTCCAGCTTCAAACCCCAGAAGAAAAGTGTCTCATGAAATCAGATTTGAATTGGGCAGGATGGGGTGGGGTGGGGTGGGGTGGGGTGGGGTGGGGTGGGGGTGTGTGATGTGTGAGGTGGGGGGGTGGTCACACACATATGCTTGATACCCTCTGACCTGAAATTTGATCTAGGGCTTGAGGTTAAGCTTCTGCCCCCTCGTGCACTTACTGGATTTCTGTACCAACTGTCCCTGTAATTCTGCAGACGAGGACACGTTTAGACTGAGGTCAGGAGACCCGCGCCGGGGCGGGAGAACATGCCACGGAGCAACCGAGACGAACGCGCTGCGGGGTGTGAAATGCGGAGGCCGTACCACGACGCAGCAGAGGGAGCACTGCTTCTGGCGCTCGTAGGGGGTGAGCTTGGGCGCGTAATCCGTATTGGCGTGTCTCCCGCAGCCCAGCTCCGCCGCCTTCTCCTTCCTCTGCTCGATCTGCTCCATGTGTCTGCGACTGCTCTCATCATGCTGGAGGACAGACGCCATGAGGGAACCATGAGATCACACACACACACACACACACACACACACACACACGGCATGCAAAAGCAATGAGGGAGTAATGCCTTCATCTGGATCTTCTTCTGCAGCTCCTCCATGGCCTCCTGCTGCGCCGCGCTGAGGGCGGCCATCCGCTCCTCACGCTCTCTGTTAAAGAGCACAGGGTCCCCACATCAACACTAATGATCGGAAACCAATTATTTTAATTTAAATGTAGAGTATGGGGCGGCACGGTGGCTTAAAAAAACCCTGAAAAAGCCTCAAATAATGAACATTTACTAAAGCATTTAATAATGAATGTAAAATCAGGTGTTTTCTGAAACGCATCCTGAAGTATCTGAGTTGTGCTGGAATCTGCATGTGTGTGTGGAACTGTGTGTGTGTGTGTGTGGGGGGGGGGGGGGTGTGGATGGGTGTTTGGTTGTATGTGTGTGTGGGACTGTGTTGATGGGTGTGTTTGGTTGTGTGTGGGTGGGTGTGTGTGTGTGTGTTTGTGTGTGTGTGGGATTGTGTGGATGGGTGTGTTTGGTTGTGTGTGTGGGGGATTGTGTGGATGGGTGTGTGTGTGTGTGTGTGTGTGTGTGTGATGGGTGTGTTTGGTTGTGTGTGTGTGTGGATGGGTGTGGACTGTGTGTGTGTGGGATTGTGTGGATGGGTGTGTTTGGTTGTGTGTGTGTGTGGATGGGTGTGGACTGTGTGTGTGTGGGATTGTGTGGATGGGTGTGTTTGGTTGTGTGTGGGTGGGTGGGTGTGTGTGGGACTGTGTGGATGGGTGTGGGTTTGTGTGTGTGGGGGATTGTGCGGATGGGTGTGTTTGGTTGTGTGTGGGTGGGTGGGTGTGTGTGGGACTGTGTGGATGGGTGTGGGTTTGTGTGTGTGGGGGATTGTGTGGATGGGTGTGTGTGGGTGGGTGGGTGTGTGTGGGACTGTGTGGATGGGTGTGGGTTTGTGTGTGTGGGGGATTGTGCGGATGGGTGTGTTTGGTTGTGTGTGGATGGGTGTGGACTGTGTGTGTGTGTGATTGTGTGGATGGGTGTGTTTGGTTGTGTGTGTGTTTGTTTGTGTGTGTGCGGATGGGTGTGGGATTGTGTGGATGGGTGTGTTTGGTTGTGTGTGTGTGTTTGGTTGTGTGTGTGTGTTTGGTTGTGTGACTGTGTGTGTGTGGGATTGTGTGGATGGGTGTGTTTGGTTGTGTGTGTGTGTGTGTGTGTGTATATGGGTGTGGGATTGTGTGGATGTGTGTGTTTGGTTGTGTGTGTGTGTGTGTGTGTGTGTATATATGGGTGTGGGATTGTGTGGATGTGTGTGTTTGGGTGTGTGTGTGTGTGTGTGTGTGTGTGTGGGGGATTGTGTGGGACTGTGTGGATGGTTGTGTGGTTGTGGGACTGTGTGTGGTTGTGTGTGTGTGGGACTGTGTGGATGTGTGTGTGTGTGTGTGTGTGTGTGTGGTATTGTTTGGTTGTGTGTGTGTGGGACTGTGTGGATGGTTGTGTGGTTGTGTGTGTGTGTGTGTGTGTGGGGGACTGTGTGGATGGTTGTGGGACTGTGTGTGTGTGTGGATGTGTGTGTGTGTGTGTGTTCACTGCTCTTTGCTGATTGGCCGGTTCCTGACCTGGCGCGTTCTCGAGCAGCATCCTCCCGCGCTCGTTCTTTCTCCTGCCTCTGCTGCTCGATCCGAGCCTCCTGCTCTCTCCTCTTCATCAACAGCTCCTCCACCCGCGCCTGCCGCTCAGCCTCCAGAGCCCGCTTACGCTCCTGTCACACACATCACACACACCCCCACACACACACACACACACACAGGTGTTCCCGTTTCTACCTCCTGAAGAAAACAGGAGGCCAAAAGCAGTGTAAGGCTCGGTGCCGACCTGCACCGCCTCATCTCGGGCCTGCTTCTCCTCCTGCCTCCTCTGCCGCTCCTCCTGCAGCTCATTCAGTCGCTGCTCATATTCGTTCAGCTTGGCCAAGACGTCGTGACGCTTGTTCTGCGCCTCCAGTGTGTTGATGAAAGCGATTTCATTCACCTGAGGGAGCAAACCAAGCACACGCTGATTAAATGAGAGAAACAAATGAATATAAAAGTAGCCTAATAATTCATATCACCAACTGAAAAACAAAACATCTTTTAATCATTCATTATCTTAATCCTGGGGCAATTTAGAGCGGCCATTTCACCTTGAATCCATGTTTTTGGACTGTGGGAAGAAACAGAAAAAGCCATGTGGAATCCCAGATCGGGATTCGAACCTGGATTCCCAGCGCAGAGAGGAGAACATGCTAACCACCAAACCAAATTACTCTGACCTTGGCCTCCTCTTCCTGAGCTTTCTTGACGATGGCCTGAAGCTGGAGCTCACGCTTAAACTCGGCATGAAGCAGTTTCTCATCCATCATCTTCCTCCTCTGATCCAGCAGCTCCTCCTTCCACTTCCTCACCTCCTTTTCCTGAAAGAGAGAGAGAGACATGGAATTAGAGAGAGAGAGAGAGAGAGAGAGAGAGAGAGAGAGAGAGAGAGAGACATGGAATTAGAGCGAGAGAGCGAGAGAGAGAGAGACATGGAATTAGAGCGAGAGAGAGTGTGTGTGAGAGTGTGAGTGAAAGAGAGAGAGGGTGTGTGAGAGTGTGAGTGAAAGAGAGAGAGGGTGTGTGAGAGGGAGAGCGAGAGAGAGAGAGGGTGTGTGAGAGGGAGAGCGAGAGAGAGTGTGTGAGTGAGAGTGTGAGAGAGCGAGAAAAAGAGAGTGAGCGAGAGTGTGTGAGAGTGAGAGAGTGTGTGAGAGGAAGAGCGAGAGAGCGAGTGTGTGAGAGTAAGAGAGTGTGTGAGAGAGTGAGAAAAAGAGAGTGAGTGAGAGTGTAAGAGAGAGTGTGTGAGAGAGGGTAAGAGAGGAAGAGCGAAAGAGAGTGTGTGAGAGGAAGAGAGTGTGTAAGAGAGCGAGAAAAAGAGAGTGAGCGAGAGTGTGTGAGAATGAGAGAGAGCGAAAAAAGAGCAAGAAAGAGTGTGAGTGTGAGAGTGTGTGTGAGAGAAAGAGCGAGAGAGAGAGTGTGAGAGTGTGTGTGTGTGTGTGTGAGAGAGAAAGAGAAAAAGTGTGAGAGAGAAAGTGTGTGTGTGAGAGAGAGTGAAAGAGAGAAAGTGTGTATGTGAGAGAGAGAGAGAGCGAGAAAGAGAGT
>JAFMOC010000829.1:0-45000 GCA_019802505.1 Corydoras sp. C115 | reverse complement strand
TTCCACTTTGTCCTGTATTAGGGTCGCAGGGGGGTTCCCCATGTCCATCCAGGGGAGAACGTCTCGGGTGCTGGGCAGATACACCCAGGACAGGACACCAATCTATCACTGGACACACACTCACTCACACAGATACACTCTATATGGGGCAATTTGGAGAACTCAATTGACTTGATCCATGTTTTTGGACTGTGGGAGGAAACCGGAGAACCCGGCGGAAACCCACACAGACACGTGGAGAACATGGAAACTCCACCCAGACAGGGATTCAAACCGGGAATCTCTAGCGCTGAGAGGAGAACATGCTAAACACTAAGGCATCTCACTCTAGAATTCCATCCATTATCTTCCGCTTTATCCTCTACTAGGGTCGCGGGGGGGTTCCCCATGCCCATCCAATCTGGGTGGAGTTTCCATGTTCTCCCCGTGTCCGCGTGGGTTTCCTCCGGGTTCTCCGGTTTCCTCCCACAGTCCAAAATCATGGATTCAAGGTCAATTGAATTCTCCAAATTGCCCCATATAGAGTGTGTCTGTGTGAGTGAGTGTGTGTCCAGTGATAGCTTGGCCCCCTGTCCTGGGTGTATCTGCCCAGCACCCGAAACGTTCTCCCCTGGATGGGCATGGGGAACCCCCCCCCGCGACCCTAATGGAGGATAAAGCGGAAGATAACGAATGGATGTCAAAGCAGAGAGGTGGCTTAGTGGTTTAGCATGTTCTCCTCTCAGCACTAGGGTTTCCTGGTTCGAATCCCCATCTTGGTGGAGTTTCCATGTTCTCCCCGTGTCCACGTGGGTTTCCACCGGGTTCTCCGGTTTCCTCCCACAGTCCAAAAACATGGATCAAGTCAATTGAGTTCTCCAAATTGCCCCATATAGAGTGTGTCTGTGTGAGTGAGTGTGTATCCAGTGATGGATTGGCGTCCTGTTCTGGATGTATCTGCCCAGCGCCCGAAACGTTCTCCCCTGGATGGGCATGGGGAACCCCCCCCGTGACCCTGATATAGGATAAAGCGGAAGATAATAGATGGAACTCTTATTTGTGTCTTCACTCCGACAGTACAGTCCGCTTCTAAATACCACGTCCCGCTCGTCCACCCAAACCCAAAACGGAGAACGTTCCCACAAACCTTTTGCGTGACGGAGAGGACAGCTTCTCATGCATATGGATCCCGTGGCCAGGGGGCCGAGCCGGTTCCTCCTCCACCATGTCCCCCCACGAGGTGCTCTGACGCCAGGGTTCTCGAGCTGCTCGCGGACAGGGACACAAAAAAAGGTCAAAACCCGCCGTCATGCCTCGTGTGGCCGATTCGGGAACACAACGGGAATTACCGTCGTAATCGGCCAGCATCTCGCTCCAGTCCAGGTTGAGGCCGCAGCCGAGGAGTCCCATGCTCACCTGGATGAAGGAGACACGGACACATGACACGTCCTTCCGCAAGACGAAGAGAACCGGTACCGTTCCTCACCGACCTCGGTATCGCGCTGCAGCTCGTTGTTCTCGGCCTGGATCTCCCGGGTCAGCTGCTCCTCCTCGGCGATGGCGCTGGCGATGGCCTCCTCGTTGGCCTTCTCCAGACGATCCGCCAGCTCCTCCTTCTTTGCCAGAACCTCAGCCATGGACTCAGGCTGTACACACACAGAGCACAGAGAACCGGTCACAAACAAACGTTCCGTTCTTTGGTGCTAAAGCACCAGAGGTCTAAAAGTATGTGGACACCTGTTATATTATTAGATCTTAGGTTTAAACCTGGTTAGCATGTTCTCCTCTCAGTGTTAGGGATTCCCGGTTCGAATCCCAATCTGGGCGGAGTTTCCATGTTCTCCCCGTGTCCACGTGGGTTTCCTCCGGGTTCTCCGGTTTCCTCCCACAGTCCAAAAACATGGATCAAGGTCAACTGAATTCTACAAATTGCCCCATATAGAGTGTGTCTGTGTGAGTGAGTGTGTGTCCAGTGATAGATTGGCGCCCTGTCCTGGGTGTATCTGCCCAGCGCCCGAGATGTTCTCCCCTGGATGGACATGGGGAACCCCCCCCCCACGACCCTAATAGAGGATAAAGCAGAAGATAATGAATGGGTGTCAAAGCAGAGAGGTGGCTTAGTGGTTTGGCATGTTCTCCTCTCAGCACTAGGGATTCCCGGTTCGAATCCCAATCTGGGCGGAGTTTCCATGTTCTCCCCGTGTCCACGTGGGTTTCCTCCGGGTTCTCCGGTTTCCTCCCACAGTCCGTAAACATGGATCAAGTCAATTGAGTTCTCCAAATTGCCCCATATAGAGTGTGTCTGTGGGAGTGAGTGTGTCCAGTGATAAATTGGCGCCCTGTCCTGGGTGTATCTGCCCAGCGCCCGAAACGTTCTCCCCTGGATGGGCATGGGGAACATAAAATAATTCAATTCACCTTGAATCTAAGTTTTTGGACTGGGGGAGGAAACCAAGGTTGACAGGGAGAACATGGAAACTCAACCCAGATCGAAATTCTGAAAGGTGGACACAGTGTGTGTGTGTGTGAGCCCAGTGATGGATTGGCGCCCTGTCCTGGGTGCAAGGTTCTCTCTGAAAGGTTCTCTCCAGGATGGGCATGTCCATGGGTGGAACCCCACCCCACCCCTCGTGCACTCATGACCCTAGTAGAGAATTGGAAGTGGACGATTAGAGCTGTTTTCAGTATTAATAATTAAAAAATAGTAATAATTTAAAAGATCTCAAGACTGAAGTTCTACCTGAAATAAAGAACCTGATGAACATCAAAGGAACCCACACACTTTCACTTTAATGTAGAGCAAACCCAAAGCAGGCACCATCAACACGAGCGCTCACAAACACCACACAGTGATGCAAAGACATGCAGGACGCATCCACTATGACATGAACTAACGCTGACCCTTACTTTCATTACAGCTCGATTCCATTGGTTCTCCAACTTACCTGCAACTAGAACACCTACTACACATCCAGCACCGGGGAAACCGGAGAACCTGGAGGAACCCATGTGGACACGGGGAGAACATGGAAACTCCACCCAGATCGGAATTCAAACCCAGATCCCCAGAAGAGGAGCTTCACCCAAATAATGAGTCCAAAATAAAATTGCAACATGGTGGCTTAGTGGTTAGCATGTTCTCCTCTCAGCACTAGGGTTTCAGGCTCGAATCCCAATCTGGGTGGAGTTTCCACATTCTCCCCGTGTCCACGTGGGCTTCCTCCGGTTTCCTCCCACAGTCCAAAAACCATGGATCAAGGTCAATTGAATTCTCCAAATTGCCCGATATAGAGTGTGTGTGTGAGTGAGTGTGTGCCCTGTGATAGATTGGCGCCCTGTCCTGGGTGTATCTGCCCAGCGCCCGAAATGTTCTCCCCTGGATGGGCATGGGGAACCCCCCCACGACCATAGTAGAGGATAAAGCAGAAGATAATGGATGGAGTCCAAAATAAAAGTTTACATCTACATCACAGCCCAGTGATAGATTGGCGTCCTGTCCTGGGTTTACCTGCCCAGCACCCGAAACGTTCTCCCTTAGATGGGTGTAGGGAACCCACCCCCCCCCCCCCAAGGGGATAAAGTAGAAGATAATGGATGGATGGATCTACATTACCTTTGGTTATACAGCAGACGCTTTTATCCAATGTGACTTACAAGTATCCCAACTTGATGGTTGGGGTCAGGGTTAAGGGCCTTGCTCAAGGGCCCACAGGGGTAACTTCAGCTCGGATTGATGGGCCTACACCCCAAGCACTGAGCTACCACATCTCCGTTCATTCTGAATGCCAGTTTGAAGCCCAGGAGGGTTGTCAAGAAGTTCAACTGCCCCGAATTAGAGTGCTGACCCCCAATGGTACCAGCCACCACTTAAAGGCAATGATCTATCCTCTTTTAAGGACTGAAAATCAGCCTCAGCACCTGTGAGTCTGCGGCGACGGTGGCGGCTGGCGAGTCGGGGAAGTATTTTGTAAAAGAATCCCGGTTCCTGCCATTACACGCCCAAACACTTGACCCCGGTTTCTTAAGCTGGTGAGTGAGGAGTATGCCATGTGTCAGGTTTGGAGCGAGCGCTTCGGCATGATGGGGGCGTGGCGGCCGGGCGATCTGGGTGACACGCCGGCCTAATGAGCGTAATGAGAGCGAGATTTCTCTCAACAACGCGCCTGTTAGTCTCAGGCAGGAGTCTAAACAGAGCTGGGCTTATCTCCGCCACCCAGCGAGGTGGGGTCTGGACCTCGCTCGCAGCAAAAACCAGGTTGGTCTATGATCGGGGCTTAGATAGCATTCCCCCAAGGCCATTTATGTGCCATTCATCTCTATGGTTGCAGACAGGCTTTGGTGCGCTGTTGAGAAATGGATGACAGTAGCGCAGGCAGAGAAGTGGGAGGCTTAAGCCTTAATTAACCCCTGAGAGGTTACATGTAACAGAACGGAAAGGCATGGGCACGGTGAGGGATGGTGCCGCTCAACATCCAACAGTCACTGAAAACACGGCGTGAATAAAGTCTACCGCAGGCGAATGTCCAAACAATAAAAAATTCTACACTATATTAATTGATCATCCATTTTGGGAGCCTGCAGAGCTTTATATACTCTTTTCAACCACCAACCGCGACTTAAGGGGCTTTATTTTGTCAACATTGCACCTTTATGTGGGTCACTGTGTCTTTGCTATTGGGCATGTGTTGTTGGCACCATGTGCAATAAACCAGGGTGGCACGGTGGCTTAGTGGTTAGCATGTTCTCCTCTCAGCACTAGAGATTCCCGGTTCGAATCCCCATCTGGGTGAAGTTTCCATGTTCTCCCCGTGTCCGCGTGGGTTTCCTCCGGGTTCTCCGGTTTCCTCCCACAGTCCGAAAACATGAAATAAGGTCAATTGAAATCTCCAACAGTGATAGATTGGCGATAGATCCAGCGCCCGAGACGTTCTCCCCTGGAAGGGCATGGGGAACCCCCCCCCCGCGACCTTAATAGAGGATAAAGTGGAAGATAATGGATGAATGAATGAATGAATTCTCCAAATTGCCCCATATAGAGTGTGTTTGTGTGAGTGAGTGTGTGTCCAGTGATAGATTGGCACCCTGTCCTGGGTGTATTTGCCCCCCCCCCTCCCCCTGTGACCCTAGTAGAGGATAAAGCGGAAGAAAATGAATGAGTGAATTCTCCAAATTGCCCCATATAGAGTGTGTGTGTGTGAGTGAGTGAGTGAGTGTCCAGTGATAGATTGGTGTCCTGTCCTGGGTGTATCTGCCCAGCGCCCGAGACGTTCTCCCCTGGATGGACATGGGGAACCCCCCCCCCGCGACCCTAATAGAGGATAAAGCGGAAGATAATGGATGAATGAATGAATGAATTCTCCAAATTGCCCCATATAGAGTGTGTGTGTGTGTGTGTGTGTGTGCGTGTGTGAGTGAGTGTGTACCCAGCGACAGATTAGCACCCTGTCCTGGGTGTATCTGCCCAGCGCCCGAAACGTTCTGCCCTGGATGGGCATGGGGAACCCCCCCATGACCCAAGTAGAGAATAAAGTGGAAGATAATGGATGGATAGATGAATTCTCCAAATTGCCCCATAAACTGTGTGTCTGTATGTGTGTGAGTGTGTGCCCGGCGATAGATTGGGGTCCTGTCCTGGGTGTATTTCCCCCCCCCCCTCCCCCTGTGACCCTAGTAGAGGATAAAGTGGAAGATAATGGATGGATGGGGATGGATTCTCCAAATTGCCCCATATACTGTGTGTCTGTGTGTGTGTGTGTGCCCAGCTATAGATTGGCGTCCTGTCCTGGGTGTATTTGCCCCCCCCCTCCCCCAAGATAATAGATGAATGGATGCAATAAACCAATGGCGCACCTTTACTTTAAGAGCCTGGTGCAGTCTGACTTTGTCGGATTGCCATTTTAACGGTGCAGTTCGACCAATATGCGCAATAGGCACACACACACACACACACACACACACACACACACCTGAAGTGTGTACACATAAAGGGTACAGTGCCTACTGCTAAACACCTCACATTAGCCTTTGGCTTTAATAAAACGCCGTTTCGGAGATCAGAACCGTCCGGGTCTGGGCCTCGGTCTCGGCCCGTATCACTCAGCACTCACGGTGGAGAACTCGGAGGGGTCCAGCATGTTCTCTAGTTTCAACGCTGCCAGGGGAATACGGGTCTCTGCTGCCGGCCCTGCTGCCGGCCCTGCTGCTCCTCCGTCAGTGACAGATGGCGGTGTGACCCCGCGAGATGCCCCCACCGGATCCTTCTCCCCTCCAGCCAAGCCACGGTCAGGCTCCTCCAGCTCGGGGGACGGCGAGGGAAGAGGAGACGGAGCTGGAGGTTGGGGTTTTGGGGAGGAAGGAGCAGGTGAGGATTCAAACGTGGCGGGTGGCATGCACAGGTCAGGCTCTGGCGCATTGGCTGATGGGAGCTGCGTTAACACACACACACACACACACACACACACACACACAACACAAACATTTACACACACAATTACAAACATGAGGGCGGCACGGTGGCTTAGTGGTTAGCATGTTCTCCTCTCAGCGCTGGAGTTTCAGGTTGGAATTCCAATCTGGGTGGAGTTTCCATGTTCTCCCCGTGTCTGCGTGGGTTTCCTCCGGGTTCTCCGGTTTCCTCCCACAGTCCAAAAAACATGGATCAAGGTCAATTGAGTTCTCCAAATTGCCCCATATAGAGTGTGTGTGCCCCATATTGCCCCAATATAGTATAAAGTGGAAGATAATGGATGGATTCTTGGATGTGGCACGGTGGCTTAGTGGTTGGCATGTTCTCCTCTCAGCATCCTGTCCTGGGTGTATCTGCCCAGCGCCCGAAACGTTCTCCCCTGGATGGACATGGGGAACCCCCCCAGGACCCTAATATAGAATAAAGTGGAAGATAATGGATGGATGGATTCTTGAATGCGGCACGGTGGTTTAGTGGTTGGCATGTTCTCCTCTCAGCACTAGGGATTCAGGTTCGAATCCCAATCTGGGTGGAGTTTCCATATTCTCCCCCGTGTCCGTGTGGGTTTCCTCCGGGTTCTCCGGTTTCCTCCCACAGTCCAAAAACATGGATCAAGTCAATTGAATTCTCCAAATTGCCCCATATAGAGTGTGTGTTTATCTGGGGGAGCGTGTGTCCAGTGATAGATTGGCGCCCTGTCCTGGATGTATCTGCCCAGCGCCCAAAACGTTCTCCTCTGGATGGGCATGGGGAACCCCCCCCCCCGCGACCCTAATAGAGGATAAAGCAGAAGATAATGGATGGATGGCATCACAAACATGCCGGATGGCAGCACCTGGACTTCTGGACCATGATGATGATTAGACATTTGCACAGAAGCACGGCATGCTGGGAACATGACGCACGGTGCATGCCGGCGGCATCGGGTCACAAACATGCAAATGCCCCGGCGGGCAGCGGGCAGTCGGTGATGCATATTTCATCAGACCACATGATATTTCTGGGTCTGCGGTCTCGCTATGTAGGTACAAAAATCGATGGCCGCTCAACCGATCCGGCGCTGTCTGGACTGCGCGTCTGTGAACACGGCGCAAAACACAAACACGGCGGGGGGACGGACCGCTCTAACGTTACACGGCCCTCGGCCCTCGGCCCACCCCCCCGTCACTAAATTATTGATGGGTACCTCGAGAACCGGGGTCTTCTCACACTCGGTTTTCTGCTCGGGTGAGGCCGCCGGCTTGCCCTCCTCCCTCTGCTCCTCCACCCTCTTCTGAAGCTTCTGGTTCTCCTTGTCGCTCAGTTCTTTGGGGGTGACGGTGGCCAACACTGGACTGACCTTGGCCACCATGGCGACGGCGCGAGGCTTCATGGAGCGGCCCCGCTGCACGGTCTCCCAGCCCTCTGCATCTTTTTTGCCTGTGGACAGAGTCATGGGACAAGAGATGGTGTGGCGCCGTGACTCGGTGGTTGCTTCTGCATGCTGGGGGTTCATGTTCTCCCCGCATCTGCATGGGTTCCCCTTCGGGTTCCCCAGTTTACTCCCACAGTCCAAATACATGGAGTTTAGGGTAAACTGAATGCTCTCAATTGCCCCATAGTGAGTGGGTTACACTATAGATTGGCACCTAGGACAGGGTGTATCTGCCCAGCACCCGAAACGTTCTCCTTGGATGGTATAAGGGAACACCCCCCCCCCACGACCCTAGTAGAGGACTAATCAATGAATGCAACATGTTATGAAAAGCCTATTCTATATCCAATCCAATCACATCATTTTTCATATACTGTAGTCCTATATTAGGCTCGTGGGGGGGGGTGTATGGGGGGGGGGGTTCCCCATGCCCATCCAGGGGAGAACGTTACGGGCACTGGACAGATACACCCAGGACAGGTGTGCTGGGCAGATACACCCAAGACACACGCACTATATATGGGGCAATTTAGAGCAGCCAATTCACCTTAATTCCATGTTTTCCATGTAATTCCAAGGTGGAAGGAAACCGAGAGAACATGGTAATTCCACCAGAACATACAGATCAAAAGCTTTAGATGTTAAAACATTAAAAAAGTAAAACATTATATATATATATATGGGCACGGTGGTTTAGTGTTTAGCATGTTCTCCTCTCAGCACTAGGGATTCCCGGTTCAATCCCAATCTGGGTGGAGTTTCTATGTTCTCCTCGTGTCCGTGTGGGTTTCCTCCGGGTTCTCTGATTTCCTCCCAAAGTCCAAAAATAAGGATCAAGGTCAATTGAATTCTCCAAATTGCCCCACATAGGGTGTGTTTGTGTGTGTGAGTGTGTGACCAGTCATAGATTGGTGTCCTGTCCTGGGTGTATCTGCCCAGCGCCCGAAACGTTCTCCCCTGGATGGGCATGGGAACCCTAGTAGAGGATAAAGCGGAAGATAATGGATATATATATATATATATATATATATATATATATATATATATATATATATAAATAAATTACTCAAATAGGCCAGCCAGGAACCCTTCACTGTAAAGTTTGCATGTTCTCCCTGGTTCTATATGGTTTGCTCCCAAAAGCTTTCGTTTCCTTCCACATTTTTTCGTAATTGAAAACTTAGCATCTCTAAATGGTCAGTTGGGGTGACTGCATTCGACTGTTGGTCTGTGAGGGTCTCCGGTTCGAATCCCGGTACCACCAACAACTATGGCTGAAGTACTTTGGGCAAGGGACCAAGCCCCAATTGCAACTTGGGCCGTATACAAGGCTGCTCACCGCTCTGGGCACGTGTGCTCACCTCACCAGTGTGTGTGTGTGTGTGTGTGTGTGTGTGTGTGTGTGAGCACCGTAGACAAAATCAATCCCTTAAGAAACAGAAACGGTGGGATGGCACTCACATGGTTTTTCGGTCGGACCGGAGGCAGCATGGCTGGGTACCGGCAGCGCCTGAGAGCACTTCACCCGGTCGGCCCAACTCAGTCCACCGGAGTGAGACAGGCGCGCCACGGCCAGAGTCGGAGGAGGACCCCTGTAATCACACACACACACACACACACACACACACACACACACACACACACACACGTGTGGGTTAATTATGTAATTAAAAACATGTCTATTCATCAGAAATAGAGCAATGAATCAGGTGATCAGGGTTACAGCCTATGATCCTCCATCCATCCATTATCTTCAGCTTTATCCTGAATTAGGGTGGCGGGGGGGGGTTTCCTCATGTCCATCCAGGGGAGAACGTTTCGGGCGCTGGGCAGATACACCCAGGACAGGACACCAATCCATCACTGGGCACACACTCACTCACACAGACACACTCTATATGGGGCAATTTGGAGAACTCAAGAGACTTGATCCATGTTTTTGGACTGTGGGAGGAAACCGGAGAACCCGGAGGAAACCCACGCGGACACGGGGAGAACATGGAAACTCCACCCAGATTGGGATTCGAACCTGAATCCCAAGCGCTGAGAGGAGAACATGCTAAACACTAAACCACTGTGCCACCTATGATATTCATTCATTATCTTCCGCTTTATCCTCTATTAGGGTCGCGGGGGGGGGGGGGTTCTCCATGCCCATCCAGGGGAGAACGTTTCGGGCGCTGGGCAGATACACCCAGGACAGGACGCCAATCTATCGCTGGGCAAACACTCACTCACACAGACACGCACGTATACACACTCTATATGGGGCAATTTGGAGAACTCAACTGACCTTGATCCATGTTTTTTGGACTGTGGGAGGAAACCGGAGAACCCGGAGGAAACCCACACGGACACGGGGAGAACACGGAAACTCCACCCAGATGGGGATTCGAACCGGGAATCCCTAGTGCTGAGAGGAGAACATGCCAACCACTAATCCGCCATGCCCGCCTATGACCGTAACATTGTCAAATTCATCGTGTTATGAACATTATTAAGCCAATATTGATTTAATGTGACGAGCAGACGGTGGTTATAATAATAAATGTTATGACATGCGCAGTGCCATGACCGCGCCCTTTTCATACACAGATGAATGACACGCGTCTCCTTTCAAAGCCGTGTGTTCTGAAGGGACGGATGTGGAACCGTCTCAGAGGGGGAGGATTATTGGAGCCGGAGCCGACTCCATTTGTTCTGAGGGCAGCTCCAGCGTTCCGTCCGCGGCCGACTCCTCAGGCTTTTTTTCAGGAGTTCAGACCCCTGTGCCATCCACCAGTATGACGACTGATGGATACACAACAAGAGAACTTGGCTTTAAGGCCGGGAGGCATGGCGGATTAGTGGTTGGCATGTTCTCCTCTCAGCACTAGGGATTCAGGTTCGAATCCCAATCTGGGTGGAGTTTCCATGTTCTCCCCGTGTCCGCATGGGTTTCCTCCGGGTTCTCCGGTTTCCTCCCACAGTCCAAAAACATGGATCAAGGTCACTTGAGTTCTCCAAATTGCCCCATATAGAGTGTGTGTGTGTGTGTGTGTGTGTCCAGGGATAGATTGGGGTCCTGTCCTGGGTGTATCTGCCCAGTGCCCGAAACGTTCTCCCCTGGATGGGTAGGGGCAGGAACCCCTCCGCAACCCTAATAGAGGACAAAGCGGAAGATAATGGATGGATGGATGGATGGAAATTGCCCCATATAGAGTGTGTTTGTGTGTGTGAGTGTGTCCAGTGATAGATTGGTGTCCTGTCCTGGGTGTATCTGCCCAGCGCCCGAAACGTTCTCCCCTGGATGGGCATGGGGAACTCCCCACCCCCGTGACCCTAGTAGAGGATAAAGCGGAAGATAATAGATGGATGTGTTTGTATGTATGTACGTGTGTTTTCCCTGTACCAATTCCTCATGTCCATCCAGGGAGAACGTCTCAGGCGCTGGGCAGATACACCCAGGACAGGGCGCCAATCTATCACTGGACACACACTCACACAAACACACTCTATATGGGGCAATTTGGAGAATTCAATTGACTTGATCCGCGGCGGCACGGTGGTTTAGTGGTTAGCATGTTCTCCTCTCAGCACTAGGGATTCCCGGTTTGAATCCCCATCTGGGTGGAGTTTCCATGTTCTCCCCGTGTCTGCGTGGGTTTCCTCCGGGTTCTCCGGTTTCCTCCCACAGTCCAAAAACATGGATCAAGTTAATTGAAATCTCCAAATTGCCCCATATAGAGCGTGTTTGTGAGTGAGTGTGTGTCCAGTGATAGATTGGCGCCCTGTCCTGGGTGTATCTGCCCAGCGCCCGAAACGTTCTCCCCTGGATGGGCATGGGGAACCCCACCGCGACCCTAATAGAGGATAAAGCGGGAGATAATGAATGAATGAATTGACTTGATCCATGTTTTTGGACTGTGGGAGGAAACCGGAGAACCCGGAGGAAACCCACACGGACAAGAGAAGAACATGGAAACTCCACCCAGATTGGGATTTGAACCGGGAATCCCTAGTGCTGAGAGGAGAACATGCTAAGCCACCCTGCCGCCCTGTTTAAAGATCATGATGTAAAATATGAGTGATACATCACGACTCCTGCCGACACCTTCTTAAATTATGGGATGGATCGGTCCTCCGTGTACATATACTGAGAACACCGATAAGTTTTGGCGCTGCGGTTCTGGTCTCTCAGGCCCGTTGTTCTGCACCGGTTCCAGATCGGTCGGTTTTAACCCGAGCGCGGCGGACTCGGCGTATCCCGATCGACACAGACACACGCACTACATATGGGGCAATTTAGAGCAGCCAATTCACCTTAATTCCATGTTTTTGAAAGGTGGGAGGAAACCGAGGAGAACATGGTAATTCCACCAGAACATACAGATCAAAAGCTTTCGATGTTAAAACATTAAAAAAGTAAAACATATATATATATGAGCACGGTGGTTTAGTGTTTAGCATGTTCTCCTCTCAGCGCTAGGGATTCCCGGTTCGAATCCCAATCTGGGTGGCGTTTCCATGTTCTCTCCGTGTCTGTGTGGGTTTCCTCCGGGTTCTCCGATTTCCTCCCAAAGTCAAAAAATATGGATCAAGGTCAATTGAATTCTCTATAAGTTTTGGCGCTGCGGTTCTGGTCTCTCAGGCCCGTTGTTCTGCACCGGTTCCGGATCGGTCGGTTTTAACCCGAGGGCGGCTGACTCGGCGTATCCCGATCGACACAGACACACGCACTACATATGGGGCAATTTAGAGCAGCCAATTCACCTTAATTCCATGTTTTTGAAAGGTGGGAGGAAACCGAGGAGAACATGGTAATTCCACTAGAACATACAGATCAAAAGCTTTAGATGTTAAAACATTAAAAAAGTAAAATATATATATATATGAGCACGGTGGTTTAGTGTTTAGCATGTTCTCCTCTCAGCTTCAGGGATTCCCAGTTCAAATCCCAATCTGGGTG
This sequence comes from Corydoras sp. C115, assembly GCA_019802505.1. NCBI lineage: Eukaryota > Metazoa > Chordata > Actinopteri > Siluriformes > Callichthyidae > Corydoras > Corydoras sp. C115. Next base: position 32,193 of record JAFMOC010000829.1, on the reverse strand, counting down.
GCGTTTCCATGTTCTCCCCGTGTCTGTGTGGGTTTCCTCCGGGTTCTCCGATTTCCTCCCAAAGTCAAAAAATATGGATCAAGGTCAATTGAATTCTCTATAAGTTTTGGCGCTGCGGTTCTGGTCTCTCAGGCCCGTTGTTCTGCACCGGTTCCGGATCGGTCGGTTTTAACCCGAGCGCGGCGGACTCGGCGTATCCCGATCGACACAGACACACGCACTACATATGGGGCAATTTAGAGCAGCCAATTCACCTTAATTCCATGTTTTTGAAAGGTGGGAGGAAACCGAGGAGAACATGGTAATTCCACCAGAACATACAGATCAAAAGCTTTAGATGTTAAAACATTAAAAAAGTAAAACATATATATATATATATATATATATATATATATGAGCACGGTGGTTTAGTGTTTAGCATGTTCTCCTCTCAGCACTAGGGATTCCCGGTTCGAATCCCAATCTGGGTGGAGTTTCCATGTTCTCTCCGTGTCTGTGTGGGTTTCCTCCGGGTTCTCCGATTTCCTCCCAAAGTCAAAAAATATGGATCAAGGTCAATTGAATTCTCTATAAGTTTTGGCGCTGCGGTTCTGGTCTCTCAGGCCCGTTGTTCTGCACCGGTTCCGGATCGGTCGGTTTTAACCCGAGCGCGGCGGACTCGGCGCATCCCGATCGGAGAGACTCTCGGGGTGGGCCTCCCGGCGTGATCGATATCCATTTCCTGCGGCATCCTGTTACAGTGTAATGCAGGTATTGAACTTCATGCTTCAGCAGTCTTTAACCACACTCCCATCTGCACCTCGCCGCGGCTCGCGCACAAGCCGCAGAAAATCCCGGGGAAGGAAGAAATCACATTAGGACGAATGCTCGGCCTCGGCGATCGATCCCACCGTCCACCCAGACGACCAGCAGCTCCTCTGCAGCCGCACGCCCAGCTGCCCCATGCATCATATCTGCTATTGATTTCTTCATTTAGCTATTCAGTACCGTTTTAATTGAATTATCAATCCTCTTCCTTTTACACTACCAGTAACACACACACACACACACACACACACACACACACACACACTAATGCAGTAAGACACATACTAGGCGTTAATGTAGGAAGTGGAGATTCCCCACATCAGGCATTAAGCTTTGTTTGCTAAACGAAGCCGCTGCCTCAATTAGTGGGAAGTGGAAAACGCTGCGGTCCGACTCCAGATTGAGTGCTGAGAACACGTGTGGTTCGGGTTCGGATGAAAACCGCGGGGGGTTCGATACGTACAGACGTGGACGAGCCTACCCGAAGTTAAGAGAGCGCCGGACGCTGGGCGACGGAACGAGCCGGTCTGTCGATGGGCTGGACATGACGTGGCGGCCGGGCGACATCTTGCGAACCTCCCATGCCAGAGATGTGGGTCTGTGAGGATTGAAGGTTCACAACAGGGTCAGATCATCATCATCATCATCATCATCATCATCAAAGCAACGTCATCATCAAAGCAACATCATCATCATCATCACCATCTTCAACATTTAAACCCGCACTAAAAAATGGGCTCAGTGGACTTTACATCCATCCATTATGTTCCGCTTTATCCTCTATTAGGGTCGTGGGGGGGGGGGGGGGTTTCCCACATGCCCATCACAGGCATTAAGCTTTGTTTGCTAAACGAAGCCGTTCAATATAGTGGAAGTGGAAAACGCTGCTCCGGCAGATACACACCGGGTTCGGAGAAAACCGCGGGAGGTTCGATACGTACAGACGTGGACAGGAAGTTAAGAGAGCGCCGGACGCTGGGCAAACGAGCCGGTCTGTCGATCACATGACGTGGCGGCCGGGCGACATCTTGCGAACCTCCCATATGCCAGAGATGTGGGTCTGTGAGGATTGAAGGTTCACAACAGGGTCAGATCATCATCATCATCATCATCATCATCAAAGCAACATCATCATCAACATTTAAACCCGCACTAAAAAATGGGGTGGACTTTAATTCCATTATCTTCCGGAACCTCAATCGTGGGGGGGGGGGTTCCCCATGCCCATCCAGGGGACTTTTCGATACACCCAGTTTTCACTGGACTGTATATGGGGCAGGAAATTCAATCAGACCTTAATCCATGTTTTTGGACTGTGGAAGGAAACCAGAGAACCCGGAGGAAACCCACGCGGACACTGGGAGAACATGGAAACTCCACCCAGATTGGGAAATACTAATAATAATAATTTTACATGTATTTAGTTTGCATTTACAATTTGAAATGATTCAAATAGCTTGGAGAACATCCATTATCTTCCGCTTTATCCTCTATTAGGGTTGAGGGTGGGGTTCCCCATGCCCATCCAGGGGAGAACATTTCGGGCACTGGGCAGATACACCCAGGACAGGATGCCAATCTATCACTGGACACACACTCACACAAACACACTCTATATGGGGCAATTTGGAGAATTCAATCAGACCTTAATCCATGTTTTTGGACTGTGGAAGGAAACCGGAGAACCCGGAGGAAACCCACGCAGACACGGGGAGAACATGGAAACTCCACCCAGATTGGGAAATAATAATAATAATTTTACATGTATTTAGTTTGCATTTACAATTTGAAATGATTCAAATAGCTTGGGTCGGTGGGGGAGAACGTTTCTCCACCAAGCGAGAACCGATGGTGTAGACTATGTACATGTATTATATAAATACCGTATTTTCCAGACTATAAGGCGCACCTAAAAGCCTTACATTTTCCCAGAAATCGGACCTGCGCCTTATAATCCGGTGCGCCTTATACGTGTACTGAGTTCCAAATTCTATAAAAGTATTGTTGTGCGACCGGGTGGTTTTGTCCACACATCGCCGCCCTGCTGGTCTGTGACTCCATGCGCGCTCATCTCACAGAAAAGCCGAGTGAAGAAAATGAATCCGGAGCTCGCCGTCATTACGGGAGGATTAAATAAAGAACTCCGACCACTGGACGTTGGTGTAAACGGGGCGTTTAAAGTAAAGTCGCGGGCGGCGTGGGAGCGATGGATGATAGACAAGAACACACGTTTACTAAAACTCAGAGGCGGCGGCGGGGCGAGTTACGCCACCGTCTGTGAATGGATTGTGGACGTCTGGGCTGAGGTTTCTGCCGTGACCGTCGTCCGAGCTTTCGCGAAAGGCGGCCCGGAGACGAGACGGACTCGGACATCGATGAGAGGGAACGCCGGAGTGCTCCATAGAGAACCAGCTTTTTAATTCAGACACAGAAGACGAGGACGCTGATGGATTTGTGGGAGAAGAGAGATTAAAATAATGTGTGTTTTATCAAGTAGTAGAATAAACTTCAATTATAAATCAGCGTTCTGCATCCTTTACTTTTCTTGTAGATCGTATGTTTTAGCGAGTGCCTTATAATACGCTGCCGTACAGAATAAGTACCGTACAGAAATAGAGTCCCTAATTCAGACTGCGCCTTATAGTACGGCGCGCCTTATGGTCCGAAAATATGTATACTACGTTTAGGGGTGAGCTGCAATATTCGCTGATTCGACGATTCGATTCGGAGAACCGTAGTCGACTATGAACCTCATAGTCGAATGTACCATTTTGACCACATGGGGGCGCTCATGGCTGCTGCTAAGCATTAGCTTTTACATGAAATGTCTTTGTTTTCGTTATATATATAGCCTTTTGTCAAATAAAATCATCCTAATTTTTAGGTTTTTCCTTTGAAGTGGAAAAAAGTCCAGAACGGGGATCTCATTTACGGTGCTCTAGAAAAACAAGTAAAATAATAAAAAAAAACTTTTTTAAAAACCACGCTTATAGCGCCATCTTGTGGTGAAAATTTAACTGATTCGACTATCAGTCGACTATAGGGAAAATCTCACGAATCAGATTCGACTATGAAAATCCTTAGTTGAATACACCCCTAACTACGTTCTTAGTTCAAATGCAGTGATATTTAATAGCGAACAGCAGATATTTAGTGTTTATTAACATTGACGACTGTTGACGTCGGTCTACGTTGTTTTCGGTCAGCGGTGCCCCCGTGTATAGCAATACGCAAATGCACCGAAACACCCCTCATATTGAGTCGACCACGCCCATCGGGGTAGATAAATAAACAAGCATCGTTGATATTTAAGGGCGGCACAGTGGTTTATTGGTTAGGACGTTCTCCTCTCAGTGCTTACAGAGTTTCCATATTCTCCCCGTGTCTGCGTGGGTTTCCTCCGGGTTCTCCGGTTTCCTCCCACAGTCCAAAAACATGGATCAAGTCAATAGAATTCTCGAAATTGCCCCATATAGAGTGTGTGTGTGTGAGTGAGTGTGTGTCCAGCGATAGATGGGTGTCCTGTCCTGGGTGTATCTGCCCAGCGCCCGAAACGTTCTCCCCTGGATGTGCATGGGGAACCCCCCCCTGTGACCCTAATAGAGAATAAAGAGGAAGATAATAATAAATTAATGTTGCAGGTGGATCACATGTGCCTGCACAATGTGTAAGCGTTCAAAACATCCGAATTAGTAAAAAAATATATATATAAATAAACAAATAAAGTATTGGGGTGGTTTGCATGTTCTCCTCTCAGCGCTGGGGATCCAGGTTTGAGTTTCCATGTTCTCCCCGTGTCCGTGTGGGTTTCCTCCAGGTTCTCCGGTTTCCTCCCACAGTCCAAAAACATGGATCAAGTCAATAGAATTCTCCAAATTGCCCCATATAGAGTGTGTCTGTGTGAGTGTGTGTCCAGCGATAGATGGGTGTCCTGTCCTGGGTGTATCTGCCCAGCGCCCGAGACGTTCTCCTCTGGATGGGCATGGGGAACCCCCCCCGCGACCCTAATAGAGGATAAAGAGGAAGATAATGGATGGATGGATGGCATCACCTGGGTGGAGGTTCCAAAACGTTTGCACAGAAACTCTAACAGCTGCTTGAGATTTCCATCCTGAAGAAGCGAGGCTGATCAATAAGGAGTCTGGGCCAAACAGGAAGGCAACTTAAAAGCTGGAGTTTATTCTTTAATCAATGCTCCGTGTTGGTGTTGTGGTAATTTCAGCCATTCGCTTAAAGAGAAGCCAATAAACTGACCAATCACCCTAAATAACAGCTGTTCCCATCGATCCGGCGCGAGACGCTACAACTGCAGGAGCATCCTGAAGGAGTCCCGGCGCGCACATATCGGGAGAATCACCTGTTCTGAGCGTCCGTCTTCTCCAGCTTCTCCTGCAGCTGGATCCAGTCGATGAGAGCTTTGAAATCCCGCACGTAGTTGTCCAACATCATCAGCACTTCCTGGAACGGAGCAGAGTCACAGGCAGAGGGTTTAGTGTGAGAACCTGTGATGGTTCCGTTTCATTCAGACTGAGGTCATAAAACTATGAGGAGCACATGGTGGGAAATGAGAAACCTCATTATATATATATATATTCATTCATTTCAGCTTTATCCTGTATTCTTCTTGCGGTGGGGTTCCCCATGTCCATCCAGGGGAGAACGTTTTGGGCGCTGGGCAGATATACCCAGGACAGGACGCCAATCTATCACTGGGCACACACTCACTCACACAGACACACTCTATATGGGGCAATTTGGAAAACTCAATTGACTTGATCCATGTTTTTGGACTGTGGGAGGAAACCGGAGAACCCGGAGGAAACCCATGCAGACACAAGGAGAACATGGAAACTCCACCCAGATGGGGATTCGAACTGGGAATCCCTAGTGCTGAGAGGAGAACATGCTAACCACTAAGCCACCGTGCCGCCTATATATATATATATATATATATATATATATATATATATTCATCCATAATCTTCTGCTTTATCCTATATTAGGGTCGCGGGGGGGGTTCCGCATGTCCATCCACGGGAAGAACGTCTCGGGCGCTGGGCAGATACACCCAGGACAGGGTGCCAGTCCATCACTGGACACACACTCACTCACACAGACACACTCTATTTGGGGCAATTTGTAAAACTCAATTGACTTGATCCATGTTTTTGGACTGTGGGAGGGAACCGGAGAACCCGGAGGAAACCCACGCGGACACGGGGAGAACATGGAAACTCCACCCAGCTTGGGTTTCGAACCGGGAATCCCTAGCGCTGAGAGGAGAACATGCTAACCACTAAGCCACCGTGCCGCCCCATATATATTCAGATCATCAGAGAACCGAGTAAAGGGGACTAAGAAAGTATGTAGAGAACCAGATGGACTACAGAATGAACTGGAGAACTACAAAGTATGGACTGTCTGTGTGTTGGTGTGTGTTTACACACATTCATAAATACATACAAATTTTTATATACACACACACACACACATAACAGAGTGTACGGACACATCAGGAGTCCAGAAACGTATTTCCAAAGCCAAGAACATCCAAAAGTTAAACCCACAATTCCAAATCCTGCTCACGTTCTGCCCAATTGCTCCGTCCCGGCGGTCATGGGACGAAAGTTGCACACTGTACGGCTAATCTGAAAGGCCTTTGACTGAAGCCAGTCAGGAGGGACGGGGTGCAGAGTCAGAGCGCGGCCCCAGTGGAGGTCCTGCTCCTCAGACCTACGGAGGGGCTGCTGTAACCCTAAACTTCACCCCACCTCCTCCGTCTCCAGCAGACAAACAGGCTCGGGTATCAGGAAAGGGTCAGGGAGACTGGAGCCCAGTCAGGGACTCGTTCCATTCACAAAGGACAAGAAAGGACGAAAAGGAGGGGGGGGGGGGGGGAAGAAAAAAAAAAAAAGAAGCCGCCAGCACTCTTTACTGCCTCGCTGGTCCCCCACAAGAGGTGCGGCTGAAATTACCAATTAGTTTAGCAAGAAGAGGCTGGCAAATCTGATTGAGGCTCTAATCATTTCTAGTTACTGGCGAGGGGAGCGAGGCGGATGACGGCATCTCATTGTCCGCGGGACATCCGAGCCGCCGGTGGGAGGGGGGACGACTCCGGGGAATCTGGGAGCCTAAACAAAGCAGTCCTGCAAGTCCTGGACGTGGATTCGTGCTCCGGCATGGATTACGGCGGACCTCCGACCCGGGGCCGGCGCAGGAACCTGGCAAGGAGATTCGTCGGCCGAACTCGGGCCGCGACACCCGACGACCGAGCCAGCTTGGCTGCAAAACCCCCCCCCCCGGCGCTAATCCCCCCCCGGCTCATACCGCAGCCATCCGGCACGGACGGGTTTTTCAGGACCGGCCCGGTCCTGTCCCGAACAGACGAGCCGTTAACCTCTCGACTCAAATGGATTCCTAATCCGGAACTAAGCCCGACTCGATCCCCGCCTAAGAACCGGGGGCTTGGCGTGTTAATACCGACGCAACGCTGCGACGCCTTGTGGATCTGAACGTACACAAAGAGCTGAGAGGAGATGCTGCGCGGCAGACTTGGGCAAGATTGATGGGGGGTGCGGGGGGGGGGGGGGGGGGGGGGGGGGGGGGGGGGGGGGGGCGCGGGGGGAGGGGTAATTGAGAGGAAAGCTCGGAGGTGCATTTAGTTAATAGAGAAGTGAAGCGAGTGAAAGATGTGCGTGGCAAGAGCCTGCAGATTAGCAGCGCTCGGGGAACGGCTACTGTGACAGCCACGGCTCGAGACGGCCTCACAGGACGCCGGGGGGGGGGGGGGGGGTGAGGGGGGTGAGGGGGGTAAACAAACAGTGGTCACGGCGGCTGCAACGTTACAAGTATGAGAGACTCAAGCTACAAAGCTGGAAAAACTTCATCCTCTACTAGGGTCGCGGGGGGGGGGTCATTCTGCCCATCCAGGGGAGAACGTTTCGGGAGCTGGGTAGATACACCCAGGACAGGACGCCGATCTATCACTGGACACAGACTTACTCACACACACTCTATATGGGGCAATTTAGAGCATTCCATTTTACCTTTTTCCCCAAATCAGGATCCAAACCTGGATCCATAGCGCTGAGAGGAGAACATGCCAACCACAACAGCCGCCCTTAAATGGAGGGGGTTCCCCCATGCCTATTCAAGAGAGAACGTTTCGGGCGCTGGGCAGATACACCCAGGACAGGGCACCAATCTATCGTTGGGCACACACTCACTCACACAAACACACTCTATATGGGGCAATTTAAAGCACTCACAATTGACCTTGATCCATGTTTTTGGACGTTGAAAGGAAACCCGGAGAACATGAAGGAAACCCACGCGGACACAGCGAGAACATGGAAACTCCACCCAGATCGGGATTCCAACCCGGATTCCCAGTGCAGAGAGGCGGGCGTGCTCAGTATATTATTTTTTGTTTTTTTTTTTTTTTTGTTTTTTTTTTTTTTTTTTTTTATTTTTTTTTTTTTTTTTATTACTATTTTATATATATATATATAAGGAGGACACGCCTCATTCTTACTCAGTTGTTTTTCATTCATTCATTATCTTCTGCTTTATCCTCTATTAGGGTTGCGGGGGGGGGGTTCCTCATGCCCATCAAGGGGAGAACGTTTCGGGCGCTGGGCAGATACACCCAGGACAGGACGCCAATCTATCACTGGACACACACTCACTCACACAGACACACTGTATATGGGGCAATTTGGAGAATTCAATTGACCTTGATCCATGTTTTTTGGACTGTGGGAGGAAACCCACGCGGACACGGGGAGAACATGGAAACTCCACCCAGATGGGGATTCGAACCGGGAATCCCTAGCGCTGAGAGGAGAACATGCCAACCACTAAACCACCGTGCCGCCCTATATACATATATATATATATATATATATATATATATATATATATATATATATATTGGTTTTAAATACACAGGGGAAAATGAACAACGCAGTAAGAAGGAGGCGTGTCCAAACTTTTGATTGGTCCTGTGCTACTATTTGATTTTATTCTGAGGACAATTCAAGAACAATCGATTCAGGAGCCACAGATCTGGACGTCAGAACCCGTGTCCACAATTAAAGATCAGGGAGCCCAGACTGAGGCCCAGACGGTGACAGTGGAGTGATCCAATCACGGGCTTCCGCCAGCTCATGTATACGGAATTGCGACACTCCTGCCGCTGGAAATTGCGTAACGCTGTGGAGGCTGGCACAGGATAAGTGAAGAGAGAAGGCTGATGAGTGGGACAGAAGAATTTGGAAGAGAGAGAGAGAGAGAGAGAAGGAAAAAAAAAAAAAAAAAAAAAAAAAAAAAAGATATTTCAACATAACACAGATGAAGTGGAACAGAACAGTGTTGTATGTCAGAACTGTCAAAGACTACAGGAGACTTCCCTCCGTTCAAAGTACAGTCATGAGTGATTAGCATTATCGTACGAGAAACACCGAGCGAGCGAGAGAGAGAGGGAGAGAGAGAGAGAGAGATTGGGGGGGGGGGGGGGGGGGTGGACAACGAATAAAGAAGCCTTGTCATCTCATAGACTGTGGTATAAATCAGTGCTTGGAATAGAAGAAAGGCCTGATAAGGAGTAATTAGGCCCAGGGCTACAGGTTAAAGATGTGGGCGTTATTAGAATATGAGCATAAATCAGCGAGCTGGAACCATCACGGCCCGGAGCGAGAGAACCCGCCGCGAATTAACACTCGCAGAGCCGACCGAATACCGCTCTGCACCGCCGCGGCACGCTCCCGCGATGGGATGAGCGCACGGTCCCATCCATCCATTATCTTACGCTTTATCCTCTACTAGGGTTGTGGGGAGGAAGGGGGTTCCACTTGCCCATTCAGGGGAGAACGTCTCGGGCGATGGGGGAATACACCCAGGACAGGGCGTTAATCTATCGGGCACACACACTCTATATGGGGCAAGTTGGAGCATTCCATTGACCTTGAATCCATGTTTTTGGACTGTGGGAGGAAACCGGAGAACCCGGAGGAAACGGGGAGAACATGGAAACTCCACCCAGATCGGATTCGAACCTGGATCCCAGCAAATCCATCCATCCATTATCTTCCGCTTTATCCTCTATTAGGGTCGCGGGGGGGGTTCCCATTCCCATCCAGGGGAGAACGTTTCGGGCACTGGGCAGATAGACCCAGGACAGAACACCAATCCATCACTGGACACTCACTCACACAGACACACTCTATATGGGGCAATTTGGAGAATTCAATTGACATTGATCCATGTTTTCGGACTGTGGGAGGAAACCGGAGAACCCGGAGGAAACCCACACGGACACGGGGAGAACATGGAAACTCTACCCAGATGGGGATTGGAACCGGGAAACCCTAGTGCTGAGAGGAGAACGTGCAAAACACTAAAAGCAAAGCGCAAAGTCATTCAGAAAACATCCGCCAGAAAACAAAACCCAGAGCTAAACATCAGGTGTCTCTTTAGTTCTGGTCCGTGCTGTAATAAGTCATCTGCTCGGTTCTGTAATTCACTCAGTGAGGGTGGAGCGCCCCCGGAGGCTGAAGTGCGGCTCCTCCCTCTACGTCTTCAGGCTTCCTGCGGCGGGTCCTTGAAGTTCGGTTAGTGAAAAAGAAGCGGTAGGGAAGTGAGAGAGGAAGTACAAAGGAAGCATGTGTCAGCGGCGCGACCCCCACGCCTCCTAAATAATGACCTGATTGGTTCAAACACACAGGTAGAGATAAAAGAAGCGGTCGGCATGGTGGGGTAGTGGAGAGCATGTCCGCCTCTCGGGCTCAGGATCAAGGTGGAATCCTGATCTGGGTGCAGTTTTCATCTTCTCCCTGTGTGTGTGTGTGTGTGTGTGTGTGTGTGTGTGTGTGGTGGGGGGGGGGTTCCCCAGGTTCTCGGGTTTATTCTTCCCACAGTCCAAAAGTCCAAAAACATGGATGCAAGGTGAATTGGCTTCATGGAAATCAAAATTGCCCCTGTTTAATGAGTGTGTGTGTCCAGCGACGGCTTGGCGCCCCGTCCTGGGTGTATCTGCCCCGTGCCCAAAACATTCTCCCCAAGATGGGCATAGGGACCCCCCCCCCCTCTTCATGACCCTTGTATAAAATTAAGCAAAAGATAATGAGAGAACATCAAAGAAGCCAGAAAATCTGTAACAGAACTTTTAGACACGGGCGACACGGTGGCTTAGTGGTTTGCATGTTCTCCTCTCAGCGCTAGGGATTCCCGGTTCCAATCCCCATCTGGGTGGAGTTTCCATGTTCTCCCCGTGTCCGTGTGGGTTTCCTCCGGGTTCTCCGGTTTCCTCCCACAGTCCAAAAACATGGATCAAGGTCAATTGAATTCTCCAAATTGCCCCATATAGAGTGTGTGTGTGAGTGAGTGTGTGTCCAGTGATAGATTGGTATCCTGTCCTGGGTGTATCGGGGGGGGGGTTCCCCATGTCCATCCAGGGGAGAACGTTTCGGGCGCTGGGCAGATACACCCAGGACAGGACACCAATCTATCGCTGGGCACACACTCACTCACACACAAACACACACACACACTACATGGGGCAATTTGGAGAATTCAATTGACTTGATCCATGTTTTTGGACTTTTCAGTCCAAAAAACATGGATCAACGTGGATCATGCTACTTGGTGGGACCAGGAATCCAAACTAGGACCCCCCCCCCCCTGTGACCCTAGTAGACGATACGCACGTGGACACGGGGAGAACATGGAAACTCCACCCAGATTGGGATTCGAACCTGGAATCCCTAGTGCTGAGAGGAGAACATGCCAACCACTAAGCCACCGTGCCGCAATAATATATAATATAATAATATATAAATTATACACACACTTAACTTTATTACTACGTACTTCCAGAAACAGTTGATCTTATATACTATATATAGCATCTCTCTCTCTCTCTCTCTCTCTCTCATTATGCCAAAGCGACTCCATAAACTTAAGGAACTGTGTAAAGACTACTGATGGAGTCGCGAAAAGTTCCGTAAACTTGCCGAAATGGAACTGCCGTCGGTGAAGGAACACGCAGACCACATTAGCGGTCTGCAGAACCCATCTCGGCATAACTCTGGATTACACGCCAATCAATAAGTCAGAACGCTGGAAAGAAAGAGCGCGCCAGGCCAAACACCTGGCACGGCCGACGCACCGCACTCCACAAGCTGGCCCCGGCACGGGGTAGTACAGGCTGGGTAAGAGCACAGGGGGGCAGGAGAGCGCCACCTCTGCCCAAGCTGAACTAAACGCAGAGCCATGAGTTGTTGTTGAGTTCAGACCTTATCAGAGCACATCTGAGCCTCTCAGTCTGAAGCCTGTGGGCTTGCCAATGAGCTGTCCCCTCAATAACCACCACCCCCCCCATAGCCCCCCCCACCCCGCCCCGCCGCCCACCCCCCGCCCACACTCACACACATACTTAATGGGAGAGAGGGGGGGGGGGGCTTTGTTTACACACTGTCATCAATCTGCACTCCCTCCAGGAAGACCCAAGAGAGCGGCCAGTGATAATTCTCTCACCAGCGCACCTTCAAAGCCCTCGCTGACATAAACCAGAAAACAAAAGGAATGTTGAAAGGAGGAGGGAGCGGCGCTTTACACCTCCATTCCACCCAACTCTGCCCTCTGCTGGTGACGCACTGACCCACAGCCACGTGAGCCCACTCCGATCAACGGCTGGCACGTCCAGTGCGTTTATTCCACCACGTCACATCGTCCACCACGTTCCATTCCTCATAATGCCTCTGTGAGGTTCCGATCTGACATCATTTCCCGCGTCAGTCTCAGGTAGCAGTAAATCTGATGGATGGCCGAGGCACAATCCACATTCCCGAGGAGGGGTTATCAGCCATCTTTATTGAGAGGTCAGCCAGATTTCCCTCTGAGTCACTCTGAAAATACCAGCGCTACAGCGGGACCCAGTCGTGTGGTTCCGTAACGGCCGTGTTCTTTAACGCAGATCTTTATGGTTTGGAAACTCCGATTATTAAACGAAGACTATAAAAGAGTTTTTTTTTTTAAGAGTTTCCATGTTCTCCCCGTCTCCGCCTGGGTTTCCTCCGGGTTCTCCGGTTTCCCCCACGGTACAAAAACAAGGATCAAGTCAATTGAGTTCTCCAAATTGCCCCATATAGAGTGTTTGTGTGAGTGAGTGTGTGTCCAGTGATGGATTGGTGTCCTGTCCTGGGTGTATCTGCCCAGCGCCCGAAACGTTCTCCCCTGGATGGGCATGGGGAACCCCCGTGACCCTAGGAGAGGATTTCCTCCCACAGTCCAAAAACATGGATCAAGGTCATTTCAATTCTCTAAATTGCCCCATATACACTATACTATTATATTATTATTATATTATGTATTATATACAATATATATATATATATTTATATATTTCATAGTCCACGTGGGTTTCCTCCGGGTTCTCCGGTTTCCTCCCACAGTCCAAAAAACATGGGTAAAGTCAATTGAATTCTCCAAATTGCCCCATATAGAGTGTGTCTGTGTGAGTGAGTGTGTGCCCAGTGATAGATTGGCGTCCTGTCCTGGGTGTATCTGCCCAGCGCCCAGAACGTTCTCCCCTGGATGCGACCCCAGTAGAGCATTTTTCCCCACAGTCCAAACACATGGATTCAAGGTCATTTGAGTTCTCCAAATTGCCCCATATAGAGTGTGTTTGTGTGTGCAGTGATGGATTGGTGTCCTGTCCTGGGTGTATCTGCCCAGCGCCCGAAACGTTCAACGTGGATGGGTATGGGGAACCCCCCCCCCCTGCTACCCTAGTAGAGGATTTCCTCCCACAGTCCAAAAACATGGATCAAGGTCATTTGAATGCTCTAAATTGCCCCATATACTATACTATTATATTATTATTATTATTATATTATGTATTATATACATTATATATACATTTATATATTATATATTCATAGTCCACGTGGGTTTCCTCCGGGTTCTCTGGTTTCCTCCCACAGTCCAAAAAACATGGATCAAGTCAATTGAGTTCTCCAAATTGCCCCATATAGACTGTGTCTGTGTGAGTAAGTGTGTGTCCAGCGATAGATTGGTGTCCTGTCCTGGGTGTATCTGCCCAGCGCCTAAAACGTTCTCCCCTGGATGGTCATGGGGAACCCCCCCCCCCGACCCCCCGATCCTAATAGAGGATAAAGCGGGAGATAATGGATGAACATAATAGTCATTATATCATAACAAATGGCATGGGGAACCCCCCCGTGACCCTCATCGTACTTACTGAGTGCACTCTCATTAGACACATCTTATGCAAAGATGGGGCAATTGTACATTGAAGCTAAACCTGAAGGTGCCTGTTTTGGATTCCTGGTCGCACCAAGTAGCATGATCCATGTTGATCCATGTTTTTGGACTGTGGGAGGAAACCGGAGAACCCGGGGGAAACCCATGTGGACACGGGGAGAACATGCAAACTCCACCCAGATGGGTATTCTAAAAAGGAATTCTTAACGCTGAGAGGAGAACATGCTAACCACTAAGCCACCGTGCCTTCTTGGTGTGTCTGAGATCCAGAATTATCCATCCATCATCATCTACTAGGGTCACGGGACACACACACACACACACTCACTCACACAGACACACTCTATATGGGGCAATTTGGAGAATTCAATTGACTTGATCCATGTTTTTGGACTGTGGGAGGAAACCGGAGAACCCGGAGGAAACCCACGCGGTCCCACAGTCCAAAAACATGGATCAAGATCAGATGAATTCTCCAAATTGCCCCATATAGAGTGTGTCTGTGTGAGTGAGTGTGTGTCCAGCGATAGATTGGTGTCCTGTCCTGGGTGTATCTGCCCAGCGCCCGAAACGTTCTCCCCTGGATGGGCATGGGGAACCCCCACACGGCCTACTAGAGGATAAAGCGGAAGATAATGAATGTAAGTTCTGGATTGGGCGTCGCGGTGGCTTAGTGGTTGGCATGTTCTCCTCTCAGCACTAGGGATTCCCGGTTCGAATCCCCATCTGGGTAAAGTTTCCATGTTCTCCCCTCTGCGACCCTAATAGAGGAAAAAGGATAATTCTGGATCTCGAAGGCCCATCATGTTTGCGCGTCTCTTTCTATCTGTGAGGAAATACTGCCCCCTAGCGTTCGACCAAATTTACAGCTTATAAGAAACATTTCATTACACTCTGAGAACAAGGGACTTGGGGGGGGGGGGGGGGGGGGGGGGATGACTACAAGTACAAAAAATAAATTACTCTCTACTAAACTAACTACATTGTACTTTAGCATGTTCTCCTCTCAGCACTGGGGATCCAGGTTCGAAACACAACCTGGGTGGAGTTTCCATGTTCTCAGAGTCAACCTGGGTTTTATCCAGGTTCTCCGGTTTCCTCCCACAATCCAAATACATGGATTTAAGGTAAACTGGCTGCTCCAAATTGCCCCATATAGTGCATCTGTGTGAGTGAGTGTGTACCCAGCGATAGATTAGCACCCTGTCCTGAATGAACCCCCTGTGACCCTAGTAGTAGTCAATGAGTGCACTCTAATGAGACACATCTTACACATAGATGGGGCAATTGTACATGGAAGCTGAACCTGATGGTGTCTGGTTGGATTCCCGGTCCCATCAAGTAGCATGGCTGAAGTGCCCTTGAGTAAGGCCCCTAAACATAATTAGGGGCCCACCACATTTAACTTAAATAAGAAAAGGCTGTGTGTGTGTGTGTGTGTGTGTGTGTGTTTCACTTCACGAAAAATTCATCATAACTTCATCCATCCATTATCTTCCACTTTATCCTCTATTAGGGTCGTGGGGGGGGGTTCCCCATGCCCATCCAGGGGAGAACGTTTCGGGCGCTGGGCAGATACACCCAGGACAGGACACCAATCCATCACTGGATACACACTTACACACACAGACACACTCTATATGGGGCAATTTGGAGAACTCAATTAACCTTGAGCCATGTTTTTGGACTGTGGGAGGAAACCGGAGAACCCGGAGGAAACCCACGCGGACACGGGGAGAACATGGAAACTCCACCCAGATTGGGATTGGAACCGGGAAACCCCAGCGCTGAGAGGAGAACATGATGAAACACTAAGGCATTGTGCTGCCTCACTCAAGAATTCCATCCATTATCTTCTGCTTTATCCTCTACTAGGGTTGGGGGGGGGGGGGGGTTCCCATGCCAATCCAGGGGAGAACGTTTCGGGCGCTGGGCAGATACACCCAGGACAGGACGCCAATCTATCACTGGACACACACTCACTCACACACAGAACACTCTATATGGGGCAATTTGGAGAACTCAATTGACTTGATCAATGTTTTTGGACTGTGGGAGGAAACCGGAGAACCCGGAGGAAACCCACGCGGACACGGGGAGAACATGGAAACTCCACCCAGATAGGGATTGGAACCGGGAATCCCTAATGCTGAGAAGAGAACATGCCAACCACTAAACCACCGTGCCGCCCTCGTCATAACTTTAATGAAGTTTATGAAAGTGTGCATCATTGGTTCTTCAGTATGAATTTACTGAAGGAAAAAAGGGTTTATTAGAATCCCGGACCTTCGTTAAAGGTTTTATAAGATGGTTGATTTTAATGAACAGCTCGGGTGCAGCAGATCTGTACCTTACACTCCACGACACTCTGGTCGGATTCACACGTGACGTAGATTTCGTCGACGGCTCGGCGCAGGTTATCGAACAGGAAGGCCCAGTAACGCGCCCGCAGGTCCACTTTACGGGGCTGTCTGCTTTTAGTGGGACTTTTCTCTGCTGCCTTCTCCAGAACTCCAGCTGCAGCTTTACAGTCCAGCAGTGCGAGCTGAACACACACACACACACACACTTAGACCTACAAATACAAACTAAAACAAGTTTATCAACACACACAAACACAGAAATGCACACATTGTTGCAATACACACACAAAGAGGTACACAAATGTAAACAGGCACAGACAAAAGGTAGATAGACGGACAGACAATTACAAAATAGACCCTCTCTCTCTCTTTCTCTCTCTCTCTCTATATATATATATACACATACATACACACGCACATATACGTGTGTGTGTGTCTGCTTTGTGTGTATGAGGAAGTGTAGTGGCCTGTTGTGTGTGTGTGTGTGTGTATATGTATGTATGCATAGATAGATAGATATACACACATACAGACCCACACACTCATATGTATACACATACTCAAATATACACACACACCAACATATATTATCATAATACAATAGATATATATATATATATACACACATACATACCTATAATATTATATACATATATATATATATATATAATATATAAAAATACACACCACACACACACACACCGATATACATACATACCACATATATATATATATATATACAACAATACATATAACATATTACACACACAATATACACATATATATATATAGATATATATCATATATATATATATACTATATATATATATATTTATTATTGCATTTTGGCATTTTTAGATAATCGAGCGCACGAGGCCGATATTTAAACAATGCTTACAGGCAACGCTGTGGGCAGCTCCGTCATTCTGGCTCAATGACTGAGTTCAGTCACTGAATCTAACTTTTGCTTAGAGTGACCCCTAGTGTTCTTCCGGCAGAACGACAGTCAATGCTCGAGGCAATGGATCGTTGGTGTTTTGAAACTCTCTACACCTCATGAGAGAAAACGGTTTCTCTTTCAGCTCTCAGTGTTTGTTACTGCTGCTCTTTGTAAAGTATAAAGTCTTTACTGTCTGCAGAATTACAGCCGTTATCTTATTTACAGAGAAAATGACAATAGTTTTATTTGGAACTGTAACCTTAGCAACCACCTGAACAGCTAAACTGGCCAACTAATAAATAACGCGCTAACGCTATAATAATGTTCCAGGATGCTATTGGTAACATTATATACTGTTATATAGTCAAGTTTTTTTTATTTGTAAAAAATATAAAGCACAGTGCAATATATGTGGAACGAGACATATATTCTACATATAACAGCCAACACAAAGTGCACATGTCCAAACACAAGAATTTCAATAAATACAGAACACAGAAACAATTCAAGTAAACGAACGAACGTATTTTTTCCCCCACCATAAGGCGCCAGTGTCCCGAATACGGATTTCGTACGGTACTTAGCTGTACGGCAGACATATAGGCACTCGCTAAAAAACATGAGCCTCCAAAAGTTCAAGGATGCAGCTGATTAATAATTGAAAGTTTCTATCTACTTGATAAAACACTTTTAATTTTAATCCTCGTCTTCTCCCACAAATCCCATTCAAAAAAAAAAACCATCAAGTCCCCCTCGTCTTCTGTGTCAGAAAAAAAGCTTGTACGCTTTTTGTAACATATACAGTGTTTACATAAGTAGGGCGATTTTGTTCTGGCTAGCTAACGTTCACTAAAATGTTTTTTTTTTCCCAGTATAATTCTTGTAACTATATATCAGGTATATATATATACTGTCATTACTGCTATTTTTGTAACGTAAATACTGTTGTATATTTGGCTATTTGAACATTCATATATTACTGTTACTTATACTGCTTTTTTGTAAACGTTATACATACTATTACTGCTATTTGTAACGTAATATACTGTTATATACCTTATTGTGTATATATATACCTGCTTAAACTGCCCTGATTTGTAACGTAAATCATTAGTATACTGTTTTTGTAATATATATACTGTTATATACTGTTTGTAAAGTTATATACTGTTATATAACTGTTCATCAACATAAAATGTTCATTCTAATTAGGGCGCTAGATGACGCTATCGTGCTTATGTTTAATACAGGGTCGCTAGTACACTGTTTTACACACTTTTTTTTTTCCATCACGAATTAAGTTCAGATGCCTCAAAGTCAACATTTATCTTCAAAGTTCCCACTATTTTTTTGAATAGTTTTCACTCATTTAAATTTTTTTTTTTTCTCTTTGAGATATTACAAAAAGTAGACTTTGATTTCAAACTTTGCCTGTTATTTTACTTTATTGTATCTTGTTTAAATTGGGCTATTAGTATTATTTAAACTTTGTTAGTTTTCAATAAAAAAAATGGTAAAAGATGCTCCCTTGCTATCTGCACCCTTATGGCTTTAGGGTACACTGACACTTTACCAATTATAATAGTATATATTAAATTGTATGCTATATTGCACTCTCGGCCATTTCTGTTACTTTTTTGTGTCTTGTCTCATTATATCAGCATCGGCCATTAATTATTAAACCCATATCGGTCGATCACTAATATCGGCTATACTATATATATATATCGGCCATACAAATACAGCACACCATTAAATACATACACGTCGATACTAATATATATATATATATATATACATACATACATACATACACATACATATATATATAACACATACATACATACCACACACAATACACAACATACATATAGATACTTACATACACACACACACACACAGAGAGAGAGAGAGAGAGAGAGACGAGAGAGAGAGAGAGAGATAGACGAGAGAGAGAGAGAGAGAGAGAGAGAGAGAGAGAGAGAGAGAGAGAGAGATACACACACACACATACACACACCAGACTAGTACACTTCCTGATATACACTCACAAAACAGACCCACAAACTCCAAACAGACTGGCACACTCCTTTATATACATTTACAAAACAAACCCTCACACTCCCTTATATACACACACACACCCTCACAAAACAGACCCAGCACACACACACACACACACACACACCCTCACAAAACAGACCCAGCACACACACATAAAAAACAGACATATGCTCTCCCTTATACACACTCACAAAACAGACCCACACACTCTTATAGAAATGCTAAACAGAAAGATGTAACCTCAAATGATCATGAGAATGCACACACACACACACTCACACACACACACCACACCAGAAATTATTTTTAAAGCATTAAACACCACATTTCAGTTCTAGAATGAAAGTAATAAAACCCACAGAGAACTTGTTTGATCTGCAGCTTTTCAACACTATAAACCTTAGAAGCATAGAAATGAACATGTCAATCTGGTCTTTGGCGCCCTCTGTTGGTTACATGAAGGAAAGGCACGGAATACAGACCTGTTTTTTGTTTCTGTGCTGTCCGGGGTTCAGCCGCTGAGCTCTCACATTGTTGTTGTTGGCTTTGGGTTTCCCTGAAAAAATGAAAAAAATAATAGAGTGTAAAAAAATTAATAAATAAAAAGCTTTTTCACCTTAAAGAAAATCCACTACTGGCAGCCAGACACCGGGCGGCACGGTGGTTTAGTGGTTAGCATGTTCTCCCCTCAGCGCTAGGGATTCCTGGTTCCAATCCCATTCTGGGTGGAGTTTCCATGTTCCCCCCGTGTCCATGTGGGTTTCCTCCGGGTTCTCCGCTTTCCTCCCACAGTCCAAAACCACGGATTAAGTCAATGGAGTTCTCCAAATTGCCCCATATAGAGTGTGTCTGTGTGAGTGAGTGAGTGCCCAGTGATAGATTGGTATCCTGTCCTGGGTGTATCTGCCCAGCGCCCGAAACGTTCTCCTCTGGATGGACATGGACATGGACATGGACATGGGGGAACCCCCCCCCCCGTGACCCTAATAGAGGATAAAGCCATAATGGATGGATGGATGGCAGCCAGACAAGGTTACAAGTTCATTCATTCATTATCTCCCGCTTTATCCTCTATTAGGGTCACGGGGGTCCCCATGCCCATCCATGGGAGAACGTTTTCGGGCTCTGGGCAGATACACCAGGGACAAGGTCGCCAATCTATTCACTGGACAACACACTCACTCACACAGACACCACTCTACAGTTGTGATCAAATTATTCAACCCCCACATGAAATAAAGTGTTTTGGCCAGTTTGACATTGATTTGGGTCCATTTCAGTCATCATGCTTATTACAATTATATCAAAGAGGGCAATTTATAAATTAGAAAAAATATAACATAATATTTATGATGGAATAACCACAAATGTCCTTTAACTGTGCTCACAATCATTATCAGTTTTATTACAACCCCCTAGTGACATTATTTTTTAGTTACTTAGTACAAACATCCTGTTCCAGTTATGACAGCCTTTCAAGCGTGAAGCATACGCTTGGACACAAGTGTCTTGCAGCGACCTAATGAGGTATTCTTAGCCCATTCTGCATGGGCATAAAAGCCTCCAGTTCAGGTCACATTATTAGGCCTTGCGAACTGCAGCTTGCCTTCTTTTAGGTTACCACCAGAGGTTCTCAATTGGATTTTAAGTCTTGTGATTGCCGATGGCAACTCTAGAATGTTCCAGCCTTTTCATGTTCAACCATGCTCTATGTGGACTTGGATGTGTGCTTCGGATCATTGTCCTGTTGGAAGGTCCAACGTCTCCCAAGCCGCAGGTTTGTGACTGACTCCATCACATTTTCCTCCAAGATCTCCTGGTACTGAAGGGAATTCATGGTACCCTGCACACGTTGAAGCTTTCCTGTACCATTAGAAGCAAAACAGCCCCCCCGCCAAAGCATAATTGACCCCCCGCCATGCGTCACAGTAGGCAAGGTGTTTCTTTTGTTCATAAGCCTGGTTCTTCCTCCTCCAAACATAGCGCTGGTCCATTGTCCCAAACAGTTCTAATTTAGTTTCATCTGACCACAGTACACTGTCCAAAACCTTTGTGGCTTGTCCACATGACTTTTGGCATACTGCAGTCGACTTTTCTTGTTCTTTGGAGTCAGCAAGGGGGTGCGCCTGGGAGTTCTGGCAGGGAAGGTCTTCGTTATGCAGAAGTGCGCGCCTTATTGTCTGAGCTGAAACTTCAGTGCCCCACATCTGACAGGTCTTTTTTCAGTTCCTTAGCAGTCACGCGGGGGGATTTTTCTCTCCACATTACGCTTTAGGTAGCGCACAGCAGGTCGCGGTCAGGATCTTCTTTCTGCCACGACCCAGGTACACGTTTCCACTGGTGCCCTTTAACTTGAACTTGCGAATGATACTTCCGATAGTTGTCTCTTGGCAATATTTAACAACTTCGCAATCTTTTTATACCATTGCCATTCTTGTGAAGAGCAATAACCGCTCTTCTTCTCTGTCTTCTCTGGGAACCATTCTCTTGCCTTCACCAGGCTTTGTAAACAAACACCAGTAGATGTCTAGAAGGAGGTGAGTATCACAGTCCTTTTTAAATTGCCTAATTGGTGCTATCATGCTGAGTTGCTGCTCCGTTGACATCCACAAGGTGTTTTCAATACCTGATTGAAAACACTGGAGAATGAAACCTCTGTTCTTATGAGTGGTAGTTGGTAAAGGGGTTGAAGAATTGTGTCAATGAAGAAATCACAAAAAGGGCCATTTAATACTTTATGACAAAAACAATTGATGATGCTATCTTAGTTGCATTTAGTTTTCTTTAACCAAGTCCCTTGTAAGATTTCATATGAACACAATTACCAAATGTGCACGGAATTCAATAAAACCATTTCGCAGCATTGGGGGTTGATAAATTTGATCAAAACTGTATATGGGGCAATTTTGAGAATGCAATTGACTTGATCCATGTTTTTGGACTGTGGGAGGAAACCGGAGAACCCGGAGTAAACCCACGCAGACACGGGGAGAACATGGAAACTCGAGCCAGGAATCCCTAGTGCTGAGAGGCGAACGTGTTAACCACTAAGCCACCGTGCCGCCCAGGTTACAAGTTATTTATTTAAATAGCAGTTTTTAAAACAGTACATGTTCTCAAAGCAGATTTAGTGTTCCGAGCCTGGAGCTCCAAAGACAAGACGGCAGGTGTGGGGGGGGGGACTAGACCGGCTCAGTTGACATGAGAACGCTGCTCACGGTTATTTGTAAGCATGAAAAGACCATGTGTGCATGCACATACCCCCCTTCCTCCTTTTTTTCCGAGGAACCAAATCCATGGGTATGAGGGTGGGGGGTTCCGGGGGGACCCCTCCCTCCCCCCGCAAAAAGACTTCCCCCAAACCCTTTTATGACTGTTGGAGCGCTGAAACGATGCCTGTGAAACAAGCACACATTCAAATTTTTGCAAATAAACCCGCTGTTTCTAAATTTTGTTTTTTGGGGTAGGGGGTGGGCTGTCCATGCCCGGACGGGCCACTGGAATGTTTAGAACACAAATAATGAACTTTAAAACCCTTTAAAAAAACCAAAAACATCCATCCATCCATTAAACTTCCCGCTTTCCCTCTATTAGGGGGCCCCGGGGGGGTTTTTCCCCTGCCCCTCCAGGGCCCGAACGGGCCGGGCCTGGGCAGAACACCCAGGGGGAAAGGCCCCCCAATCTATCACTGGACACACACTCACTCCACAGCACACTCTATATGGGGCAATTTGGAGAACTAATTGACTTGACCCCTTTTTTGGACGTGGGGGGAAAACCGGGGAGAACCCGGGGGAAAACCCCACGCGGACAGGGGGGAGAAATGGAAACTCCACCTTTTTGGGGTTTTCGAACCGGGAACCCCAAAGGTGGGGGGAAAGAAAATGCCCAACCACTAAACCACCCAACTAAAAAATCTTTCCCATTCATTACTTCCGTTTTATCTCATTGGGCGCGGGGGGGTTCCCCATGCCCCCAGGGGAGAAGGGTTTGGGGGCGCTGGGCATAGGCGCAGGACAGGGGCCAACCCAAATTTGCGGGGCACACTCACTCACACAGACACACTCTTTTGGGGAAAATTTGGAGAACTAAATTGATTTCCCATCCATTTTTTTTGGACTGTGGGGGGAAAAACCGGAAACCCGGGGGGAAAACCCCACGCGGAAACGGGAGAAAAAGGGAAACCCCACCCGGGAGGGGGATTCGAACCGGGAATCCCTAGTGCTGAGAGGAGAACATGCCAAAAACTAAACGACCCAACTCAAAATCAGTGGGTCTGAAATCTTCTCCACTGCCCCCCCCACCCCTATTTTTTCCAAAAACCTTTTCAGTATTTTTTTATTTTAAATAAGAGGCAGATACTTTAGCTCAGACTGCTTCATCAAGACTCTCTAAAGACACAGAATATAAAATGAGCCCGGGGCCCAGCATGGTTCCTCTCTCTGGCCCTCACAGATTCACAATAGCCAGCATTCACTGCTGACCTAGAAGAACTCTGAGAACAAATGCGCAGTAATCAATCTAAAACAGCACTTTCTATAGACTTCAGGGGGTGAGGTTATAGTCGGGTTCCAAAAAGCATTTAGAACGTATAAGGTATATAGTACTGTGTTGTTAGTAGGGGTGTATTCAACTAAAGAATTTCATAGTCGAATCTGATTCATCAGATTTTCCCTATAGTCGACTGATAGTCAAAAACCCCAAGAAGGGGCTATAAACCTTTGGTTTTTTTAAAAAAGGGTTTTTTTTTAATATTTTTTAAACGGGGTTTTTTTTTTTAACTAACAAAAGAAAATTTTTTTTTATTTTTTTTTTCTTTTTTTTTTTTTTTCCCTGAAATTAGGATGATTTTTTTTGACAAAAGGCAAATATATAAAAACAAAAAAACAAAGACTTTTTTCATGTAAAAACAAATTCTTGGGAAAGCCCCCATGGGCGCCCCATTGGTAAAAAAGGGTTTACATTCGAGTTGGGGTTTTCATAGTCGACTAGGGTTTCCTGAATCGAATCGTCGAACCCGCGAATATTGCAGCTCCCCCAAATTGTTAAAATCAAAATCTCCATCCCATTCGGGGAAAGGATTTTTCGGGGCCCAGGGCAAAACCACTCAGGCCCGCGCCCCCAAACCCACCCTGGGGGCAACCATAAACCTTTAAATTTTTCCACTTATCCTCTTTAGGGTCGCGGGGGGGTTTCCCCAGGGCCCCCCAGGGAGAACGTCTGGGGCGCGGGGCAAAATAGCCCCAGGACAGGACCCCAAATCTATCACGGACACACACTCATTTCAACAGACACATCTAAAATGGGGAATTTTTGGAAAATTTCATTTGACTTGATCCATTTTTTTTTGGATGTGGGGGGGAAACCCCACCGACCCGGGGAAAAACTTTGGGGAAAACCCCCACCCAGAGGGGGAAATTTGAACGGGGGAATCCCCTGAAAAGGAAACTGCTAAACCACTAAGCCACCGTGCGCCCAAAATTTAAAATTTAAATTAAAAAAAAAATTTACTTTAAAAAATTAAATATAAATCTTTTTTATACCCTGTACATTCAATTTGCATTTTCCCTCCCAAACCCAAATGTTTCACTTTGTAATGTATATTTTATATATCTGCTAAAGCATTTCTGGGGTGGTCCCAAACTGTGTGTTTTTGTCGTGTGGTGGGTCGGGTGGTGTGTCGGGTGGTGTGTCGGGTGGTGTGTCGGGTGGTGTGTCGGGTGGTGTGTCGGGTGGTGTGTGGGGGTTTTTTTGTCGGGTGGTGTGTGGGGGTGGTGTGTGGGGTTTGGTGGTTTGGGGGGTGGGTCGGGTGTGGGGTTGGGTCGGGTGGGGGGTTTTGGGGGTCGGGTGGGGGGTTTTGGGCGGGTGTGGGGTTTTGGGTGGGTGTGGGGTGTAGGGTGGGGGTGTGGGTATGGGGTTGGGTGGGGGGGTGTCGGGCCCGGGGGGGGGTTGTCGGGTCGGGTGGGGGGTGGGGTCGGGTGTGGGGTGTGGGGTCGGGTGTGGGGTGTCGGGTCGGGTGTGGGGTGTCGGGTCGGGTGTGGGGTGTTGGTGGGTTGGATAGGATGGGCATGAGGAACCCCTGCAAACCCCTGCAAAAAAATAATGCATAAAAGGGCAGGGGCCCATTTGGAATCGGGCCCAGGGCCGGGATGGGGCCCTGGGGTGGACTTTGGGAAACGTTTATAAAAAAAAAGATTAAACAGATAAATTGAGACAAGACTAATTTATGTCTTGAGACACAAAAAAAAAGGGTTTTATTGAGCCTAGAACAAACGAATCAGTGGGGGGACACGGGGAAAAAGGTTCTTGTTGCGCCCAAAATGCAATGAGAAACAGAACCCCAAAAAACCAAAAAAACCGCAGCATTTTTAAAATAATGAAGCAGGGAAGGGTTTTTTTAGTATTAAGGTTTTTTCCCTTTTAATTTTTAAATAATCCAGGGAAAATTTGGGAGGCGGGCACAGTGGTTTAGTTTTTGGAGCATGTTCTCCTCTCAGTGGGGGTGACGGTTCAAATCCCAATTGAGTGGAGTTTCCATTTTTTTCCCCAATCTGCAGGGTTTCCCCCGGGGTTTTCGGGGTTTTTCCCCCCACAGTAAAAAAAACATGGTTTAAAGGGGGTTCAATGAATTCTCCAAATTGCCCCATAAAATTTGGGGGTTGTGTGTAAAGGGGAGGGGTTGTGCAGGGTTTGGCCCAAAAAAAACCCTGCCCTGGGTTTTTCTGCCCAGCCCCCGGGAAACGTTAACCCCGGGATGCGCCCTAGTAGAGAAATTTTCCCCCCACAGCCCCAAAAAACATGGTTTAAGGGGTCATTGAATTCTCCAAATTCCCCCAAATTAGAGTGTTTTTGTGTGTGCAGTGATGGATTGGTGTCCGTTCGGGCGTGAAATCTGCCCATCCCCAAAAATTTTTCCCCTCCCTAATGGAAAAGGGGGAACCCCCCCCCCCGGGGGGGCCCCTAGTAGAGGTTTTCCCCCAAAAAAAACATGAATTCAAGGTCTTTTGGATTTCCCCAAAATTCCCCCATATAGAGCGTTTTTTGGGGGCGGTGAGGATTTGCCCAGTGATAGTTTTGGCGTCCTGCCCCTGGGTTATCTGCCCAGCGCCCGAAACGTTCTCCTCGGGAAAGGGCAGGGGGAAACCCCCGTCACCGCCCCAAATAGAGGATAAAGGGGAAAAGATAATGGATGGAGGGGTGGCATGGGGGTTTAGGGGTTGGGTTTTTCTCCTCTCAGCACAGGGATTCCCGGTTCGAACCCCCAATCGGGGTTGGAGTTTCCATGTTCTCCCCGTCCCCCACGTGGGTTTCCCCCGGGGTTCCCCGGTTTCCCCCTCCCACATTTCCAAAACAGGATCAAGTAAATTAAAATTCCCCAAAATTTTCCCCCCCTATAAGTGTGCCCTGTAGTGTTTTGTGTGTCCAGTGATAGTTTGGCTTTCCTGTCCTGGGTGTATCTCCCCAGCGCCCAAAAGTTTTCCCCGGAGGGGCATGGGGAAACCCCACCCGCCCCAAATAGAGGATAAAGGGAAGATTTGGGGTTTGAATAAAAACAGGAAAAAATTTTAAAAAAGTGTGTGGGGGTGGGGGGTGTGTGGGGTCCCCAGCCCTGCACACGTTTGAAAACCCTTCATGCAATTACTGACTCATCAGCAGGACGTTTCCTTCAGGGGTGACTAAAATCACACCCCTCCACCCGCCCGGCGCCGGGAAACACAGGCGAATTTTGTTTTAAAAAATTTTCTAAAAACCATTCGGCTAGGGAAACCCGGGAACCCCGACACCCAAAGGTTCAAGACGGAGAATTTTCCGACGTGACGTTCATTTCGTCCTGTTACGTTCTGTGCATGAGCATCTCTCACATCCCTTTAAAAAGCAAAAATTGGGGCTGGCCAAAACCCTCCCGTAACCCCGGGCTTTATAAACACATCTGAAACCCACTTTTAAAGCAGCAGCCGCTTTTCCCTTCTTTTTGTTCTCAAAAAACCCCGCAAATTTACAACGATCTGAGATTAAAATTTTGTGCGCTGCAAAAACCATTGATGACCAAACCGAGCGGATAATTTGTGACTACAAGCCCAAAGATTTGGGAGAAGATCAGGGAAAAAGGATTTGGTAAGGGGAGAATGAAAGGGGGGTGCCAAACTGCGTTATGCAACCGGGAAAACCACCGTTTAAAAACTGCAGTACGTCCCCGTTTTAAAATCCCCGAGATTCGAGCCTTTTTTAGGGGTTTTTTGATTTTGGGTTTGGGGGGGGCTGCACACTGTCCCCGGGTTTTGGGGAAAAAACCGTGCTAAACCACAGCTGGCTATTTTTTTAATTAAAAGGGTGGGGGACTCATTCTAATAATGTTCTCCTCTAGCCAGGGATTTAGGTTCGAACGCCAAACTGGGTGGAGGGTTTCCCCTGTTCTCCCCCTGTCCGTTTCCTCCCGGGTTTTTCCGGGTTTTCCCCCCACAGTCCAAAAACATGGATCAAAATCAATTTGGGGTTTTTCCAAAATTTCCCCCTATGAGTGGTTTGTGTAATTTGTTAGAGTGTGCCCCGCGATGTTGGCGCCCTGTCCCGGGTTTTATCGCCCCGTGCCCCAAAAGTCTCCCCTGGGTGGGCATGTGGAAAACCCCCCCCCGCCCACCCTAATAGAGGATAAGCGGAAAATAATGGAAAGGAAATGGGGACAGTTGGGGAAGTGGTTAGCAGTTTTCCTCTCAGCGGGTAGGGGTTTAAGTTTGAATCCCCCAATTTTTGGGTGGAGTTTTTTCCCTTTTTTCTCCCGTTTGGGTTTTTCCCCGGGGTTCTCCCCGGTTTTCCCCCCCACAGTCCAAAAACAAAGGAAACAAGTCAACTGGGGTTTTCCAAATTTCCCCATATGGGTGTGTCTGTGTGAGGGGAGTGGTTGGGCCCCGCGATAGATTTTGGGGTCCTGTCCTGGGTCTATCTTTCCCAGCGCCCGAAAAAAGTTCTCCCCCGGGGGCAATTTTGGAACCCCACCGCGGGGCCCTAATAGAGGTAAAGGGGAAGATAAGGATGGAGGGCGGCACAAATGGTTAGCACGTTTCCTCTCAGCATAGGGATTCCCGGTTCGAATCCCAATCTGGGTGGAGTTTCCATGTTCTCCCTGCACCCCGTGGGTTTTTCCCCCGGGTTCTTGGTTTCCTCCCCCAGTCCAAAACATGGGGTCAAAGGGCAACTGAATTCTCCAAAAATTTCCCCATATAGAGGTGGGCTGTGGTTTTGTCCGGCCTGGGGGGTTTTCTGCCCAGCGCCCGAAAAGTTTTTTCCCCTGGTGGGCATGTGGAAACCCCCCCCCCCCCCCCCCCCCTT
Source organism: Corydoras sp. C115 (assembly GCA_019802505.1). NCBI lineage: Eukaryota > Metazoa > Chordata > Actinopteri > Siluriformes > Callichthyidae > Corydoras > Corydoras sp. C115. The sequence continues at coordinate 3,408 of JAFMOC010000829.1, read as the reverse complement.
TAAAAAGGATAAAGCGGAAGATAATTGGGTGGAGGGCGGCCCCGGGGGCATTTGTTTTTAGCCCTGTTCTCCCCTCAGGCTAGGGATTTAGGTTTTGAACGCCATCTGGGTTTAGTGCCAGTTCTTCCCCCTGTCCCGGGGTTTCCCCCCCGGGTTTTTTCCGGTTTTCCTCCCACAGTCCAAAAAAATGGATCAAGGTCAATTGAATTTTCCAAAAAATTTCCCCCTATAGAGTGGGTTTGTGTGCGTGAAATTGTGCCCCGGATAGATTGGCCCCCCTGTCCTGGGGGGGGTATCTGCCCCGCCCCCCCGAAACGTTTTCCCCCGGATGGGCTGGAGAAACCCCCCCACGCCCTAAAAGAGGATAAAGCCGGAGATAATGGATGGATGGAGCATAGGGATTCCACGGCGCCCACTGATGGGGAAAAAAGGGGGAAAAAACTTTAAGCAAAGTATGTGGAAAGCACAGGTCCCCGCTACACGTAAGGCGTTGGGGTTTGGGTTTCGGGAAGGATTATTGATTTTGCTGTTTGGGGTTTTCCCCCAAAGTGAAATTTTGGTTTTATAAACACTGCCAAAGACACCCCCCAACACCAAATACCATTTTTCAAAAAATTAAAAAACCAACAACCCCCCAAAACAAAAAAAAAAAAAATAAATACAACAAAAATAAAAAAACACTACCACCAAAAAAACCCAAAATACCACCACACCAATCGAAAAAAAAATAATACCAGCAAAAAAACAAATTTACCCATTAAAATAACAAAAAAAAAACTACAAAAAACAAAGACCAACACAGTCCAAAAACATGGATAAAGGGTCAACTGAATTCTCCAAATTGCCCCAATGGGAGGGGGGTTGTGTAGTGATTTGTGTGCCCCAGCGATAGATTGGTCCCCCTTGTCCTGGTCAAATCTGCCCAGCCCCCGGAAATGTTTTTCGGGAGGACGGGGGCTGGGAAACGGCTTTAACAATTTTATTATCCATTTTTTTCGGGTTTTAAAATCCTCTTTTTAGGGTCCCCGGGGGGGTTCCCCATGTCCATCCAGGGGAGAACGTTTGGGCAGGGGGCAGAACACCCAGGACAAAACCCCAAACTATCACTGGACAACACCCACTCAACAAACAAAATCTTTTGGGGGAAATTTAAAGAGAATTAAATTTGACCTTGATCCAGTTTTTGGACTGTGGGAGGAAAACCGGGAAAGCCCCCACCGCGGAACGGGGGGGAACAGGGAAACTCCACCCAGATTGGGTTTTCGAACCTAAATTTCCCTAGTGCTGAGAGGAGAAAATCCCAACCACAAAACCCCACCGTGCGGGGCCCTTTGGGCCCTTGAAAAATTTTTTTAGTTTTTTTTTTTTTCCCCCTTGGGCCCTTTTTGGGAAATTTCGGGTTTGAGAAATTTTCCCTCCACCCCCCCCGGGAAAAAACCCCTTTTTGGGGTATTTGGGAAAATTTTCTTTTTGGAGGGAAAGGGAAATACAGGGGGCCAGGGGTGGTTTAGGGGTAAAGCAGTTCGCCTCCCCGCTTTTATGGATCCAGGTTCTAATCCCAGAGTTTCCATGTTCTCCCTGTTCAAAAACATGGATTCAAAGTCAATGGGCAGCATTAAATTGCCCCTATATAATGTGTGTATGTGTCTGTGTAAACGAATGTGTGCCCAAGATTGGGATCAGCACCCTTTCATGGGTCCCCCATTACCTGAATGGACATTTGGAAAACCAAAAAACCCCAACCCCCTACCCTAGTCCCTAATGGAGAAGCCCTCCACCCCCCTATATAATAATTTTGGGATGAAAATAAGTGGTAAGGGACAGTGGCTTAGGGGGTTTGGGATGGTTTCCTCTCCCGCAATTAAAAGATTTCAGATTCGAATTCCAATCTGCGTGGAGTTTCCATGTTTTTCCCCTTTTTCTCAGCAGGTTTTCCTTTCCCCTTCCAAAAACTGGATTCCCAAGGGAAATTAATTGCCCCCAAAATTTCCCCCTACAGGGGGGTGTGTGTGTGGAGGGAGTGTTTGCCCAGGGAGGATTGGGCCCCGTTTGGGTGTATTGCCCAGCGCCAAAAAAGTCTCCCCCGGATGGGCCATGGGGGGAACCCCCCCCCCCCAAACCCCATTTGGGGGACAAACTGGAAGATAAACAAAAGTGAGAAATACTTCCCTTTCCCCCCCAAAAAATTAATGAAATCCACCCTTAATAATAACCCTCCCGCCACATCTTCCAAATTTACCCTTTTTAGGGTTTTTTGGGGGGGGGGGGGGCCCCTGCCCATCCCCGAGGAGAACGTTTTTGGGCGCTGGGCATATACACCCAGGACAGGCGCCAATCATCCTGGACCACTTTCTCCCCTAATGGGGAAAATTAGGAAATCCAATTGACCCCTCCTTGTTTTTGGACTGTGGGGGGGAAACCCGGGGAAAACCCGGGGGAAACCCCGGGGAACACGGGGAAAACATGGAAACTCCCCCCGTTTGGGACCCAAACGGGGAACCCTAGCGTGAGAGGAGACATGCTAAACACTAAGCCACCGTGCCCGCCTTTTAATTTAATGGGTTTTTGGGGGGGGGGGTTTAGGATTAAAAAAATATAAAATTAATTCATTCATTCATTATTTTCCGCTTTTTTCCCTCTTTGGGGTTTCGGGGGGGGGGGGGGGGGTTTCCCCATGCCCCCATCCAGGGGAGAACTTTTAAGGCGCTGGGAAAGATAAACCCAGGACAGGCCCCAAATCCATCACGGGGAAAACCCCCTCACACTCTATATGGGGCTTTTTGGGGAAAAACCCCAAAATTGATCCTTTTTTTTTGGACTGGGTAGGGAAACCGGAAAAACCCGGGGGAAAACCCACAGGGACCAGGGGGGGAACAGGGAAACTCCCCCCAAATTTTGGGATTAAAACCCGGGAATCCCAAAAGTGCTAAAGAGGAAACTTTGAAAACTACAAAACCACTGTCCCACCCTATAAAAATTTAAATAATAATAATAATTAATAATAATAATAGGTGAGGGGGGGAATTAGAATTAAAAATAATAATAATTAATTAAAAATAAAATAAAAAAAAGACATAATCAGACGGATTCAGCCCAAGCTCAAAAAAAAAGGGCACTAAATAAAGTAAAATTCCAGTCAAGCATCCCCCTATTTTCCCCCCCCCCACCGCGCAGCACCCGGCAGCGGGGAAAGGGTTTCTTTTCTGAAACGCCAAAAACTGAACAAAAAAAGGTTTGCAGAGCAGAAGGCGGGGGGAAAGAGGGGACAAAAAGGAATCGGAAAAAAAGAGACAAACCAAGAAGGAGGAAAGTCCCGAATAAAGTAGAGTCGTAAGCAGGTTTTTTGGTTTCGTTCAGCCTGACATTTTTTCCCGGAAAACCCTTCACCCAACCCGATCGCCTCAAGCC
>JAFMOC010000083.1:3710000-3731686 GCA_019802505.1 Corydoras sp. C115 | reverse complement strand
TTTAAAATTTGGGTATGAGTCTTGGGCACCCCCTCACCCCACACAGACCAATCTATAGGGGGCAAATTAAGTTTGGGGGGGTTTCCCTTGCCCATCCAGGGGAAATTTTCGGGCAGATACCCCCAGGACCCCAAATCTAACTCCCAAAGACGAAAAAAAAGAAAAATCTATAGGGCAATTTAAATTATGGGTATGAGTCGGTGGGAAACCACGCACACAAAACAAAACCAAATAATATGGGGCAATTTTGGGCTTCACTTTACTTTAAACCCAAGGGTTTTGGCTGTTAGGGGAAACCGTAAAACCCCGGAGGAAACCCACACAACACGGGGGAAAAATAAACCCACCCAATGGGGGAATCAACCCTGGATCTATGCGAGGGGAAACTGCTAACCACTAAGCCCCCGTGCACCCTTTTTAATATAATTTTTTTAATTGGTTAAATGCAAAAACACTAAATTCGTCTTGTGGCGGACGGTGGTTTAGTGTTTGGCATGTTCTCCTCTCGCAGGGGGATTCCGGGGTTTCCCCCCGGGGTTTTCCTTTTCCCCCGTGGGGTTTCCCTTTCCGGTTCCCCGGTTTTTCCCTCCAAGCCCAAAACTGGTCAAGTCCATTGAGTTCTCCCAAAATTTCCCCCTTTTAAGGTGTCTGTGTGAGTGGTGTGTGTCCCCGGGTAGATTGGTGTCCTGTCCTGGGTGTATCTGCCGGCCCAAAAATTCTTCCCCCGGAGGGATGGGAACCCCCCCCCCCCCTAATAAGGGTAAGCGGAAAATAGGATGAATGAAAAAGATCGTCTCATCCCCGGACTACTTTTAAACAAAGTGAACAATTAAATCCCAGAAAAAAACACTGGTGCTTTTTAAATTTTTTCATTCTATGACATTTACTGGGCAGCTACCGTTTAAAAATGCTACTTGGCAGTTGATGCGTACATTTATGTAGATTGAGGGAATGTTAAATTAAACCCGCAAATGGAACAAAATCCGAGCCCATGATTCTGACCGGGGACATATTAATGCCCCCGGCTGGGGTTTACTTTTTTTCTAAGTGCTGCCTCTGGAGTCTAACGAGAGTAATACAGTTTGCTCGAACGGGACAAAAATTAGTAGTGCTAGTCGGCTGGGGAAAACCTTGTTTTTTCTAGAAGAGCCAAAAAAGCAATTACAATCTCTGTGTTGCAGATATTAAGAAAAAACTGAAGAGACGGAGATGGGGTGGAAGTGAGCAGGATATATACTTTATATATTAATATAAATTTTTATATATTTTAATTATTTTATCTCCCCTTTTCCCATTTGGGCCGGGGGTTCCCCCCCCTTGGGGGAAATTTCCGGGGCTGGGGGAATACCCAGGACAGGGGGGGCCAATCATCCTGGGAAAAACTCCCCTAACCCCTAAGGGGGAATTTTTAAAAATCAATTATTGATCCTTTTTGGCTGTGGAGGGAAAACCGGAGAAACCCCGGGGGAAACCCACGCGGGCACGGGAGCCCTGGAACTCCACCCAATGGGGGTTCGAAACCCGGGGAATCCCACGCTGAGAGGGAACTGCTAAAACTAACCACCATGCCCCCATTATAAAAAAAAAAAATAAAATATAATATTATAATTTTTATATATTATTTATCCCTTTCCCCATGGGTAGTGGGCCCTGGTCGCCTTTGAAATTTTGGGGCGGGCGAACACCCAGGCAGGCGCCAAACTTTGGACCTCCACAGACCTCTAAATTGGGGAATTTTTAAATCAATTGACTTGATCCATGTTTTTGGATGTGGGAAGGGAAAACCGGGGAAAACCCCGGAGAAACCCCCCCGGCAGGGGGGAACATGAAATCCCCCCAGATGGGGTTCGAACCCGGGTTCCTAGTGCGAGAGGAGAACTGCTAAAACCTTAACCCCCATGCCGCCCCAATTATATTAAAAAAAAATTTTTATATATTTATATATATTTTTAATCAAAAATATTATCCGTAATAAATATAAATCTTTAAAAAATTTAATCCCCCTTTGCCATGGCTCCCCGCCGCTGAGAACATGTTCGATCCATTGGCGATGCCCGCTCAGCGACTAGCGACGCCAATCGAATCACTGGGGCTCGCACCGCACTCACCGAGACCGTCCGGGAGACGTTACGAGAGACGAAGAGAGAATTATACTGTCGATCCCTTATTTCGTAGTGATCCCCGAACGTTTCTTCCCCCTCGAAGTCTGAGCCCCCTGAGCTTCAACGATGAGCAGCTGGGGGGAAAGACCGGAACACAACATCGAATCCAGAACATCAAGGGAGAGCCCTACCAGCGTCACTGTAATCGTTGCCATGACGGGATATATTTGAGCGCGCCGATCATGTCCAATCCATCCGCGACTTTGACAGCGTCTGAACCGTTTTTCCAAGTAATGATGTCATGCGCTTTAGTAGAAATAAAAAAAATAAAAAATGAGTGAGAGAAGATTAAAAATAACCCTGTGATGGTTACAAGATCAAGTACCATCTGCCACCATCTGTAAACTCCAAGCAGAATTTCATTTTTGTTAGCTTGAAAACCGGCCGGAGTTACAGGAGTGCAAAAAATCTCACCATAATGCCAAAGTGTAATGGGAAATGTTGGCTCGGAAAATATTGGGAATAATCTCGGGAACAGATTCACGCCGAATTCCTGTATACAAAGCGCGATCTCACGCGATGAGCTGGACGGTGTCCTGTTGAGGAAGCGTATGCGATAACTGGAACAATTGTGGCTGAGAAACAAAGCGAGACAAAAAAAAACTGCCAGAATAATGAAAAATTGAACATAACAATAGTGTGGGGGGGGGGGACGTCCTGGCATGTATAGGCAATCAACATACTCACACAATAAATGTCATTTTATAACCAAAAAAAAAAAACACTCAGCAATAAACATGGTCACGACGGAAAACCGCAAACAATCCAACTATTAGCATAGTTATGAACTGGGGCCACAGCGTGCTACACAAAAGTTGCTGTGATTTACAATAACAGCTGTTTTGCTTCTTTGTGGTCTTTTTAGATTTACAGTGTCTGCAATCCGCACGGCTCTGCCGGGTGTTCAGACAGGAAGAAAAAACAGATTTTGCTTGTTTTAGTTATTACCTCACGTCATTTAGTTTCTGAATATGCAAGTCAATAACTAATCATACAAAACGTGTTCGAGGAGATATAATACAGAAGCCATCCATCCATCCATTATCTTCTGCTTTATCCTCTATTTAGGGTCGCGGGGGGGTTCCCCATGCGCCAGGCATCCAGGGACGAGAACGTTTTCGGGCGCTTTTTGGCGCAGATACACCCAGGACAGAATGCCAATCTATCACTGGATCACACACTCACGTCACACACACACTCTATATGGGGCAATTTGGAGAACTCAATTGACTTGATCCATGTTTTTTTTTTTTGGACTGGTGGGAGGAATCCGGAACAGAACCCGGAGGAAACCCACGTGGACACGGGGACCGTAGGGACATGGAAAACTCCACCCAGATTGGGATTCGAACCGGGAGATCCCATAGTGCTTGAGAGGAGAACATGCTAAACACTAAGCCACCGTGCCGCCCTGGTCATCCCATACCATTCCATCTATTATCTTCTGCTTTATCCTATTAGGGTCGCGGGGGGGTTGCCTCATGCCCAGGTCAGGGAGAGAACGTTCATCGGGCGCTGGGCAGATAACACGCCAGGACAGGGCCGCACAATCTATCAACTGGACACAACACACTCACCTCACACAGACACAGTCTAATATGGGGCAATTTGGAGAAATCCAATTAACTTTGATGCCATGTTTTTGGACTGTGGGAGGAATCCGGAGAACCCGGAGGAAACCCACGTGGACCACGGGGTAGGACATGGAAACTCCACCCAGATTGGGGTATTCGAACTGGGAATCCTTACCCCCACCCCTAGTGCTGAGAGAACATGCCAACACACTAAACCACCGTCGCCGCCCTGCGTCCATGTTCCCGTTCCATTCCATCCATTATCTTCTCGCTTTATGCTCTATTAGGGTCGCGGGGGGGTTCCTCAATGCCCATACCAGGGGAGAACATTTCGGGCGCTGGGCAGATACACCCAGGACAGGATGCCAATTCTTATCACTGGGCACACACTCACTCACGACAACACTACACTCTAAATATGGGGCAATTTGGAGAATTCAATTGACTTGATCCATGTTTTTTGGACTGTGGGAGGAATCCAGAGAACCCGGAGGAAACCCACGTGGGACACGGGGAGAACATGGAAACTCCACCCAGATTGGGAATTCGAAGCGGGAATCCCTAGCGCTGAGAGGAGGAGAACATACTATACCACTAAGCCACCGTGCTGACCTTTTATAATAACATAAAAAAATAATAGAAGGCAGTGTATATTATCTAAGCTTTTATCTTTATATTAAACATTAAAAAGGACGAATTTTCCCAAAATCTGATCAGTTTTATAAAATGAGTCGTCGTTGACGTTTTGAATTCGTTGACGTTTTGAATTCGTTGACGGTGAACGTATCCAAACCGCTGGGACAGTGTCCATGTTTTACCACCATGTTGCATCACATCTGCTTTAACGACATGGGGAGTGAGGACGGAGCGCTGAAGCTTTGAAAGATAAATGTTTTCTCATTCACACCTCTGCTGGAGGTTTGTATTTGCTGAACAGATTAGGACGTCGTCGTTACATCTTCATTCCATGTTGTGAATGCGGTTCACACTGCTTAGCCAGAGATGAAGGGGACTGTGTTTTAGCGTGTAGAAGTCAAATAGCAGAACATGCAGAGTATCGTTTGGCACTGTCCTGCTAAAATAAGCAAAGCCTTCCTTTCAAATATTAAAAAATATAAAATATTAGAAGCTTGTAACTGAATAGCGAATGTTTTTATTTATTTATTTTTTTTACAAATTGTGGCGAAATTATTTACTATTTACATTGCTGTTAAATATATATATTTTAAAAAAAGAGTTTTTTTTTTATCTTTGTTTTAGTTTTATTTATTTAAAATCCCTAGTGCTAACCTTAGTAGTTAGCACTAGGGATTCCTAATCTGGGTGGAGTTTCCATGTTCTCCCCGTTTCCTCCGGGTTCTCCGGGTTCTCCAGTTTCCTCCCACAGTCCAAAAACATTGAACAAGTCAAATGAATAGACCCAGATAGATAGACCCAGGACAGGGCGCCAATCCATCGCTGGGCACACACTCACTCACACATACACACTCTATATGGGGCAATTTTGAGAATTCAATTGACTTGATCCATGTTTTTGGACTGTGGGAGGAAACCGGAGAACCCGGAGGAAACCCACGGGGACACGGTGAGAACATGGAAACTCCACCCAGATTGGGATTTGAACCGGGAATCCCTAGTGCTGAGAGGAGAACATACTAACCACTAAGCCACCATGCTGCTATTATTATTATTATTATTATGATTATTATTATTATGATTATTATTATTAATAATAATAATAATAATAATAGTAATAATAATAATAGTTATTAACTTAAAGTCAATTACAGTCGTATGTAAAATATAACAGGAGACTTAAACTAACAGGCTTAAGTTTTATTACCTAAATCTGGGTTCTAATTGTCGACTGGCCCTTATCCACACCCCCGCTAAGCCGTCCACCCTCCCACCTGATACCACTTCTAATTTCCGGCTCGCTCTTCAGCCTCCACATCCTCCTCATCCTCCTCATCCTCCTCATCCTCCTCATCCTCCACCTGATCTTCATCCTGCTCGCTGCGTCAGGCCGAGGTGCTGGTGTTTGCATACTGAAGCTCCTCACTCTCTAGATCTCATTTCTCCTGAACGCGGGATCGCTCTCAGTCCCGCTTCATCTGTTTGAACCCGCAGAGCTCCAGCATCTTCACATGGGGCGTTTCCAAACCTGATCGCTGAATAGCTCTTCATGTCTTTAGAACCCATGTTGTTTCTCTGATTTAAGAATAATTCAAATATATTTAGAATTTAGTTTGGGTGGCACGGTGGCTTAGTGGTTGGCATGTTCTCCTCTCAGCACTAGGGATTCCCGGTTCGAATCCCAATCTGGGTGGACTTTCCATGTTCTCCCCGTGTCCACGTGGGTCTCTTTCGGGTTTTCCGGTTTCCTCCCACAGTCCAAAAACATGGAACATGGTCCTCTTAATAATCACTTAATTATTATTAAGGTTTATTCATTCATTCATTCATTCATTATCTCCCGCTTTATCCTCTATTAGGGTCGCGGGGGGGGGTTCCCCATGCCCATCCAGGGGAGAACGTTTCGGGCGCTGCGCAGATACACCCAGGACAGGACACCAATCTATCACTGGACACACAGACACACTCTATATGGGGCAATTTGGAGAACTCAATTGACTTGACGTCATGTTTTTGGACTGTGGGATCAAACCGGAGAACCCAGAGGAAACCCACGCAGAAACGGAGAGAACATGGAATCTCCACCCAGATTGTGATTCAAACCGGGAATCCCTAGCGCTGAGAGGAGAACATGCTAACCACTAAGTCACAGTGCCGCCAGACGCACACACTCACTCACAAAGACACACTCTATATGGGGCAATTTGGAGAACTCAATTAACTTGATCCATGTTTTTGGACTGTGGGAGGAAACCGGAGAACCCGGAGGAAACCCACGCAGACACGGGGAGAACATGGAAACTCCACCCAGATTGGGATTGGAACCGGGAATCCCTAGTGCTGAGAAGAGAACGTTCTAACCACTAAGCCACCGCGCCGCCCATACATATATATATATACAGGTTGTAGTATATTGTCATTGAAAGCTCTACATGACAGACGTTCTGTCTCTGATCAGATGCTGTATTGAGTGTTTCTTTGCCGTTGCGTCTCTTCAGGTGGAGGTTGTATAAAGTGAGGCCGTTTATAGAACGTTCCAGCCGTTTTTGCCGCTCTTGGCCCGACGATGCTTCTCTCCTCCGGTCGTATTGTATCTCCTCAGTGTGGAAGGCCAGAGGGGCGGGGACGAGCCTGTCTATTGATGAAGGGTTCTTGGAGAAAGGATGCATGTTGGATGAAAACCCTCAGCCTCCTACTCAAAGGCACTCTTTATCAGCTAGCACAGCCAACCACATGCGGTGCATATAGAGCAAACCGAGGCACCGTAGCTAGCAGCTAATGCTCACGTGTTGAGCAGTGGGCAGCGCTCCGTTCACAATGAGTCCACAAATTTGTTCTTCACTTCCACGGCACCCACAGACTGTTCCATACATCCTCGATCATCCCCATATCCAATTCTATTTCATTTAACTCCATACCTTTCTTACATCTTCATTTTATTCTATATTTTCTTATGTGGTGGCACGGTGGCTTAGTGGTTAGCATGTTCTCCTCTCAGCACTAGGGATTCCCGGTTCGAATCCCAAACTGGGTGGAGTTTCCATGTTCTCCCCGTGTCCCCGTGGGTTTCCTCCGGGTTCTCTGGTTTCCTCCCACAGTCTAAAAACAAGGATCACCTCAATTGAGTGCTCCAAATTGCCCCATATACAGTGTGTCTGTGTGAGTGAGTGAGTGTGTGTCCAGCGATAGATTGGCGTCCTGTCCTGGGTGTATCTGCCCAGCGTCCGAAACGTTCTCCCCTGGATGTGCATGGGGAACCCCCCCCGTGACCCTAATAGAGGATAAAGCGGAAGATAATGAATGAATGAATGTATATTTTCTTGTGTGGTGGCACAGTGGTTTAGTGGTTAGCATGTTCTCCTCTCAGCGTTAGGGATTCCCGGTTCGAATCCCCATCTGGGTGGAGTTTCCATGTTCTCCCCGTGTCCCCGTGGGTTTCCTCCGGGTTCTCCGGTTTCCTCCCACTGTCTGAAAACTAGGATCAGGTCAATTGAGTTCTCCAAATTGCCCCATATAGAGTGTGTCTGTGTGTGTGAGTGTGTGTCCGATTGGCGTCCTGTCCTGGGTGATAGATTGGCGTCCTGTCCTGGGTGTATCTGCCCAGTGCACGAAACGTTCTCCCCTGGATGTGCATGGGGACCCCCCCCCCCTCCCCGTGACCCTAATAGAGGATAAAACGTAAGATAATGGATTAATTTTCTGGCGGCACCGTGACTTAGTGTTTAGCATGTTCTCCTCTCAGCACTAGGGATTCCTGTTTCGAATCCCAATCTGGGTGGAGTTTCCATGTTCTCCCCGTGTCCACATGGGTTTCCTCTGGGTTCTCCGGTTTCCTCCCACAGTCCAAAAAAAATGGGGTCTTGGTGAATTTAATAAATTGCCCCTATCTGAATTGCATGGTTGTAGCTGCCAATCAATTGCTGCACACACACTCATTCACACACACACACAAAGATAGATAGGGGCAATTTAACGCAGTCAGTTTACCTTAAATCAAATATAAAATAAAGGCTATCATGTTCTCCTCTCAGCATTAGGGATTCCCGGTTCGAATCCCAATCTGCGTGGAGTTTCCATGTTCTCCCCGTGTCCACGTGGGTTTCCTCTGGGTTCTCCAGTTTCCTCCCACCGTCCAAAACCATGGATCAAGGTAAATTAAATTTGGATTATTTAAATTGCCCCTATCTGAATTGCATGGTTGTAGCTGCCAATCAATTGCTGCACACACACTGATTCACTCACACACACACAAAGCTAGAGCTAGATAGGGGCAATTTAAAGCAGTTAAAACCTTAAATAGTTGTTTTTGGACTGTGGGAGGAAACCGGAGAACCCCGAGGAAACCCACGAGGACACGGGGAGAACATGGAAACTCCACCCAGATTGGGATTCGAACTGGGAATCCCTAGTGCTGAGAGGAGAACATGTTTAACACTAAATCAATGTTCGCCCAGATTAAATGATTTAAATTAATTAGTCTTTTTAATAAACTATTGTAAATTGTATCCGGTTCATTAAAAGTTTATTAAATCTGTTTTAATTTTACAGATAACATCTGTAACAGGTCCAGCAGTAGACAGAGTGTATACCTGAACACAGCTAGAGACCAAGGAGTCAAATCTTTACTACAACATTCAATTATTTTTGCATTATTGTTATAACTAAAGCTCTGTGAAGAACTGGAAACGTATTCCAACGTTGGTCCTCACAGTTCTTTCATGCCTCGAGTCCTCTTCTTTAAATGGTTCAGTATATATAGTAGTAATAAGGATTTGCTCGAGGGATTGTTTTAATGTCTTTTCTCAGCATCATTGCGTTGCAGGTCATGCCGTGTCAATTTGCTCCGTTTTAAACGGGATTATAGAAAAATAGCCTCCTGTAATCTCCTGCCTGCGTTCTGAGTATGATAGCACTGTTCTGTTTCATTCACACATCAGCAGTTTATTAAAGGGGAAGCAACGTCAAGCATTGTCAACATCCTGTTCCGTTAGTTCCCCTTTAGCCTGAATTGATATCTATATCTATATATATATATATATATATATATATATATATATATATATATATATATAGATAGATATAGATATCAATTCAGGCTAAAGGGGAACTAACCGAACACGATATATATATATATTGGCGGCACGGTGGCTTAGTGTTTAGCATGTTCTCCTCTCAGCGCTGGGGATTCCCGGTTCGAACCCCCATCTGGGTGGAGTTTCCATGTTCTCCCCGTGTCCGTGTGAGTTTCCTCCGTGTTCTCCGTTTCCTCCCACAGTCCAAAAACATGGATCAAGTCAATTGAGTTCTCCAAATATCCCCATATAGAGTGTGTCTGTGTGAGTGAGTGTGTGTCCTGTGATAGATTGCCACCCTGTCCTGGGTGTATCCAAATCTGGGTGGAGTTTCCATGTTCTCCCCGTGTTCTTGTGGGTTTCCTCTGGGTTCTCCAGTTTCCTCCCACAGTCCAAAAACATGGATCAAGGTCAATTGAATTCTCCAAATTGCCCCATATAGAGTGTGTCTCCAGTGATAGATTGGCGTCCTGTCCTGGGTGTATCCCAATCTGGAGAACCCGGAGGAAACCCACGCGGACACGGGGAGAACATGGAAACTCCCATGTTCTCCCCGTGTCTGTGTGGGTTTCCTCTGGGTTCTCCGGTTTCCTCCCACAGTCCAAAAACATGGATCAAGGTCAATTGAGTTCTCCAAATTGCCCCATAACGAGTGTGTCTGTGTGAGTGAGTGTGTCTCCAGTGATAGATTGGCGTCCTGTCCTGGGTGTATCCCAATCTGGGTGGAGTTTCCATGTTCTCCCCGTGTCCTCGTGGGTTTCCGCCGGGTTCTCCGGTTTCCTCCCACAGTCCAAAAACATGGATCAAGTCAATTGAATTCTCCAAATTGCCCCATAACGAGTGTGTCTGTGTGAGTGAGTGTATGTCCAGTGATAGATCGTCCTGTCCTGGGAGTTTCTGCCCAACGCCCGAAACGTTCTCCCCTCAATAGGCATGGGGAACCCCCCCCCCCCCCTGACCCTAATAGAGGATAAAGCAGAAGACAGTGGATGGAGATGGAGAAGGTTGCAGGACGACTCGCAATAAAAAAAATAAATAAAAAAACTCAATGTCAACACCATATGGCGAAACCGTCATTTCCTGTCTAGTCTGGGGATTTTCAGTTTTGTGGGAGTTCTGCGTGTACGTTTGATTCCTCAGTGACTGTGGAACCGTGTTTGTGTGTGTTCCGCACCGCACGCCAAACACAGGGACGTTAATAGATGTGTAGATTGGTTGATTAGCTACAGCTTCAGTAATCTGAATGTTTATTTCAGACATATTTACAGCACAAATTGCAGCCACATCAGTGTGCGCTCTTTGTTAGGCTACACACACACACACACACACACACACACACACACACACATGTGTATGTGATTCCACAGCATCATGGCCGTATAAGTTGTGTGAATGCATGAAAACCTAAATAGGTCAAACAAATAGCGAGAGTGTGCTGTTTTGTTTTAACAGTAACAAACTGATATATTAAAGAAAATACTTTATAATTAAATTATTATAAATTATTATTATAAATTATTATTATTGTGTAATTATAAATTACACAAAAGCACAAACCAGCTTATTACTTCATCATATGCAATTATACAATTATATATGTATATATATATATTGATTCATACGTTATGGGTGGCATGTTGGCTTAAAGGTTAGCATGTTCTCCTCTCAGCGCTGGGAATTCAGGTTGGAATCCCAATCTGGTGGAGTTTCCATGTTCTCGTGTCTGTGTGGGTTTCCTCCGGGTTCTCCGGTCTCCTCCCACAGTCCAAAAACATGGATCAAGTCAATTGAGTTCTCCAAATTGCCCCATATAGAGTGTGTCTGTGTGAGTGAGTGTGTGTCCAGTGATAAATTGGTGTCCTGTCCTGGGTGTATCTGCCCAGCGCCCGAGACGTTCTCCCCTGGATGGGCATGGGGAACCCCCCCACGACCCTAATAGAGGATAAAGTGGAAGATAATGGATTAAGCTGAACAATTGTTCATCGTCGATGATGACACATTAATCAATTAAAAAAAAAACAATTCATTAAATAATTTATTAATTGTGTTTTCCATGGATAAATTGCTCATTATCTACTAATATAATATAATATGAATATACTATGATATGAGTTCTCCAAATTGCCCCATATATAGTGTGTCTGTGTGAGTGAGTGTGTGTCCAGTGATAGATTGGCGCCCTGTCCTGGGTGTATCTGCCCAGCGCCCGAAATGTTCTCCCCTGGATGGGCATGGGGAACCCCCCCCCGCGACCCTAATAGAGCATAAAGTGGAAGATAATGGATGGATGGATGCCATTTCACCCACTTCCCGTTATCCGATTAGGCTGAACCCTAAGCTGAACAATTGTTCATTGTCGATGACGACACATTAATCAATTAAAAAAACTACCAATTAATTAATGAATTGTGTTTTCTATGGATACATTGCCTAATATCTACTAATATAATATAATATGAATATACTATAATATGAATTCTCCAAATTGCCCCATATAGAGTGTGTCTGTGTGAGTGAGTGTGTGTCCAGTGATAGATTGGTTTCCTGTCCTGGGTCTATCTGCCCAGCGTCCGAAACGTTCTCCCCTGTATGGGCATGGGGAACCCCCCCCCCCATGACCCTAGTAGAGGATAAAGCGGAAGACAATGGATGGATGGATAATAAATATATTTTTATACCTTAGCATAAGGTACAATACCAAATATACCAATTAAATGCTCCAAATTGCCCCATATAGAGTGTGTGTGAGTGAGTGTGTGTCCAGTGATAGATTGGCCCGACCCTAATAGAGGATAAATCAGAAGATGATGGATGGATGGATGATTCTTCATTCAGTATCTGTGTATGGAAACAGTGATCCAGTGTTGGGTTTATTCTAAACGATGCTTTTGGAACGTTCCGTGTCTAAAAACGAATCCTCTTTGGTGAACGTGGTGCTTATTCATATATTGGATGTTGTTTTTTTCTCCCTGCAGAACCAATTTCCAAAGAGAGGCGAGATCCTGGTCTCAGCACCGAACCTGGAACTGATTCTGGAAGTTGAGCGTAATCAGTAAGTTTGGAACTCTGCATGGTTCTGCATGCCGTACGCTGAAATGCTCGCACAAAGAGGATTACATCACTCACTGTATAGAACACAAAACCTCGAACCCAGTCGCAGTGTAAGGGTTCTGATGCCGATCCTCAGCTTTAATCAACAGACGGGTCAGACAGCCGGCGCTCTCCCCAATACATCACCTGTCACTTAGTCCCATCCTAATGAAATCCCGCCTTTAAAACCAAGAAATTAATAAAGAAATCCTAGAAATCGAGTTATAGTTCAATAAATACAACTTTATACAACTTTTAAGAATATTAAAATCAGGGCGGCGTAGTGGCTTAGTTGTTGGCATGTTCTCCTCTCAGCACTAGGGATTCCCGGTTCGAATCCCAATCTGGGTGGAGTTTCCATGTTCTACCCCGTGGGTTTCCTCCGGGTTCTCTGGTTTCCTCCTACAGTCCAAAAACCTGGATCATGTCAATTGAGTTCTCCAAATTGCCCCATATAGAGTGTGTTTGTGTGAATGAGTGTGTGTCCAGCGATGGATTGGCGTCCTGTCCTGGTTGTATCTGCCCAGCGCCTGAAACGTTCTCCCCTGGATGGACATGGGGAACCCCCCCCCGTGACCCTAGTAGAGGATTAAGTGGAAGATAATGGATGGATGGATGGATAACCAGGGTGTGGTAGTGGTTCACAGCCACCCAACGCTGGGGATCCAGGTTTGAATCCTGATCTGGGTGGATTGTGCATGTTCTCCCCAGGTCCACATGGGTTTCTTTGCCGGATCAAATCCAAAAACATTGATATAAGGACAATCAGGTGCTCCAAATTGCCCCTAAATTGCCCCTAATTCTACCCTGGATGGGTTCACGGAACCCAACTGCGAACCTATTAAATGATTAAGCGGAAGATACTGAGATGAACAATGTTCCTCCCGTGTCCGTGTGGGTTTCCTCCGGGTTCTCCGGTTTCCTCCCACAGTCCAAAAACATGCATTCAATGTGAATAGGCTGCTCTAAATTGCCCCATATAGATTGTGAGTGTGATGTGATTGTGTGTGTGTCCAATGGCTTGGCACCCTGTCCTGGGTGTATCTGCCCAGCGGCTGATTACTTCTCCCCTGTATTGAATGGATGGGTACAGAACCCCCCACCCCCAGCCCCAACCGCATGACCTTAGACCTTACTATAGGATGAAGCGTAAGATAACGAGATTAGATGAGAATCTAATTAGTGGCTGATGTGTGTCTTGGACCTTCTCTCTGCTTTTAGATAATCAAATATAAAGCTGCTACTTATATAAACTTAACCTGAACTTGAACCTGAGGGGATAAACTTATTTAAGCTGGGATTCCAGAGTCGTGCATCAGTTTGGGGATGTTTTTATGTTTTTATATAGAGCTGTACGGCGCAGGGTAACTCGGGGGGGGGGGGGGGGGGGGGGGGGGGGCATGTAAATAGCTAGACGCTGTCATAGTTAATAGCATCTGGTAGAAATGTGACCGCAGAACATCGACTCTCTGCATATGGCTGACTTTAAAGTGCCGTTAATGGCACAGTTTATGTTTTTACTTCGTCCCGTCGTCTCTTCAGCTCGTTGTGTTGGTCTGCAGCACACCATAACCTTTTTTGGACTTTTAAAGGCTAAAGACTTTTAAAAGCTGGGCGAATTCAGTCCGAATAAACTTTCCGTGGCGGGAATAGGAATGTAGAACACGTCATGGCTTCAATATGTCTTCAGATTGACTGTAAGACTGAGTCATCCATCCATCCATTATCTTCTGCTTTATCCTCTACTGGGGTCGTGGGGGGGGGGGGGTTCCCCATGCCCATACAGGGGAGAACGTTTCGGGCGCTGGGCAGATACACCCAGGACAGGATGCCAATCTATCACTGGACACACACTCACTCACACAGACACACTCTATATGGGGCAATTTGGAGAATTCAATTGACTTGATCCATGTTTTTGGACTGTGGGAGGAAACCGGAGAACCCGGAGGAAGCCCACATGGACACAGGGAGAACATGGAAACTCCACCCTGTTTGGGATTCGAACCTTAACACTGAGAGGAGAACATGCTAACCACCGTGCCGAGTCATGGGAGCGATTCATCCATCCATTATCTTCCGCTTTATCCTCTACTAGGGTCGTTTCCCCATGCCCATCCAGGGGAGAACATTTCGGGCGCTGGGCAGATACACCCAGGACAGGACGCCAATCTATCACTGGACACACACTCACTCACACACACACACACACACTCTATATGGGGCAATTTGGAGAACTCGATTGACTTGATCCCTGTTTTTGGACTGTGGGAGGAAACCGGAGAACCCGGAGGAAACCCACGCGGACACGGAGAGAACCCGCGTTGAGAGGAGAACATTCTAACCACCATGCTGAGTCATGAGAGCGATTCATCCATCCATCCATTATCTTCTGCTTTATCCTCTATTAGGGTCGTGGGGGGGGGGGTTCCCCATGCCCATCCAGGGGAGAACGTTTCGGGCGCTGGGCAGATACAACCAGGACAGGACACCAATCTATCATTGGACACACTCACTCACACAGAATTCAGTTGACTTGAGCCATGTTTTTGGACCGTGGGAGGAAACCGGAGAACCCGGAGGAAACCCATGCGGACACGGGGAGAACATGGAAACTCCACCAGATTGGGAGTCGAAGCGGGAATCCCTAGTGCTGAGAGGAGAACGTGCTAACCACTAAGCCACCATGCCGCCATATCTTTCTCCATATCTTAAGTAATCTAACAAAGCCATTCCTTTAAAGAACCCTGGGGCAGATACACAGTTACACCAAATGAGTAACCAAAGGCGTCGAGCGGCGTCTGTTCACCAAACCTCCACTATTACCCGAAGTAAACAGTTTTCCAGCAGGGCATCAGTAATGCACTTTCACAAAGGATGGAGTCTGAAGGCAAATATTACGAACCGAGAGCCAGGTTCAAAAAGTGAGCCATTACATTCGTTTGAAGCGAGCTGGCAACGAATTCCGGACTGCTCGCATCACCTAAAGTCACCTTCTCTGCACCGCTTCCTGTTTTTTTTTTCCTTCTTCTTTTTATAGAAAAGCATGCGCGACACTTCAGCTAAATTTATATCGCGTTTCTCAAACCTAAAACCCACCGGGTTAAAAGCCAGGTTTAAAATAGTGACACACTAATTCACACACTCATCACCCGACAAGCATTAAGAGAGGACGACTGACACTCAACATGATTATAGACGAAGAACATGCACTTGGAGATGATTTGAAGAACATATGACTCGGTCCCCGCGGCACGGTGGCTTAGTGCTTAGCACGTTCTCCTCTCAGCGCTAGGGATTCCCGGTTCCAATCCCCATCTGGGTGGAGTTTCCATCTTCTCCCCGTGTCCGCGTGGGTTTCCTCCGGGTTCTCCGGTTTCCTCCCACAGTCCAAAAACATGGATCAAGTCATTTGAGTTCTCCAAATTGCCCCAAATAGAGAGTGTCTGTGTGAGTGAGTGTGTGCCCAGTGATAGGTTGGCGCCCTTTCCTGGGTGTGTCTGCCCGGCGCCCGAGACGTTCTCCCCTGGATGGGCATGGGGAACCCCACCGCGACCCTAATAGAGGATAAAGCGGGAGATAATGAATGAATGAATGAATGACTCGGTCCCGTGACTGGTTAGCATGTTCTCTCAGTGCTGGGGATTCAGGTTCGAATCCCAATCTGGGTGGAGTTTCCATCTTCTCCCCGTGTCCGTGTGGGTTTCCTCCGGGTTCTCCGGTTTCCCTACAGTCCAAAAACATGGATCAAGGTCAATTGAATTCTCCAAATTGCCCCATATAGAGTGTGTCTTTGTGAGTGAGTGTGTGCCAGTGATAGATTGGCGTCCTGTCCTGGGTGTATCTGCCCAGCGCCTGAAACGTTCTCCCATGGATGGGCATGGGGACCCCCCCCCCCGCGATCCTAATAGAGGATAAAGTGGAAGATAATGGATGGATGTTTGTTATATTTGTGTTTAGACATTTTTTTTACAGGATTAAACATGATGAACATTAAAATAACAGATTTGTTAACGGTGCACACGTAAAACTAAGATGTTCTTGGTGGAACCCGTACAGAATTGAAACCAGCACTCGACCTGCTCTATAAACTAACTCACACGGGTGAATGAGCGCCGCCTTAAGGGAGGAATATCCGTGATTTAGGTCAGTGGTTTAAACTCACATTCGGGGTCAAACTTGGGCAGCTGCACCACTTTCTTTTTCTTTTTTCTTTTTTTCGGATTCTCTTTCTCTGTTTCCCTTTTCTCTGAACCACTTTCGGCTGCCGCTGCTTATCGTCGCAGTCCATGAACCGACTTCCACGTCTTCTCATCTTTCCTCGCCTTTATCACCGTTCTCAACCCTTCTCATCTTAGTAATCATACATTTCCTCTCTCCTCCCTTATCCCTCGTCCTTCCCTGCGGTTACAGAGGGGCTTGTGTATTGCTCCAAGTGCTGCCTTCATCTCATCTGCTTGCACCGAATGTTCTCTCATTGATGTGGAACTTCTAGCCATCGCAAACACGCCCCACAACCGCAAACCCCTTTCCTGATGGGTTGCATCCCGCAATTAAAAGCTTCGTCCGGTTTAAATAACAATGGGATACTAAATGGTGGCCGTGCTCAGAGGTGCGGGCAAACCTAATTTCTGCCGAGACTGATTTCATTTAAAGATAAGGAAATCGCTGGAACAAGCTTAGGAAATCCAATGTAAAAGCCAAAGCCTGGCCCAGGCGAGATTAAAACTCATTACACAGAGTTAAAACCACTACATATGGCACAGACGCCGGTTTATAATGCTACATAAATTTCCAGAATGTCCTCCGGCCAGTTATATATATATATATATATACAGCCAGCACAACGGACGCAAACAAACATTCGGAAATCATCGATATAACGTAATTATTTCTGGAAACGATGCCATAAAATTCAGATAGGCAATCTAATCCAGTGGACGTTAAAATAGAACACGATCCGCCGGTGGAGGCTTTTTTTTTTGCCCCCCCGCTCTGACTTCAGTCCATTAAAATGTTAGCTAGCTCAATGTTATCTCACGCACTGCCAACAGTCTGTTTACAGTCCTCTGTCTGCATCATTTAAATAGCAATAACGCAGGTGAATATATGTACACCGACAGCCGTGGGCATCTCGAAATGTCAATCAATGTCAATATTCAGCGTGACGCATTGGTTTTGTTTTTATTGTCTATGTATATTAACGTGAGCTTTTCGTTCGATGAATGTGTCTGTGAGAGTGATGTCATTGAGTGGTCAGCGCCATTGTGTATGGAATGTCATATACACAACAAATATATATATATATATATATATAATTATGATACATTTAATCCATCCATCCATTATCTTCCACTTTATCCTCTACTACGGTTGCAGGGAGGGGTGGGGTGGAATGTTTCGGGTGCTGGGCAGATACACCCAGGACAGGACGCCAATCTATCACTGGGCACACACTCACTCACACAGACACACTCTATATGGGGCGATTTGGAGCATTCAACTGACCTTGATCCAGGTTTTTGGACTGTGGGAGGAAACCGGAGAACCCGGAGGAAACCTACGCGGACACGGGGAGAACATGGAAACTCCACCCAGATGGGGATTCAAACCGAACATGCAAACCACTAAGCCTCCATGCCGCCCATATTGTGTGTATATAACCTCACCTCCTTATATTATATATATATATTATAATACCCAGTGATAGATTGGCGTCCTGTCCTGGGTGTATCTGCCCAGCGCCCGAAACGTTTTCCCCTGGATGGACATGGGGAACCCCCCCCACGACCCTAATAGAGGATAAAGTGGAAGATAATGAATGAATGAATGTTATAATATATATCTATATATATTATATAATATAAAGAGGCGGGGCAGCACGGTGGCTTAGTTGTGGCTTAAGGGCTATAATATTATATATATATATATATATATATATATATATATATATATATATATATATATATATATATATATATATATATCCCTTAAGTGCACTGTGTTTGATTAAAGAAAACATAAATACTTTTCAGACTAATCGACTAATCAATTGATTAATCAATAAATAATGAATCGTTAGGTGCCGCCCTAATCACTGTAAGTACTAATCAGGTTTATGATGTTCTACCCCAACAGTCCATAAACTTTCATACATTTATAACCATTCTCCAACCAGTGTTTGTATGTTTCTAAGACAATGTGATAACATCTCCATACACCTTTAATGGAACCTAATGGAATTACGAATAAATGTAATTCCGGTTGTTTATTAACTAAAATGTGCGGTTTCCAACTAAATTTTCACCCCGAAAACAGCACGCTAACTTGTTTACGTCAGGTCTCGAAAGACCGACCAATCACGTCGCAATGACGAGTGGATCTGAACTAATTGGCTGCGATTTTCACGATGCCCCCTCTTTATTTCCATACCCCCTTTAATGCATTTGTATGAAGCGAGAGGTGCAATCTCTTCAGACAGACAATGCTTTTAGTCACAGACACCAGGAGTTTGGCAGAATTACCCCTAATTGCACGGAAAATCGAACCCCGAGTCTACGTCTATAGCAAATGAAAACAATTATAATAAAAATAAGGGTAATTATCATTAGTCTGCTGTTGTGTGATGCAGGAAAATAAGAGGAAAAAGATGTTTACTGTCAGTGAACTACATTCCAGATGTAATCTCAGCCCTGATCTAAGACACGGGAACTCATAAGACCTCATAACAAGAGGATAACTATCATGTAAACATGTCGGAGTTGTTGTTCTCATACATTCCATACAAGGTCATGCAGGTTCTCGGCACCCATATGTTGTAATATCGACTAGTTAGTAGTTAGTCATGTGACCCGTTCCTCAAATTCGCATGGGTAGTCCCGGTCCTTAAATCCGATTGGCTGAGGCGTTTGTCCAGCTGTAATGTTATTGACGATAATAATAATAATAATAATAATAATAATAATAATCAGAATCAGAATATCTTTATTGATAAAGAGATTTCAAAGAGTACATTATAATTTACAATTTACAAAAAATTTTGAAAGAAAGAAAGAATTTAAAAATTAAAAAAAAGTGTATAAAAATGTACAACCTGAGTGAATTTGTATTTATATATTTATATATTATATTTTTATTGCACGTTCAAAAATTGCACGTTCAAGTGTGAAATTATGATTTAAAAAATTTACAATGCACCATTTAGTGTCCGAACAGCGGTTGGGTAGAAGCTAATAATAATAATAATAATAATAATAATACTAATAATAATTCTCTCATTCATCCATCCATTATCTTCTGCTTTATCCTCTATTAAGGTCGTGGGGTGGGGGGGAGTTCCCATGCCCATCCTGGGGAGAACGTTTCGGGCGCTGGGCAGATACACCCAGGACAGGACGCCAATCTGTTCGCTGGACACACACTCAGTCACACTGACACACTCTATATGGGGCAATTTGGAGAATTCAATGGAGCATTTTTGGACTGTGGGAGGAAACCCACGGAGACATGGGGAGAACGTGGAAACTCCACCCAGATTGGGATTCGAACCGGGAATCCCTAGTGCTGAGAGGCGAATGTGATTTGGAATGCGGTTTCCTCCCACAGTCCAAAAACATGGATCAAGTCAATTGAATTCTCCTAATTGCCCCATATAGAGTGTGTCTGTGTGAGTGTGTGTCCAGTGATAGATTGGCGTCCGGGGTGTATCTGTCCAGCACCTGAGACGTTCTCCACTGGAAGGGCATGGGGACCCCGACCCTAGTAGAGGATAAATCGGATGATGGATGGATGATGGTGTTGCGATTAGCATGTTCACCTCTCAGTGCTGGGGATCCAGGTCCGAATCCCAATCTAGGTGGAGTTTCCATGTTCTCCCGTGTCCGCGTGGGTTTCCTCCGGGTTCTCCGGTTTCCTCCCACAGTCTAAAAACATGGATTGTTGGCGATGGATTGGCGTCCTGTCCTTGGTGTGTGTACCCAATGCCCGAAACTTTCTCCCCTTGGATGGGCATGGGGAACCCTCCCCCCCCCTTACCTAGTTTAGGATGAAGTGGGAGATAATGGGATGAGATGTATGGTTAGTTTTGCAGATCCTGTCAGTCAGTAAGTTGCTGAAGACGTCCTGATTGCTCTCTGCTCTTCTTCCCGGAACGTTCGTGACGGTCGGGTCAGACTGTTCATTTGTGCTCGGAACGAAAGTGGCTTTCTATTGGTATTGACTCCTCCAATTTGATCCAATCCGCTGTAATCAGACTTTAATAAATGGTGGCCTTTTGTGATTCCTGCCTTTAGATTTCTTCATTTATTTATCGGATTCCTTCTGGGTCGCCAGATGCACCTTCATCGCTGGGTCTCTGTAAACATCGCGGCGTTTCGGAGAACATTGGCTCCGGCTAACGCTCGAACGGGAGGAGTGCTCATGCAAAGTTAATTGAGCAATGAGCTCCTGAGCTCGAGTGCTTTCCAATCCCGCTGATTAAAGACACGCTTCCAAGAACCGCCAAGTGTCTGGCGATTCGATTCGATTCCGATTTTTGAGGTCACGATTCGATTCAGCATCGATTTTCGATTCATCCATCCATTATCTTCCGCTTCATCCTCTATTAGGGTCGCGGTGGGGTTCCCCATGCCCATCCAGGGGAGAACATCTCGGGCGCTGGGCAGATAGACCCAGGACAGGGTGCCAATCCATCACTGGGCACACACTCACTCACACAGACACACTCTATATGGGGCAATTTTGAGAATTCAATTGACTTGATCCATGTTTTTGGTCTGTGGGAGGAAACCGGAGAACCTGGAGGAAACCCACGTGGACACGGGGAGAACATGGAAACTCCACCCAGATGGGTATTTGAACCAGAAATCCCCAGCACTGAGAGGAGAACATGCCAACCACTAATCCACTGTGCCACCCATATCCTGATATCCATCCATCCATTATTTTCCGCTTTATTCTCTACTAGGGTCGTGGGGAGGGGGGTTCTCCATGCCCATCCTGGGGAGAACGTTTTGGGCGCTGGGCAGATACACCCAGGACAGGACACCAATTTATCACTGGACACACACTCACTCACATACACACACACTCTATATGGGGCAATTTGGAGCATTCAATTGACCTTGATCCATGTTTTTTGGACTGTGGGAGGA
>JAFMOC010000083.1:3690000-3702500 GCA_019802505.1 Corydoras sp. C115 | reverse complement strand
ACACTCTATATGGGGCAATTTTATATGTGTGCCCAGTGATGAATTGGCGCCCTGTCCTGGGTGTGCTCCACTAAATTGCCCCTATACATCCATCCATTATCTTCCGCTTTATCCTCTACTAGGGTTGTGCTGGGGGGGGGGGTGGGGGTTCCCCATGTCCATCAAGGGGAGAACGTTTCGGGCGCTGGGCAGATACACCCAGGACAGGACACCAATCCATCACTGGACACACACTGACACTGTTTGCTATGGCAACGGACTGTGACCTGGTTCCTGGTGTTTGTGCTTCTACAGAGCGAGGACAGGGCTGAACGCGGAGAACTTTGACAGTTTTTTTAGAACAGGGGGAGGTTCTCAGATATTCATGGGGCTGTCTGTTAGGCCAAAGGGTGCGGATCAAAGAGAAATGAGTCATTTGGGTTTTGTGGTCTGATAAAAATGAAGTGTGACAGATTGAAAAAGATGAGGCCGCTGCAGTTTTCCCGGCCGCCTCATAACAGAGGGGAGCTCTGAAGACAGCACCTGAAATGTTGTGGTGCAGGAAGGGGTGGGGGGGGGTATGGGGGGCGGGGGGGTAAAGTTTTTAATGCAGCGCCGGAGTTCAGGTTCTGTCCTCACGCCTGTCAGTTCCTTAGATACGCATCGCTTTTCTCGTCAGCCTGAAGTATTTTTATAGTTATTATTAATTAAGCTATAAATATTGTGTTACTGTTAATTAAAAAAGTTTCAATAGCAGTCCGTGGGTGGCACGTTCTCCTCTTCGAATCCCAATCTGGGTGGAGTTTCCATGTTCTCCCCGTGTCCGCGTGGGTTTCCTCTGGGTTCTCCGGTTTCCTCCCACAGTCCAAAAACATGGATCAAGTCAATTGAGTTCTCCAAATTGCCCCATATAGAGTGTGTCTGTGTGAGTGAGTGTGTGTCCAGTGATAGATTGGCACCCTGTCCTGGGTGTATCTGCCCAGCGCCCGAAACGTTCTCCCCTGGATGGACATGGGGAACCCATAGTGACTAAGTAGAGTATTAAGTGGAAGATAACGAAAGAATAATTGCACAAATGATTAATCGGCCGGGCTGCACGGTGGCTTAGTGGTTAGCATGTTCTCCTCTCAGCACTAAGGATTCCCGGTTCGAATCCCGATCTGGGTGCCGTTTCCATGTTCTCCCCGTGTCCACGTGGGTTTCTTCCGGGTTCTCCGGTCTCCTCCCACAGTCCAAAAACATGGATCAAGTCAGTTGAATTCTCCAAATTGCCCCATATAGAGTGTGTCTGTGTGATTGAGTGTGTGCCCAGCGATAGATTAGCGTCCTGTCCTGGGTGTATCTGCCCAGCGCCCGAAACGTTCTCCCCTGGATGGGCATGGGGAACCCCCCCCCCCCCCCCCCGACCCTAGTAGAGGATAAAGTGGAAGATAATGGATAGAGGGATATCAGGACAAGGGCGGCACAGTTGTGTAGTGTTTAGCATGTTCTCCTCTCAGCGTTAGGGATTCCCGGATCGAATCCCTATCTGGGTGCCGTTTCCATGTTCTCCCCGTGTCCACATGGGTTTCCTCCAGGTTCTCCAGTTTCCTCCCACAGTCCAAAAACATGGATCAAGTCAATTGAATTCTCCAAATTGCCCCATATAGAGTGTGTCTGTGTGAGTGAGTGTAACCAGTGATAGATTGGCGTCCTGTCCTGGGTGTATCTGCCCAGCGCCCGAAACGTCCCCCCCTGGATGGGCATGGGGAACCCCCCCGAGACCCTAATAGAGGATAAAGCTGAAGATAATGGATGGATAGTCATTCAGGATTTTGTTTTTACATTTTCGTCTTTTCTTTTTTTTTTGTATCAGGGTCTCAATCAACAAATCTATTCTGTTAATCACCTCTAATCCTCTCTTGATTGTTTTATTCAAATACGTCCTGCTGCCTTCTACCCTTGAGGTTAAAATGTCCACCATGTGGACTAATAATCATCATTGTTTGGCGTAAAGAGTATGAAAGGATTCACACACACACACACACACACACACACACACACACACACACACACACACACACACATGTCCAGTCAGGCGGTGTTGTGGGACTCGTGTCTTGTCATTGTAATGAATTGCATCAGATGGAGTACGCTGCCCGTCTCTTACTCTCGGCTGGCGCTGATTTTTCTAACAATGGCTCGGAGCTGCTGAGAAACGAGCGCGTGCCGAAACGCCGCCGGCCGCTCCGCGCAAATGAGAGCGGGGACGACCGCCCTGCGTTTGATGTCCGACCTGTGTACCGATGTCCAGTGCGGAGATCTTTTTCATTAAGGGAGCTGAAACCGTATGATGAGGCCAAACCTCGGGACCGCTCGTCCACGTGGCTTTTCAGATCCCGAGGAGCGGGACGTATTAGACGGCGTAATCATTCAGGGTGCGGGAAATTGGGCGGACAGAACCCGACCGAGCACTTGTTATGGTCGGGGAGCCGGTAGCTTCTTCAGAAGGACTTCATTTAGTATAACAACCGGCGTCTGAGGCCGGACAATTCACCCACCGCCGGCCGGCGTCTCCCAACGCTTTGATGAGGAACAGCATCAGAGACAAAGGAGTGCAGTCCGGAAATGAGAACGGGGGGTTATATAAGGCACCCGAACCAACATGGGCGACACGGTGGCTTAGTGGTTAGCACGTTCTCCTCTCAGCACTGGGGATCCAGGTTCGAATCGTGATCTGGGTGGAGTTTCCGGTTTCCTCCCACAGTCCAAAAACATGGATCAAGTTGAATTGGCTGCTTATTTGCCCTTATATGGTGTGTTGTCTGTGTGTGTGACCAGTGATGGATTGGTTCCCAGCCTCTGGGTGAACATGCAGAACCCACAGGAACCTTTGTAGAGGGTTAAGTGATCCTATCCATCCATCCATTATCTTCCGCTTTATCCTCTATTAGGGTCGTGGGGTGGGGGGGGGGGGGTTCCCCATGCCCATCCAGGGGAGAACGTTTCAGGCGTTGGGCAGATACACCCATGACAGGACGCCAGTCTATCGCTGGGCACACACTCAGTCACAAAGACAAACTCTATATGGGGCAATTTGGAGAATTCACTTAACCTTGGTCCATGTTTTTAGACTGTGGGAGGAAACCGGAGAACCCGGAGGAAACCCACACGGACACGGGGAGAACATGGAAACTCCACCCAGATTGGGATTCGAACTGGGAATCCCTAGCGCTGAGAGGAGAACATGCCAACCACTAAGCCACCGTGCCACACGCAAAGTAAAGTCCCATCCATCCATTATCTTCCGCTTTATCCTCTACTGGGGTCACGGGGAGGGGGGGGGGTTCCCCATGCCCATCCAGGGGAGAACGTTTCGGGCGTTTGGCAGATAAAGCCAGGACAGGACGCCAATCTATCGCTGGACACACACTCACTCATACACACACTCTATATGGGGCAATTTGGAGAACTCAATTGACTTGATCTATGTTTTTGGACTGTGGAAGGAAACCAGAGAACCCTGAGGAAACCCACGCGGACACGGGGAGAACATGGAAACTCCACCCAGATGAGGATTGGAACCAGGAATCTTTGGGATTCGAACCTGAATTCCTACTGCTGAGAGGAGAACATGCCAACCACTAAACCGTCATGCCGCCTGAGGAATGTGTCCTCCACGTATAACTCACCCCTGCAGTGATACACACTCCAATGGTCTCTTCAGCCACATTACTTGGACTGTCGACCCATGGACTGTCCGGTCACAAAGACGGTTCCTTAACCACAACCCCACGATTGCCCCACTAGTCTTCAGATAATCATCTGAGACGAGATGTTCACAGCATGCTGCAGGGAGCAGGTTGCCCCCTCTGTTTTGCAGCTGCATGGTGATTATTCTAATTCTAGGGTTGTGGCAGTAAACAAGTTACCTGCCACAGGCATCGAGCAAAAACAAAACCTACGGGGGGTTAAAGTGGGACCTGTGCCCCAGTAGAACGTCATGTCTGGCGGCACCCCACCTGGGATCGCCTCTCCAGACCACGGGGCAAATTCTTACGCTGTTATTTTTCATGATTTGGGTTGCTCTGAAGAGTTTATTGATTCTCAGTGATGCTCTACGCCGGGGTGTCACCTCTCAAAATAATGGGATGATCCGATCGTTGCTAAAGCAACCCGGCTTGACCTGAAGT
The DNA here is from genome assembly GCA_019802505.1 of Corydoras sp. C115. Taxonomy (NCBI): domain Eukaryota; kingdom Metazoa; phylum Chordata; class Actinopteri; order Siluriformes; family Callichthyidae; genus Corydoras; species Corydoras sp. C115. Next base: position 3,698,349 of record JAFMOC010000083.1, on the reverse strand, counting down.
GTGGATACTGTGGAGTGGTCAAGGTGAAACCTCTTGGTCAGGAATCGCATTTATTCATTGGCTAATCTATGTGTCCTCAGCAGGGTCATGTGGGGTGAAGAAGGGGTAGACAGGGATACACACAGGAGAAATCCATTATCTCCTGCTTTATCCTCTATTAGGGTCGTGGGGGGGGGGGGGGGGGGGGGGGTTCCCCATGTCCATCCAGGGGAGAACGTTTCGGGCGCTGGGCAGATACACCCAGGACAGGGCGCCAATCTATCACTGGACACACACTCACTCACACAGACACACTCTATATGGGGCAATGTGGAGAATTCAATTGACCTTGATTCATTTTGAGAATTCAATTGACCTTGATTCACAGTTTTTGGACTGTGGGAGGAAACCGGAGAACCCGGAGGAAACCCACGTGGACACGGGGAGAACATGGAAACTTCATCCAGATTGCGATTCGAACCGGGAATCCCTAGAGCTGAGAGATGGGCAGTTAGTGAATACCATACATCATCTTCCGCTTAATCCTATACTATATTTGGTTCTCATGCCGAACCAGGGAGAACATTTTGAGAACATTATTCTCTACTGGGGGGGGGGGGGGGTTCCCCATGCCCATCCAGGGGAGAACGTTTCGGGCGCTGGGCAGATACATCCAGGACAGGACGGCAATCTATCAGGACATGGGCTGCACGGTGGCTTAGTGGTTGGGATGTTCTCCTCTCAGCACTAGGGATTCCCGATTCGAAACCCAATCTGGGTGGAGTTTCCATGTTCTCCATGTTTTTGGAGTGTGGGAAACCGGAGAACCCAGAGGAAACCCACGAGGACTTTGGGAGAACATGGAAACCACCAAGATTGCCATTAGATCACCATTGCAGAGAGGCACACGGTGGCTTAGTGGTTGGCATGTTCTCCTCTCAGTGCTGGGGATTCAGGTTCGAATCCCCATCTGGGTGTAGTTTCCATGTTGTCCCCGTGTCCACGTGGGTTTCCTCCGGGTTCTCCGGTGTTCTCCCACAGTCCAAAAACATGGATCAAGTCAATTGAATTCTCCAAATTGCCCCATATAGAGAGCGTGTCTGTGTGAGTGAGTGTGTGTCCAGTGATTGGTGATTGGTGTCCTGTCCTGGGTGTATCTGCCCAGCGCCCGAAACGTTCTCCCCTGGATGGGCATGCAATAAAGTAAAGGCATGACTATAACTCCAAGTTTGACAGATATGGAAGTTCTCCGTGAGTCTGACCTGCACCGTCCAGCAACTCTCTTTCAATTAGCCCAGCTTAGCGTGGACAGTGGGAGGTCCCTTAGGTATGAGGGTAAACAGCGATGTTCTCCTCAAACAGGGTGGAAGGAAAATGGCTAGAACAAGCCCTTCACCGCCGAGTGCATCAAAGCTTGGAATTGTGGCGAGTGCAGTACCTGGCGTCCTCTCTGTCCGCTGTGCTGTCCTGCGGTCTTTATGTCCGGCTTCCTCGCTGCCAATCCAATGCTTAACCTTCAGAGGGGGAACAGCCGGCCCGGCGGAGACACAAATAACTACTCGCATGATCGCCGTCTTCTTTTCACCCGGAAAGTTCACCGGTTTAGGGACGCAGGGACGAGACGAGCGGATTAATGGAATACCTGAGCAGATGGACAAAACCAATTATAAGGATAGGCTTAGTGGTTAGCATGTTCTCCATCTTCCCTCCTCTCTCTCTGTCATATATACATATATAAGGCGGCATGGTGGATTAGTGGTTAACATGTTCTCCTCTCAGCACTAGGGATTCCCGGTTCGAATCCCAATCTGGTGGAGTTTCCATGTTCTCCACGAGTCTGCGTGGGTTTCCTCTGGGTTCTCCGGTTTCCTCCCACAGTCCAAAAACATGGATGAAGTCAATTGAATTCTCCAAATTGCCCCATATAGAGTGTGTCTGTGAGAGTGAGTGTGTGTCCAGTGATGGATTGGCGTCCTGTCCTGGGTGTATCTGCCCAGAGCCCGAAACGTTCTCCCCTTGATGGGCATGGGGAACCCCCCCCACGACCCTAGTAGAGGATAAAGCGGAAGATAATTAATGAATGGATAAATATATATATATAAGACGGCACGGTGGCTTAGTGGTTAGCATGTTCTCCTCTCAGCGCTGGGGATTCCCGGTTCGAATCCCAATCTGGGTGGAGTTTCCATGTTCTCCCCGTGTCAGTGTGGGTTTCCTCCGGGTTCTCTGGTTTCCTCCCACAGTCCAAACATGGAGAATCAAGGTCTATTGAATTCTCCAAATTGCCCCATATAGAGTGTGTTTGTCATACATACATTGCGGTGGCTTAGTGGTTGGCATGTTCTCCTCTCAGTACTGGGGATTCCTGGTTCCAATCCCAATTCCATGTTCACCCGCGTCCGTATATATATATTTATATATGTGTGTGTGTGTGTGTGTGTGTGTGTGTGTGTGTGTGTGTGTGTGTGTGTGTGTGTGTGTGTGTGTGTGTGTGTGTGTGTGTGTGTGTGTGTGTGTGTGTGTGTGTGTGTGTGTGTGTGTGTGTACTGGCGGTATACTGTATGCCCCGCACCTGAAACGTTCTCCCTGGATGTTATTCATTTCAAATGTTTGTTTTTTTATATATATATAATTTTAATGTATGTTTTCTTAATAGTCAGCTTAATAATAATAATAATAATAATAATAATAATAATAATAATAACAAAAAACTTTAATGCTCCTGTGTTAATTTTCTGTAAACGAGTCACATGTCCCAGCGGCTGGCAGATTAATGAGTTTGATGTAGTGGGTTCTTGTCAGGTGTCACCCGCGCTGTCAGGCTGCATGTTCACATCAGCGCAGTGCAGACTGTATCTCCTCAGTTTGGTATCATCAGAGCAGATCTTTGTCATCGCTCTGCTCAAACGGCATCGGGCTCGACGACTTGAAGTCCCTTCTGGGTTTTTTTTTTCAGCGTCTTTTACAAAAAGACTGGAAACTACAGCTGTCACATGAAATAGAAACCCTGTTCATACTGTTTCGGAAATGTTTTAAGGAGTTTAAACAAGGATGTAGAAAATCCAAAATACAGTCGTTAAGCTCTTAAATTGAAATTGACGTTGATTCATAAGCAAAAAATAAGGGAAATGATTTGTTTTTGGTGAAACGTGTGGAAAAAGAAATAGTTCTCGATTTTTATGTTACAAAAGATTTAAAAAGTTAAATGTATTTTTACTTCTTATTTATTTATTTATTTATTTATTTATTTATTTATTATTATTATTATATTATTATTATTATTATTATTATTGGCTGGCATGGTGGTTTAGTGGTTAGCGCTTGGGATTCCCGGTTCGAATCCCAATCTGGGTGGAGTTTCCATGTTCTCCCCGTGTCCGCGTGGGTTTCCTCCGGGTTCTCAGGTTTCCTCCCACAGTCCAAAAACATGGATCAAGTCAATTGAAGTCTCCAAATTGCCCCATATAGAGTGTGTCTGTGTGAGTGAGTGTGTGTCCAGTGATAGATTGGCGTCCTGTCCTGGGTGTATCTGCCCAGCGCCCGAAACGTTCTCCCCTGGATGGGCATGGGGAACCCCCCTGCGACCCTAATAGAGGATAAAGCGGAAGATAATGGATGAATGGATGGGATCACTTAAACCTCTACAAAGGTTCCTGTGGGTTCTGCATGTTCACCCAGAGGCTGGGAACCAATCCATCACTGGGCACATTCACAGACAACACACCATATAAGGGCAAATAAGCAGCCAAGTGACCTTGAATCCATTTTTTCCCGTGTCCGTGTAGGTTTCCTCCGGGTTCTCCGGTTTTCTCCCACAGTCCAAAAACATGGATCAAGGTCAATTGAGTTCTCCAAATTGCCCCATATAGAGTGTGTCTGTGTGAGTGAGTGTGTGCCCAGGGTTAGATTGGCATGGTATTTAGTTGTAGTTATAGTTGTATCTGCCCAGCACCTGAAACGTTCTCCCCTGGATGGGCATGGGGAACCCCCCCCCCCCCATGACCCTAATAGAGGATAAAGCGGAAGATAATGGATGGATCATTATTATTATTATTATTATTATTATTATTATTATTATTATTATTATTTGCACACATTAGTACGCATCTATCTATCTTTGGTTAGTCCCCTGTTGGTTCTCTGTTCTCTGTTGGTCAGGAGCATTCACAGAACAGGTATCATTTGGGTGGTGGATTGTTGTGACACTGATGCAGTGAGGGGGTTTTAGTGCAGCAGTGCTGCTGTAGTTTCATTTCTCCACCTCAGTGACACTGCTGGGATAGGAATAATGCACCAACCAAATAATCCCTGCTCTGTGGTGGTTCTGTTGGGGTCCTGACCATTAGAACATGTATCATTTGGGTGGTGGATTGTTGTGACACTGTTGCACTGAGGGCGGTTTAGTGTAGTTTCATTTCTCCACCTCAGTGACACTGCTGGGATAGGAATAATGCACCAACCAAATAATCCCTGCTCTGTGGTGGTGCTATTGGGGTTCTGAGCATTAGAACAGAGTAAAGGGGACGTACACAGCATGTACTGTAGAACACAAACAGATGGATTACAGACTGCAATTAGAACTACAAAGAACATCTTTACAGTGGAACTGAGAACATGGAACATAAGTGGAACCGAAAGGAGGCGTGTCCAAATTATTTATATATATATATATATCATTTAATTTCTTTCATATATATATATATATACACATATAGTTCTTTCTCCTTTAAAGATGTGTGTTCTAAAATAAACCCTGTGTAAAATCAGAACTGAATGTGAACACTGCTTGCTCTTCACCCTCCGCAGCTCCGCCGCTCTGCCGTTTGGTGCCACACCCTGAATCAGTCAGCTGTCAGTTTCAGAAGCAGCTCAGTTTACCGCAGGATTAAACGAACTTTAAGTGTTAGTCTTACGCTCTGTGCTAGTTCATCTTCACTAATTCCAAGTTGCAAGTTGTGGGATTTGGGCAAGCTGGACCCAACCACATGAAACAGAACCACAAGATATAAATAAAATGTGACATGTTTTTCAAATAACAATTATAAAAAAAATACCAAGAATAACCTGACGCAGCTACAACTGCAACTCCAAATTCTACCACAGGTGGCGCACCATTCTTATTAATGCAAATGTGTTTAACTCTGAAAAAGTGTGCACCCTCCAGACATTAAATAAAAGAAACGAAAGGAGAAGCGTCATGGACAACCCCCAATGGCCATCGTTTAAACTTGTCTCCCGTGATGTTATTTTAGGATACCGGTTTATCTAACGACGAAAAAAAAGCCATCTAGTGGCCAAATTACAGAACACAGTGTATAAACAACAGCTGCAACAGGTTTAGTTCTCATCGGGAATCGACTCGTTGTTTATATTATTCTGTATTTTATGATGGGCGGCACGGTGCTTTAGTGATTAACATGTTCTCCTCTCAGCGCTAGGGATCCTGGTTCAAATCCCAATCTGGGAAGAGTTTCCATGTTCTCCCCGTGTCCGCGTGGGTTTCCTCCGGGTTCTCCGCTTTCCTCCCACAGTCCAAAAACACGGATCAAGGTCAATTGAATTCTCCAAATTGCCCCATATAGAGTGTGTGTGAGTGTGTGAGTGAGTGTGTCCAGTGATAGATTGGCGTCCTGTCCTGGGTGTATCTGCCCAGCGCCCAAAACGTTCTCCCCTGGATGGGCATATGGAACCCCCCGTGACCCTAATAGAGGATAAAGCAGAAGATAATGGATGGATGGATGGACTTGCAAGTGAGGGCGGCACGGTAGCTTAGTGTTTAGCATGTTCTCCTCTCAGCATTAGGGATTCCCAGTTCAAATCTCAATCTGGGTGGAGTTTCCATGTTTTCCCCGTGTCCTCGTGGGTTTCCTCCGGGTTCTCCGTTTTCCTCCCACAGTCCAAAAACATGGATCAAGTCAATTGAATTCTCCAAATTGCCCCATATAGAGTGTGTCTGTGTAAGTGAGTGAGTGTGTGTCCAGTGATAGATTGGTGTCCTGTCCTGGGTGTATCTGCCCAGCACCCGAAACGTTCCCCCCATCCCCATGACCCTAATAGAGGATAAGCCGGAAGATAATAGATGGATACGTGGATGTATTTTATGATTTGAAATAATGTATTGTATTTCACGCATCGATACGAATGTCAACCGCTCAGCCAATCAGATTTAAGTATTATAATCAGCCGTTCGCTTCAAGTTCAACTAATTTATTTATTGATCACGTTTTACAATAGCACATTGTCACAAAGCCGCTGTACAGAGTTATAAGCCTTTAAACCCCCAAAGAGCAAACCGAAGAGACAGTGGCAAGACAAAACTCCCTGTTGTGTTGTTATTTTAAGTAGGGGTGAGCTGCAATATTCGCTGATTCGACGATTCGATTCGGAGAACCGTAGTCGACTATGAACCTCATAGTCGAATGTACCATTTTGACCACATGGGGGCGCCCATGGCTGCTGCTAAGCATTAGTTTTTACATGAAATGTCTTTGTTTTCGTTATATTTATAGCTTTTTGTCAAATAAAATCATCCTAATTTCTAGAAAAAAAAAAGAAAAAAAAAAAAAAAAAGGTTTTCTTTTGTTAGAAAAACAAGTAAAAAAAAATATATATATAAATCTTTTTTAAAAACCACGCTTATAGCGCCATCTTGTGGTGAAATTTTAACTGATTCGACTATCAGTCGACTATAGGGAAAATCTGACGAATCAGATTCGACTATGAAAATCTTTAGCTGAATACACCCCTAATTTTAAGGAAGAAACCTTGTGAGGACCGAGACTCAGTGGGGGGCTCATCCTCCTTGAGTGGCGGGCAGCATCAACAGTGTAGGACACTAATGTACAGATCGTGTGATGATCACGTGACCCGTCTTTAATGACCGCCTTCGCCTCTGAGCCTCATCAGCGGTCAGTCCTCACTCCGTCCCCTCCGTCCACAGATAAGTGTAAGGCTCGGGTTTTAGTTTGCGACGAGGACTTGAAAGAGCCAATCAGGCATCATGCAAATATCAGTTTTTAATGAAAGCCGACGGAAACCAGCGTGGGTTCCTCATTTCCAAATGTCACCCTCACACTTATCCAAATCAAAGTGGCGTTCCGCGGCGACATTGTTCCAGAACGCTAATGGACGTGTTGTTGGGTGATTGCTTCATTCATGTCGCGAGCTTTCTTTCATTCCCGATGAGATCCCTGACAAGCCTGGAGTTCCGCACCATGTTCCACTCTGTGATGGCTGGCTTTGGTTGCCCTGTCTGAGTTTCAGCTGCTCGGAAAGCTCGAAAACAAATTCGTACGACGGAATCCAAACCCGCGGTGTTCTCCCCGTGTCCGTGTGGGTTTCCTCCGGGTTCTCCGGTTTCCTCCCACAGTCCAAAAACATGGATCATGTCAATTGAATTCTCCAAATTGCCCCATATAGAGTGTGTGTGTGAGTGAGTGTGTGTCCAGTGATAGATTGGCATGGTATTTAGATACCCGAAACGTTCTCCCCTGGATGGGCATGGGGAACCCCCCCAAAAACATGGATCGAGGTAAATTGGATTCTCCAAATTGCCCCATACAGAGTGTGTTTGTGTGTGAGTGAGTGCCTGTCTGAGTTTCAGCTCTCCCTGTTCTCCCTGTGTCGACGTGGGTTTACTCCGGGTTCTCCGGTTTCCTCCCACAGTCCAAAAACATGGATCAAGTCAATTGAATTCTCCAAATTGCCCCATATAGAGTGTGTCTGTGTGAATGAGTGTGTGTCCAGTGATAGATTGGCGTCCTGTCCTGGGTCTATCTGCCCAGCGCCTGAAACGTTCTCCCCTGGATGGGCATGGGGAACCCCCCCCCCCCCCCCACGACCCTAATAGAGGATAAAGCGGAAGATAATGGATGGATGGATGTAAAGACATGAGGGCGGCACGGTGGCTTATTGGTTTGCATGTTCTCCTCTCAGCACTAGGGATTCCCGGTTCCAATCCCAATCTGGGTGGAGTTTCCTTGTTCTTCCCGTGTCCACGTGGGTTTCCTCCGGGTTCTCCGGTCTCCTCCCACAGTCCAAAAACATGGATCAAGTCAATTGAGTTCTCCAAATTGCCCCATATAGAGTGTGAGTGAGTGTGTGCCCAGCGATGGATTGGCGTCTTGTCCCCACGACCCTTCTAGAGGAACTCCCCCCCCCCGTGACCATAATATATATAGGATAAAGCTGAAGATAATGGACGGATGGCTGGATGTAAAGACATGGAGGAAAAAAAAAATTTATTTATCGATTAATCGAAAAAATTATCGACCGATTGATCGAATATCAAAATAATCGTTAGTTGCAGCACCAGGAACATCCTAAAGGACAATCCCCACCCCGGCTTCTAGTGCATGTCTATGCATGTTA
>JAFMOC010000083.1:3640000-3685000 GCA_019802505.1 Corydoras sp. C115 | reverse complement strand
TTCATTATTATTATTCATTATTCATAACTCATTATTAAACTCATTATTACTCATTCCTAATACTCATTCAGCCCTGATGCTCTACTGTGGAGTTTATTACTCATTCCTAAAAGCCTAGCTGTAAGCGGGGTCTGTTCCCTGGCACGGCATGCTGGGAAAATGTGGGTGCGCCAGCCCCGACCTCATGAGACCGAAAACCACAAGAGACTAATAATAAATTTAGATTTAAATAAACAGACCTCAAGACATGTGCACAACCTACACACCACTAATAACCCCCGTCCCTCCTCGCTGCACGGAATGGGCCGCACCTTAGGGGCAAGCAAACTGCCAGCAGGGGGTCAGGGGCATACGGCTCGCTCCCCGATTTTCCCTTCAGCATGATTTACTGTGCCATGCTGCCAGTGGACAGCGGTACCACGTTCTCTGCCTTATCTCCCGTCTTGTGTGTGTGTGTGTGTGTGTGTGTGTGTGTGGGGGGGGGGGGGGCACAGTCTGTGAGGCGAGGATGCCTGAAAACACACCCGGTATAAGACAGAGAACAGTTTGGAGTATGGAGCACATGTTTTATATTGTTATATATACATTATAGTTATAGGGGGTGGCACAGTAGCTTAGTGGTTAGCATGTTCTCCTCTCAGCACTAGGGATTCCCGGTTCGAATCCCAATCTGGGTGGAGTTTCCATGTTCTCCCCTTGTCCGCGTGGGTTTCCTCCGGGTTCTCCGGTTTCCTCCCACAGTCCAAAAACATGGATCAAGGTCAATTGATTTCTCCAAATTGCCCCATATAGAGTGTGTCTGTGTGAGTGAGTGAGTGAGTGTGTCCAGTGATAGATTGGCGTCCTGTCCTGGGTGTATCTGCCCAGCGCCCGAAACGTTCTCCCCTGGATGGGCATGGGGAACCCCCCCCCCCCACACGACCCCAGTAGATGATAAAGCAGAAGATAATGGATGGATGGATGGATATATATATATATAGTTTTATATTCTATATTATATATATTTATCGTTGTTTATATTTGTATATTGTATATTATATATATATATATAGGCGGCACGGGAGCTTAGTGGTTGGCATGTTCTCCTCTCAGCCTCTATGGATTCCAGGTTCGAATCCCAATCTGGGTGGAGTTTCCAGGTCCTCCCCGTGTCCGCGTGGGTTTCCTCCGGGTTCTCCGGTTTCCTCCCACAGTCCAAAAACATGGATCAAGTTGAGTTCTCCAAATTGCCCCATATAGAGTGTGTCTGTGTGAGTGAGTGTGTGTCCAGTGATAGATTGGTGTCCTGTCCTGGGTGTATCTGCCCAGCGCCTGAAACGTTCTCCCCTGGATGGGCATGGGGAACCCCCCCCGCAACCTTAATATAGGATAAAGCGGAAGATAATGGATGGATGAATGAATGAATAATATGGGTGGGTTAATAATAATATGGAATGGGTGTGGTAGCTCAGTGGTCAGGGTGTTGGGTTAGCAATCTGAAGGTTGGGGGTTCAAATCCCAGGTCCACTGAAGTTACCAATGTGGGTTCTTGAGCAAGACCCTTAACCCTCATTGCTCCAGGGATGTTGTGAAGAACCCTGTGCTCACCTTGTAGGTCGCTTTGGATAAAAGCGTCCAATAAATGACCATTCATTCATTATCTTCCGCTTTATCCTCTATTAGGGGCGCGGTTGGGTTCCCCATGCCCATCCAGGGGAGAACGTCTCGTGCGCTGGGCAGTTACACCCAGGACAGGACGCCAATCTATCGCTGGGCACACACTCACTCACACAGACACACACACTCTATATGGGGCAATTTGGAGAATTCAATTGACTTGATCCATGTTTTTGGACTGTGGGAGGAAACCGGAGAACCCGGAGGAAACCCACGCGGACACGGGGAGAACATGGAAACTCCACCCAGATGGGGATTGGAACTGGGAATCCCTAGTGCTGAGAGGAGAACGTGCCGACCACTAAGCCACTGTGCGGCCTAGATGTGGAGTTACAGTAATATATGAATATATTAAATGAGCTTGTGGATGAATAGCCTGTTTCATTAGGGGCAATTAGCACTCTTAACCCTTTTGCTCGTTATGCCGTCGTGTGTATTAGTAGCATTTGACTTTATATTGTCTTTGTGTCATTTTTCAGGGAGCTTCTGGCGAAGGACTTCACCGCGACGCACTATGAAGACAGTCGACCCGTAACCTTCTCCAACGGTTATGCTGTGAGTACCATTTATACTCGTCTTCCGTCTCCCGGGGACACCATCTGTATGCGGGTTCTCCTGACAGAACGACAGAACGTACTGAGAGACAACAGCGCGAGCGTACGTACACATCCTCAGCCGTGAATGCTGAATGGCAATGAGGGCAACCTGCTTTGATGTGGGATTATTAAAGGTGTCATCATGTTTGGGGGGGCATATCTGCATTCCGTGTAACCCTCGGAACAAATGCAACGTATTGGTGTAATGTCACAAAAATGTGGATTCAAGGTGAATCGGCTGCTCTAATTTGCCCCTATATGTAGTTTGTCTTCGAGAGTCTCTTTGTCTCTGCCTCTCGTCGTCTTCGTTTCAAACCGTTCCTCAGCGATTTGTATTACAGTTGTGAATGCTGAATGGCAATGAGGGCAACCTGCTTTGATGTGGGATTATTAAAGGAGGGGCATATCTGCATTCCGTGTAACCCTCGGAACAAATGCAACGTCTTGGTGTAATTTCACAGTTGCCGCATGTCCAAAAACGTGGCTTCAAGGTGAATTGGCTCCTCTAATTTGCCCCTGTGTGTAGTTTGTCTTCGAGAGTCTCTTTGTCTCTTCCTCCCGTCGTCGTTGCCCTCTCCCAGCACTGCGGATCTAGTTTTCATGTCCTCCTCGTGTCCGTGTGGGCTTTCTCCGGGTTTTCCCGTTTCCTCCCACAGTCCAACAACGTGGCTTCAAGGTGAATCGGCTGCACTAATTTGCCCCTATATGTAGTTTGTCTTCGAGAGTCTCTTTGTCTCTTCCTCCCGTCGTCTTTGCCCTCTCCCAGCACTGCAGATCTAGTTTTCATGTCCTCCTCGTGTCCGTGTGGGCTTTCTCCGGGTTTTCCGGTTTCCTCCCACAGTCCAACAACGTGGATTCAAGGTGAATCGGCTTCTCTAAATTGCCCCTATATGTAGTTTGTCTTCGAAAGTCTCTTTGTCTCTTCCTCCCGTCGTCTTCATTTCTTCATCATCTATCTCCGATTTGTATTTCAGCCGTGAATGCCGAATGGCAGTGAGGGCAACCTGCTTTGATGTGGGATTATTAAAGGTGTCATCATGTTTGGAGGGGCATATCTGCATTCCATGTAACCCTCAGAACAAATGCAACGTATTGGTGTAATGTCACAGTTGTCAGCATGTCCCTCTCCCAGCATTGCAGATATAGTTTTCATGTCCTCCCCGTGTCCTTGTGGGCTTTCTCCGGGTTTTCCGGTTTCCTCCCACAGTCCAAAAACGTGGATTCAAGGTGAATCGGTGGTATCATAATGTTTGGAGGGGCATATCTGCATTCCGTGTAACCCTCGGAACAAATGCAACGTATTGGTGTAATGTCACAGTTGTCGCATGTCCAAAAACGTGGATTCAAGGCGAATCGGCTGGTCTAATTTGCCCCTATATCTAGTTTGTCTTTGAGAGTCTCTTTGTCTCTTCCTCCCGTCGTCGTTGCCCTCTCCCAGCACTGCGGATCTAGTTTTCATGTCCTCCCCGTGTCCATGTGGGCTTTCTCCGGGTTCTCCGGTTTCCTCCCACAGTCCAAAAACGTGGATTCAAGGTGAATCGGCGGTATCATAATGTTTGGAGGGGCATAGCTGCATTTTGTGTAACCCTCAGAACAAATGCAACATTATAGTGTAATGTCATAGTCCAAAAACGTGGATTCAAGGTGAATCGGCTGGTAGGGGCATATCTGCATTCCGTGTAACCCTCGGAACAAATGCAATGTATTGGTGTAATGTCACAGTCGTCACCATGTCCAAAAATGTAGATTCAAGGTGAATCGGCTGCTCTACTTTGCCCCTATATGTAGTTTGTCTTTGAGAGTCTCCGGTGTTTTGCCAACTCTCCGCACTGCAGATCTAGTTTTCATGTCCTCCCCGTGTCCGTGTGGGCTTTCTCCGGGTTCTCCGGTTTCCTCCCACAGTCCAAAAACGTGGATTCAAGGTGAATCGGCTGCTCTAATTTGCCCCTATGTGTAGTTTGTCTGTGAGAGTCTCTTTGTCTCTTCCCTTCCCCCCTCGTCTTGATCTATTTTTCATGTCCTCCGTGGGGGCTTTCTCTGGGTTCACGCGGGTTTCCTCCCACAGTCCAAAAACGTGGATTCAAGGTGAATCGGCTGCTCTAATTTGCCCCTATGTGTAGTTTGTCTGTGAGAGTCTCTTTGTCTCTTCCTCCCATCGTCTTTCGTCTCCGGGGGGCATCATCTGCACGCGGGTTCACCTGACAGAACGACAGAACGTACTAAGAGACAACACATCCGTACGTCCACATCCTCAGCGATTTGTATTCAGTGGTGAATGCTGAATGGCAGTGGGGGCAACCTGCTCCCGCCGTTGTTGATGGTTTTTAAGCGCGCTGTTGAAGGCGAGCGGCAGTCCTCCCTTGCCCCGGGTTCCTCCGCCGTTTTGCTGCTGAGTGCAGTTTTATTTGGGGCAGTTTATTGCACGCTGGTGCAGAAAGGTGGGCGGAGCCGTCAGAGTAGCTGACGTATGTTAATGAGGTGCGGACGGCCCGCTTCAATTAAAAGCAGACGTGAAGCGGATCAGGTTTGAGTGGCGCCTTCGTTTAAACTGAGAATAATGTTCGAGTTGCTGGTTCACACTGCTCTGAGTGGCCAGCAGGGGCGCCGTTAAGCCCCGGCCTCAGAGAACACTTCATTTCATTAAAAGTTGGGCGGACAGAGGACGAGTGGTTAGCATGTTCTCATCTCAGCGTTGGGTTTGCAGGTTCGAATCCTGACCTGGGTGGAGTTTTCATGTTCTCTTAATGTTCTCCCAATGTTCTCCACATGTCCTCCACATGTTCTCCACATGTTCGCATCTCAGCGTTGGGTTTGCAGGTTGGAATCCTGACCTGGGTGGAGTTTTCATGTCCTCCCCATGTCCTCCCCATGTCCTCCACATGTTCTCCACATGTCATCCACATGTTCTCCACATGTCCTCCACATGTTCTCCACATGTCATCCACATGTTCTCCACATGTTCTCCACATGTCCTCCACATGTTCTCCACATGTCATCCACATGTTCTCCACATGTCATCCACATGTCCTCCACATGTTCTCCACATGTCCTCCACATGTTCTCCACATGTCATCCACATGTTCTCCACATGTCATCCACATGTCCTCCACATGTTCTCCACATGTCCTCCACATGTTCTCCACATGTCATCCACATGTTCTCCACATGTCATCCACATGTTCTCCACATGTCATCCACATGTCCTCCACATGTTCTCCACATGTCCTCCACATGTTCTCCACATGTCATCCACATGTTCTCCACATGTTCGCATCTCAGCGTTGGGTATACGGGTTCGAATCCTGACCTGGGTGGAGTTTTCATGTTTCCTAATGTTCTCCACATGTTCTCCACATGTTCGCATCTCAACATTGGGTTTGCAGGTTCGAATCCTGACCTGGGTGGAGTTTCCATGTTCTCCACATGTTCTCCACATGTTCTCCACATGTTCTCATTTCAGCGTTGGGTTTTCAGGTTCGAATCCTGACCTGGGTGGAGTTTCCATGTTTCCTAATGTTCTCCACATGTTCTCCACATGTCCTCCACATGTTCTCTACATGTTCTCCAAATGTTCTCCAAATGTTCTCCACATGCATCTCAGTGATGGGTTTGTATATTCGAATCTTGACCTGGGTGGAGTTTTCATCTTATTCCCATGTTCTCCACATGTTCTCCAAATGTTCGCCACATGTTCTCCAAATGTTCTCCACATGTTTGCATCTCAGCGTTGGGTTTGCAGGTTCAAATCCTGACCTGGGTGGAGTTTCCATATTCTCCCCATGTTCTCCCCATGCTCTCCCCATGTTCTCCACATATTCTCCCAATGTTCTCCACATGTTCTCATCTCAGCGTTGGGTTTGCAGGTTGGAATCCTGACCTTGGTGGAGTTTTCATGTTCTCCACATGTTCTCCCCATGTTCTCCCAAAGTTCTTCACATGTTCTCATCTCAGCGTTGGGTTTGCAGGTTTGAATCCTGACCAGGGTGGAGTTTTCATGTTCTCCCATTGTTCTCCACATGTTCTCCCAATGTTCTCCCGATGTTCTCCACTTGTTCGCATCTCAGCGTTGGGTTTGCAGGTTCGAATCCTGACCTGGGTAGAGTTTTCATGTTTCCTAATGTTCTCCACATGTTCTCCACATGTTCTCCCCATGTTCTCCACATGTTCTTCACATGTTCTCATTTCAGCGTTGGGTTTGCAGGTTTGAATCCTGACCTGGGTGGAGTTTTCATGTTCTCCCATTGTTCTCCACATGTTCTCCCAATGTTCTTCAAATGTTCTCCCGATGTTCTCCACTTGTTTACATCTCAGCGTTAGGTTTGCAGGTTCGAATCCTGACCTGGGTGGAGTTTTCATGTTTCCTAATGTTCTCCACATGTTCTCCACATGTTCTCCAAATGTTCGCATCTCATCATTGGGTTTGCAGGAATCCTGACCTGGGTGGAGTTTTCATGTTATTCCCATGTTCTCCCCATGTTCTCCACACGTTCTCCATGTTTGCATCTCAGCATTGGGTATACGGGTTCAAATCCTGACCTGGGTGGAGTTTCCATATTCTCCCCATATTTCCCTATGTTCTCCCAATGTTCTCCACATGTTCTCCCAATGTTCTCCACATGTTTTCCACATGTTCTCCCATGTTCTTATCTCAGCGTTGGATATGGGTCCACCTGGGTGGAGTTTAAATGTTGTCTCCATCTTCTCCCCATGTTCTCATCTCAGCGTTGGGTATGGGTTCAGGACTGCATTGTACAGATGTTCTAAATTGATTTATTGATGGCACTCTGAACATCTGGTTCTAAAACAGATCCAAACCTAAGCGTGGTTCTTTTGAAGGACCATAAGAACGCTGCTGGAATTGGCCCGAATCTGCAAATCACATTTCTATGCGAGCCGAACTGTCCACCTGGCTGTGCAATTGAGCGTTTCCTGCAGTTGGGTTGGGGTATAAGAGGCGGTCAGCACGCAGGCGGAGGCAGCAATTAGAGGAAGATATAGATTTCCTCATCGAAGAACACCGGAGAAATGTAACGAGAGGGAGAGGAGATCGATGTATTTACCTTCAGGTCTAAACGCTCGTGTCTTTAGTGATGTACAAAGTTTTCCACGCCGGGAATTGACTCGGGGTGTGTGTGTGCGCGTGGGTGTGTGTGTGTGTGTGTGTGTGTGTGTGTGTGTGTGTGTGTGTGTGCGTGTGTGTGTGTGTGTGTGGGAGGGGGGGGGGGTTAGGGAGTCGAAAAACTTAATTACAATTAATGATAGGCACGCGGCACGGTGGTTTAGTGGTTAGCACATCCGCCTCCCGGCCCTGAGGAACCAGGTTCCAATCACAACCAGGTTCCCAGCGGCTTCGGTTTCCTCTCACAGTCCAAAAACATGAATTCAAGGTAAATTGAATGCCCTTAATTGCCCCATATATAGTGCGTGAGAGTGTGTGAGTGAGTGTGTGTTTGTATTTCTGTGTGTGTCAGTGTGTTGAGTGTGTTGAGTGTCAGTGTGTTGAGTGTGTTCAGCGAGTTCAGTGTGTTGAGTGTTAGTGTGTTGAGTGTGTTGATTGTGTTGAGTGTGTTGAGTGGGTTGAGTGTG
The DNA here is from genome assembly GCA_019802505.1 of Corydoras sp. C115. Lineage (NCBI taxonomy): Eukaryota > Metazoa > Chordata > Actinopteri > Siluriformes > Callichthyidae > Corydoras > Corydoras sp. C115. The sequence continues at coordinate 3,677,162 of JAFMOC010000083.1, read as the reverse complement.
TTCAGTGTTGAGTGTGTTGAGTGTGAGTGTGTTGAGTGTGAGTGTGTTGAGTGTGAGTGTGTTGAGTTTGAGTGTGTTGAGTGTCAGTGTGTTGAGTGTGTTGAGTGTCAGTGTGTTGAGTGTGTTGAGTGTCAGTGTGTTGAGTGTGTTGAGTGTCAGTGTGTTGAGTGTGTTCAGCGAGTTCAGTGTGTTGAGTGTTAGTGTGTTGAGTGTGTTGATTGTGTTGAGTGTGTTGAGTGTGTTCAGTGTCAGTGTGTAGAGTGTGTTGAGTGTGTTCAGTGTTGAGTGTGTTGAGTGTGAGTGTGTTGAGTGTGTTCAGTGTGAGTGTGTTCAGTGTGTTGAGTGTCAGTGTGTTGAATGTGTTGAGTGTCAGTGTGTTGAGTGTGTTCAGCGAGTTCAGTGTGTTGAGTGTGTTGAGTGTTAGTGTGTTGAGTGTGTTGATTGTGTTCAGTGTGTTCAGTGTCAGTGAGTTTAGTGTGTTGAGTGTGTTCAGTGTTGAGTGTGTTGAGTGTGAGTGTGTTGAGTGTGTTGAGTGTTAGTGTGTTGAGTGTGAGTGTGTTGAGTGTGAGTGTGTTGAGTGTCAGTGTGTTGAGTGTGTTGAGTGTCAGTGTGTTGAGTGTGTTGAGTGTCAGTGTGTTGAGTGTGTTGATTGTGTTGAGTGTCAGTGTGTTGAGTGTTAGTGTGTTGAGTGTCAGTGTGTTGAGTGTGTTGAGTGTCAGTGTGTTGAGTGTGTTGAGTGTCAGTGTGTTGAGTGTGTTGATTGTGTTGAGTGTCAGTGTGTTGAGTGTCAGTGTGTTGAGTGTCAGTGAGTTGAGTGTCAGTGTGTTGAGTGTGAGTGTGTTGAGTGTGAGTGTGTTGAGTGTGAGTGTGTTGAGTGTCAGTCTGTTGAGTGTGTTGAGTGTCAGTGTGTTGAGTGTGTTGAGTGTCAGTGTGTTGAGTTGTGTTGAGTGTGAGTGTGTTGAGTGTGAGTGTGTTGAGTGTGAGTGTGTTGAGTGTGTTGAGTGTTAGTGTGTTGAGTGTGTTGAGTGTCAGTGAGTTGAGTGTGAGTGTGTTGAGTGTGAGTGTGTTGAGTGTCAGTCTGTTGAGTGTGTTGAGTGTCAGTGTGTTGAGTGTGTTGAGTGTCAGTGTGTTGAGTGTGAGTGTGTTGAGTGTGAGTGTGTTGAGTGTCAGTCTGTTGAGTGTGTTGAGTGTCAGTGTGTTGAGTGTGTTGAGTGTCAGTGTGTTGAGTTGTGTTGAGTGTGAGTGTGTTGAGTGTGAGTGTGTTGAGTGTGAGTGTGTTGAGTGTGTTGAGTGTTAGTGTGTTGAGTGTGTTGAGTGTCAGTGAGTTGAGTGTCAGTGTGTTGAGTGTGTTGAGTGTCAGTGAGTTGAGTGTCAGTGTGTTGAGTGTTGAGTGTGTTGAGTGTGAGTGTGTTGAGTGTTAGTGTGTTGAGTGTGTTGAGTGTCAGTGTGTTGAGTGTCAGTGAGTTGAGTGTTGAGTGTGTTGAGTGTGTTGAGTGTCAGTGAGTTGAGTGTCAGTGTGTTGAGTGTGTTGAGTGTCAGTGAGTTGAGTGTCAGTGTGTTGAGTGTTGAGTGTGTTGAGTGTTGAGTGCGTTGATTGCGTTGATTGTGTTGAGTGTGCGTGTGTTGAGTGTCAGTGTGTTGAGTGTGTTGAGTGTCAGTGTGTTGAGTGTGTTGAGTGTAAGTGGGTTGAGTGTGTTGAGTGTCAGTGTCTTGAGTGTGTTGAGTGTGTGTGTTGAGTGTGTTGAGTGTGTTGAGTGTGTTGAGTGTGAGTGTGATTGGTGAACGTTGTGCTGAGTGTGAGCTTCAGCAGCCTCCAGCAGTCAGCAGCGCTTCATGTGATGGTGCGCTCCAGCTCTGCTGACGCTCGTTATTAGCCATCATTAGTGTGAGAGCAGTAATGAGCGGGATACTTCAGCGAGTACAGTATTCCCTAATTGACAATAATGATTTAGTATCTAATTTTCTGAACTTAATGAAGTGTATCAAGTGTCAATTACTAGAGAAAAGTAATGATTGAAGTAACGCGAGCTAAAAGGATTTCCTTTTCAAGTTAACAATAAAGAAAAGTGCGAAAACTCACCGGCCATTTTATTAGGGACAGCTCATTGATTCAGTGACACTGCTCATATACATGGACTTTGTAGTCCTACAGTTACATTCTGTAGTCCGTTCTGGACATCAACCCGTCTGGACATGGGGAGAACATGGAAACTCCACCCAGATTGGGATCCGAACCGGGAATCCCTAGTGCCACCCTTTTATTTGGAAATTAAATTATTAAATTAAGGGCAGGGGCCCTTATGTTCTCCTCTCAGCGCTAGGGATTTCCGGTTCGAATCCCAATCTGGGTGGAGTTTCCATGTTCTCCCCGTGTCTGTGTGGGTTTCCGCCGGGTTCTCCGGTTTCCTCCCACAGTCCAAAAACATGGATCAAGGTCAATTGAATTCTCCAAATTGCCCCATATAGAGTGTGTCTGTGTGAGTGAGTGTGTCCAGTGATAGATAGGTGCCCTGTCCTGGGTGGATCTGCCCAGAGCCCGAAACGTTCTCCCCTGGATGGGCATGGGGAACCCCCCCCCCCCAAATCTCTAAATTGCTCCTATATGATGTGTGTATGCCTTGTAACGGATGGTGCCCTGATCAGCGCCCACAGCATTCTGACCATAAATCCCCAGCACTGAGAGGTGGATGTGTTTATTACCTCCTGTCCATCCCTTCGGTTATGCCACCCCCACACACAGAAGGTTAATTAGTAAATTTAAGTCTTTATTGCGTCATGAGTATGTCTTTTTCAACATAACTGCCACAGCAAGGTCCATAAAGACATGTTTGGGTAAAAAAGGTGGTATTTGGTGTAAAAAATTTGGTATTTGGTGTAAAAAAGGTGGTGTTTGGTGTAAAAAAAATTGGTATTTGGTGTAAAAAACGTGGTGTTTGGTGTAAAAAAGGTGGTATTTGGGGTTGAAAAAAGGTGGTATTTGGTGTAAAAAGTTGGTATTTGGTGTAAAAAAAAAATGGTATTTGGTGTAAAAAAAGTGGTATTTGGTGTAAAAAAAAAGTGGTATTTGGTGTAAAAAAAGGTGGTATTTGGGGTAAAAAAAAATGTGGTATTTGGTGTAAAAAAAAAAGTGGTATTTGGTGTAAAAAAAAGTGGTATTTGGTGTAGAAAAGGTGGTATTTGGGGTAAAAAAAAAAAAGTGGTATTTGGTGTAAAAAAACGTGGTGTTTGGTGTAAAAAAGGTGGTATTTGGTGTAAAAAAGGTGGTATTTGGGGTAAAAAAGGTAGTATTTGAGGTAAAAAAAAAGGTGGTATTTGGTGTAAAAAAGGTGGTATTTGGTGTAAAAAAAAAGGTGGTATTTGGTGTAAAAAAGGTGGTATTTGGGGTAAAAAAAAAGGTGATATTTGGTGTAAAAAATTTGGTATTTGGTGTAAAAAGAGGTGGTGTTTGGTGTAAAAAAAATTGGTATTTGGTGTAAAAAAGGTGGTATTTGGGGTATAAAAGGTCGTATTTGGTGTAAAAAAGTGGTATTTGGTGTAAAAAAAAAAAGGTGGTATTTGGGGTAAAAAAGGTGGTATTTGGGGTAAAAAAAGGTGGTATTTGGTGTAAAAAGAGGTGGTGTTTGGTGTAAAAAGGGTGATATTGGTGTAAAAAATTTGGTATTTGGTGTAAAAAGGTGGTGTTTGGTGTAAAAAAAATTGGTATTTGGTGTAAAAAAGGTGGTATTTGGTGTAAAAAAAGTGGTATTTGGTGTAAAAAAGGTGGTATTTGGTGTAAAAAAAAAAAGGTGGTATTTGGTGTAAATAGGTGGTATTTGGTGTAAAAAATTTGCCCTGGCCCACACAGAGCCCTAACCCCAACCCTATGGGATGAACTAGAACTGAGACTGCAAGCTCCTGACATCAGACCTCCCAAACGCTCTCCTGGATGAATAGGCAGATCTTTCCACAGACGCTCGGTTCTCGGTTCTCGGTTCTCCTGTGAGCAGCGCGTCGGCTGTTACGGTTCCGAAAAGCGGGCCAACTTAAAACGGGATGTCATGAAACATTAAAGATCTAATGACGCAACGCGCTTCGGTGTAGCATGACGAGCGCCGTATTCAGAACACGGGGCTGCATTTGAAACTCTTCTCAGTGATGAGCATCAGTGAATGAATCTGTGGGGTTCTGACTGTACGGAACGCGGAACGCCGGCGGCTGCCGTTCCGTTTAAAGGAAGGAAACGAGTGACTGGTTGCGACACGAGCGTGTGTGAAACCAACAGGAAACGACCAGAGAAGAGGAAAAACAAACAAAGGCCGGCCATGCGGTTGTCATGGTGCCGGGCCGCTCGTTATAAACATGGGGGGTGTCCACACTTTTCTGGCCCGAGATCTACTTTTCCATTGGACAGGTCAGCGAGTTCTACCGGTCAGTCTCTATTTTTTAGGCTTTTATATTGAAACCTGTTTACACACATCATGTTAGTATTGTCCAATCTGTTAGAACTGTTCTTTTATTAAACACATTCCAGCAAAGGCGGCACGGTGGCTTAGTGGTTGGCATGTTCTCCTCTCAGCTCTAGGGATTCCCGGTTCGAATCCCCATCTGGGTGGAGTTTCCATGTTCTCCCCGTGTCTGCATGGGTTTCCTCCGGGTTCTTCGATTTCCTCCCACAGTCCAAAAACATGGATCAAGTCAATTGAGTTCTCCAAATTGCCCCATATGGAGTGTGTCTGTGTGAGTGAGTGTGTGTCCAGTGATGGATTGGCGTCCTGTCCTGGGTCTATCTGTCCAGCGCCCGAAATGTTCTCCCCTGGATGGGCATGGGGAACCCCACCGCGACCCTAATAGAGGATAAAGCGGAAGATAATGGATGGATGGATAGCTGTGCTGGTCCCGGTTCGTATCCCAATCTGGGTGGAGTTTCCATGTTCTCCCCGCGTCCGCGTGGGTTTCCTCCGGGTTCTCCGGTTTCCTCCCACAGTCCAAAAACAAGAATCAAGGTTATTAAATGCTCCAAATTGCCCAATATAGAGTGTGTTTGTGTGAGTGAGTGTGTGTCCAGTGATAGATTGGCGGTGTATCTGCCCAACGCCCAAAACGTTCTCCTCTGGATGGGCATGGGGAACCCCCCCCCACCCCACGACCCTAATAGAGGATAAAGCGGATGGTAATCACGAGCTGCTCATCGTTCTGTGTCTTTACCAGGAAACATCTGCTTCAGCTGTCCACAGGACGTCCGAGAGGAAGCACAGCTGCTGAAGTAACGGGTTTCAGTGTCAGGAGTTCTTCATGGTTCTCCTCGTGCCAGCCTGTTGTGTGCAGAACGTTATCTAAATGTAATAACCCCAAGTGCTGCATCCTATTAACAACCGGCGGTTATGACGATAACGTCCTATTCATTTTCCTAATTGAATAGAAATGGAGTTTGTAGGACGCTGCGGACCCCCGCTATTAACCCACCGAGGAACTGCATCCCTGCAGAACATGATTACGTTCTATACGATGATTAGAATCCATTTTCTCTAAATGGCGATTATGACGTGGCGCGCCGTCCGCCGACCCGACTGCGTCCTGGAGGTGCAGAGCCACGATAAAGCACACCTCCACATACTTCATATTTTTTCATGATAATAAATGTAAGTGGTTGGCATGTTCTCCTCTCAGCACTGGGGATTCCCGGTTCGAATCCCAATCTGGGTGGAGTTTCCATGTTCTCCCCGTGTCCACGTGGGTTTCCTCCGGGTTCTCCGGTTTCCTCCCACAGTCCAAAAACGTGGATCAAGTCAATTGAGTTCTCCAAATTGCCCCATATAGAGTGTGTCTGTGTGAGTGAGTGTGTGTCCAGTGATAGATTGGCGTCCTGTTCTGGGTGTATCTGCCCAGCGCCTGAAACGTTCTCCTCTGGATGGGCATGGGGAACCCCACCACGACCCTAATAGAGGATAAAGCGGGAGATAATGGATGGATGGATAGCTGTGCTGGTCCCGGTTCGAATCCCAATCTGGGTGAAGTTTCCATGTTCTTCCCGTGTCTGCGTGGGTTTCCTCCGGGTTCTCCGGTTTCCTCCCACAGTCCAAAAACATGGATCAAAGTCAATTGAATTTTCCAAATTGCCCCATATAGAGTGTGTCTGTGTGAGTGAGTGTGTATCCAGTGATAGATTGGCATCCTGTCCTGGGTGTATCTGCCCAGCGCCCGAGACGTTCTCCCCTGGATGGGCACAGAGAACCCCCCCACGACCCTAATAGAGGATAAAGCGAAAGATAATGGATGGATGATGTATGGTATTTACTAACTGCCCATCTCTCAGCGCTAGGGATTCCCGGTTGGAATCCCAATCTGGGTGGAGTTTCCATGTTCTCCCCGTGTGCACGTGGGTTTCCTCTGGGTTCTCCGGTTTCCTCCCACAGTCCAAAAACATGGATCAAGATGTAGAGTGTGTCTGTGTGAGTGAGTGTGTGTCCAGTGATAGATTGGTGTCCTGTCCTGGGTCTATCTGCCCAGCGCCCGAAACGTTCTCCCCTGGATGGGCATGGGGAACCCCCCCCACCACCACCACCACCCTAGTAGAGGATAAAGCAGAAGATAATGGACGGATGGGTGAATGGATGGAGCTGTATATGGCAACCACACTATTGTTATTGGATTTTGATTATTCCACCTGACACGGGGAGAACATGCCACCTGCAATCACACTAATAAGTATAAATATATTCATTCATTCATTCATTATCCTCTATTAGGGTCGCGGTGGGGTTCCCCATGCCCATCCAGGGGAGAACGTTTCGGGCGCTGGGCAGATAGACCCAGGACAGGACTCCAATCCATCACTGGGCACACACTCACTCACACACACACACTCTATATGGGGCAATTTGGAGAATTCAATTGACTTCATCCATGTTTTTGGACTGTGGGAGGAAACCGGAGAACCCGGAGGAAACCCACGCAGACACGGGGAGAACATGGAAACTCCACCCAGATGGGGATTCGAACCTGAATCCCTAGAGCTGAGAGGAGAACATGCTAACCACTAAGCCACCGTGCCGCGTATAAATATATTATCTCATAAAAATGAAATAAAGGCATCAAAAAAGACGTTCTCGATTCTTGTAAATCCAAAACTCTTTACCTTCCAATTTGTCCGTGTCTTCGTTCTGCACCTGCCGGACATGCAGCATTAATCCGGAACAGCCAATGAGATCGTCGGCGGCTCCGATTGTCACCCCGTGTCTCCAGTGACGACTGATTTGTGTGTCGGCTCTGCTCGAATGTCCCGCCTTGCTTTGGCTCCGTCCAAATAAATGAGCTAATTTCACGCTCCGATCGTTCCAAGCAGCTCTTGAAAAGCTGGAGACTGACGCCCGTGCGCCATTCGGAACGTTTTCAGGAAATAGGCGCGAGTATTATTTTGGAATTTTGCCGGAATGCACAGACGCTGCGCTGATTTATGAGAATTGGACCTCGGTGAGGTTTAAACGTCAATGATGGTGCTGTTGGGTTCTAGTGGACACTACTTTAGAATTGTCTCCTGGGAGAGAGTTGGATGACCGGAGGTACTAACGGCCTAACCGACTGTGTTGAGGAGTTCTGATGTTTTGATTGGATCCCAGAGGAAACGGCGTGAAAAAGCCAACTGCAGTGTGGGGTGTTGTTCTATCCATCCATTATCTTCCTCTTTATCCTATATCAGGGTCACGGGGGGGGTTCCCCATGCCCATCCAGGGGAGAACGTTTCAGGTGCTGGGCAGATACACCCAGGACAGGACGCCAATCTATCACTGGGCACACACACACTCACACAGACACACTCTATATGGGGCAATTTGGAGAATTCATTTGACTTGATCCATGTTTTTGGACTGTGGAAGGAAACCGGAGAACCCGGAGGAAACCCACACGGACACGAGGAGAAACTCCACCCAGATTGGGATTCGAACCTGAATTCTGAGTTCTCCGGTTTCCTTCCACAGTTCAAAAACATGGATCAAGGTCAATTGAGTTCTCCAAATTGCCCCATATAGAGTGCGTGTGTGTCTAGTGATAGATTGGTGTCCTGTTCTGGGTGTATCTGCCCAGCGCCCGAAACGTTCTCCCCTGGATGGGCATGGGGAACCCCCCCCCCCCCCCCCCCCCCCCCCGCAACCCTTCATTCATTCATCATCGCCCACTTTATCCTCTATTAGGGTCACGGTGGGGTTCCCCATGCCCATCCATGGGAGAACATTTCGGGCGCTGGGCAGATACACCCAGGACAGGACGCCAATCTATCACTGGGCACACACTCACTCACACATACACACTCTATATGGGGCAATTTGGAGAATTCAATCGACTTGATCCATGTTTTCAGATCCATGATCCATGATCCATGCAGACACATGGAAACTCCACCCAGATTGGGATTCGAACCTGAATCCCAAACACTGAGAGGAGAACATTTTAACCACTAAGCCACCGTGCCTTGTTTCTGGGATTTCTGGTACTTTTTGCTGACGCAGCAGTATTATCGTATAATTGTGATTATTTCTGATACAATAATCGTACCACCAGCGACTGATTTAAATGAAATGAGGGATCTGCTGTTTTAAACCTCTGCCTCTCTTCCCCTTCAGGATCATTGTTTCTATCACGGCTCTGTGAAAGGAAACGCTTCGTCCTGGGTGGTTCTGAGCACCTGCTCTGGAATGAGGTATGTGTCTGTTCTAAGTATCATTAAAGCCTCCATACGTTACGACTCTATTATTATGACAAGTTCAAGTAATTTATTTATAGATCACTTTTTACAACAGCACATTGTCACAAAGCAGCTTTACAGAGTTATAAGCCTTTAAACCCCAAAAGAGCAAACTGAAGCGACAGTGGCAAGATAAAAACTCCCTGTTATGTTGTTATCTTAAGGAAGAAACCTTGTGAGGACCAAGACTCAGTGGGGGGTTCATCCTCCTTGAGCGGCCGGCAGCATCAACAGTGTAGGACACTAATGTACAGATATTAAACAAATGTTAAACTATATGTGAGTCCATTAAAGGCATTCTGCAGGACCACCAGTCCAATTAATATCCAGTTCGAATCCCAATCTAGGTGGAGTTTCCATGTTCTCCCCGTGTCCGTGTGGGCTTCCTCCGGGTTTTCCGGTTTCCTCCCACAGTCCAAAAACATGGATCAAGTCAATTGAATTCTCCAAATTGCCCCATATAGAGTGTGTCTCTGTGAGTGAGTGTGTGTCCAGTGATAGATTGGTGTCCTGTCCTGGGTGTATCTGCCCAGCGCCCGAAACGTTCTCCCCTGGATGGGCATGGGGAACCCCCCCACGACCCTAGTAGAGGATAAAGCAGAAGATAATGAGGTGTTGTTCGGTTCAGAATGCTGTTGGCCGGTTCTATTTGTTATCATCTCGTCGTTTAACAGAAATGTTCCTTACTATGGGAACGTGACCTACCGTTTAACGGATCAACTCGGTTTTATTTTGGAACGCAGCTCACAATCCAGACCATCAGGAGAATATTAAACGAATGTAAACACTCTGATGTCATTTGCAGAACATGACGATCTGCTGCAGACACAAACGCAGTCTGAATTATTTAGTAATAACACTCAACAATAACACCACGCACAAAACGGAGCATCAGAACGTGAGTTCTAATTGTCTGATAATGCCCTCTGAATCAGCTTGTTCAGTCACGCTAAATGTGCGTTTGGAAACGTTATTAAAACGCTCTCTCAGAGCTTTATTGGATCAGGTGTGCTTTCTGAATATGTTCCAGTGTTTATAAAGAGGAACTTTGTCATCAAATTACAAACAATTCCTGTTTCATTTGATTCCTAAGCACAAAATAGTTCTTATTTTGTAATATACACTTCGTGAGGTGGCACGGTGGCTTAGTGGTTGGCATGTTCTCCTCTCAGCATTAGGGATTCCAGGTTCGAATCCCAATCTGGGTGGAGTTTCCGTCTTCTCCCCGTGTCAACGTGGGTTTGATCCGGGTTGAAGGTCAAAAACATGGCTCAAGGTCAATGGAATTCTCCAAATTGCCCCATATAGAGTGTGTCTGTGTGAGTGATTGTGTGTCCAGTGATAGATTGGTGTCCTGTCCTGGGTGTATCTGCCCAGCGCCCGAAACGTTCTCCCTGGATGGGCATGGGGAACACCCCCCATAACCCTAATAGAGGATAAAGAAGAAGGTACTGGATGGCTGGAATATACACTTTGTGTGGTGGCACGGTAGCTTAGTGGTTAGCATGTTCTCCTCTCAGCACTAGGGATTCAGGTTCGAATCCCAATCTGGGTGGAGTTTCCATGTTCTCCCCATGTCCGCATGGGTTTCCCTCCGGGTTCTCCGATTTCCTTCCACAGACCAAAAACATGGATCAAGGTCAATGGAATTCTCCAACTTGCCCCATATAGAGTGTGTCTGTGAGTGAGTGTGTGTCCAGTGATAGATTGGCGCCCTGTCCTGGGTCTATCTGTCCAGCACCCGAAACGTTCTCCCCTGCATGGGCATGGGGAACCCCACCGCGACCCTAATAGAGGATAAAACACTTTGTCGCAGGTACAGTAGCTTAGTGGTTAGCATGTTCTCCTCTCAGCACTAGGGATTCCCGGTTCGAATCCCAATCTGGGTGGAGTTTCCATGTTCTCCCCATGTCCGCATGGGTTTTCTCCAGGTTGAAGGTCAAAAACATGGATCAAGGTCAATGGAATTCTCCAAATTGCCCCATATAGTGTGTTTGTGTGAGTGAGTGTGTGTGTGTCCAGTGATAGATTGGCGTCCTGTCCTGGGTGTATCTGCCCAGCACCCGAAACGTTCTCCACTAGATGGGCATGGGGAACCGTCTGTGATTGTGTTTGTATGTCATTCGATTTACAGCAGCTTTAGTTTGTTGTCTGCTTTTTTGCTTTGAGATTGCTGTGGTTGTGTGTGTGTGTGTGTGTGTGTGTGTGTGTGTGTGTGTGTGTGTGTTGTGTGTGTGGTTGTGGAAAAAGATAGTAAAGATAGTGTTAATGTTTTTTTTATGTATGTAACTGTTAAGCCAATCTAAATATGGGTTCTGTGTTCGTGGCTGTTGTTGTGATGTTGATGTAGATGTTGATATGAATGTTTGGTTTTATTTGGGTTACATTTGGGTTATATTTGGGTTTTATTTGTGTAGTTACATGAATACAGTGTTGGATTCTGACCACGTCACCACAGTATCATTGGCTCTATGAAATGGTTAATTGTGCATATGTTATTTACTTTTCCCATTTTCCGCTCCATTTGGAATCTAAACTAAAGCACGTAACATCCAATTCGTCCTGGATCTTTGTAAAAAGCTCATTTATATGTTTGCAGAAGCTGAACAAGCACCGAATTACGCCGAGCGTGCAATTAAAATAAGTAGAACATTTTGAAATAAGAAGTAGGACACAGAGAACGTATATTTACATTTACATTACATTTAGTCATTTAGTCATTTAGCTGATGCTTTTATCTAAAGTGACTTACAGATGAGAACGTCACAAGTCAGTAGTTCTGTAGTTATCTGATCCTGCAGCTTTTTTAAAATTAATTAATTAATTTATTTATTTATTTAATTAGTGGCATGGTGGCTTAGTGGTTGGCATGTTCTCCTCTCAGCGCTTGGGATTCCCAGTTCGACTTCCCAATCTGGGTGGAGTTTCCATGTTCTCCCCGTGTCCGCGTGGGTTTTCTCCGGGTTCTCCGGTTTCATCCCACAGTCCAAAAACATGGATCAAGGTCACTTGAGTTCTCCAAATTGCCCCATATAGGGTGTGTGTGTGAGTGAGTGTGTGTCCAGTGATAGATTGGTGTCCTGTCCTGGGTGTATCTGCCCAGCGCCCAAAACGTTCTTCCCTGGATGGGCATGGGGAACCCCACCGCCACCCTAATAGAGGATAAAGCGGAAGATAATGAATGAATGAAAGGATTCCACCACGTAGGGCGGCACGGTGGCTTAGTGGTTGGCATGTTCTCCTCTCAGCGTTAGGGATTCCTGGTTCGAATTCCCATCTGGGTGGAGTTTCCATGTTCTCCCCGTGTCCACGTGGGTTTCCTCCAGGTTCTCCGGTTTCCTCCCACAGTCCAAAAACATGGATCAAGGTCAATTGAATTCTCCAAATTGCCCCATATAGAGTGTGTCTGTGTGAGTGAGTGTGTGTCCAGCGATGGATTGGTGTCCTGTCCTGGGTCTATCTGCCCAGCTCCCAAAACGTTCTCCCCTGGATGGGCATGGGGAACCCCATGTTTGTGTGAGTGAGTGAGTGTCCAGCGATAGATTGGCGTCCTGTTCTGGGATGGGGAAGCCCCCGCGACCCTAGTAGAGGATAAAGCGGAAGATAATGGATGGATGGAGCTTTGGGAACATTCTAATTTTAGACGTGGACATGTGCTTATAGAACTGAAATGAGACGGTCATATGATGGTCATAAACACAGTGATGTCATGTTACCGCCTCCGGCGACCTTATTGTGTATTGTGTATTGTGTGCCGGTTCCCAAAAGCGCTGACCCAGACTTGAGCCAGCCCCTGAGCGCGAGGCTTCGTCCTGCTTCCTGCGACGCGCATAAAAACTATTTGTGGAAGACCGAGCTGGAAACCGTCGGGCACACACACCGCGAGCCGTTACACATTTCATGCATAAGAAATCGCATGTCTTTATCCATTATAATAAAGAATACACTCTGCACGCGTCATTCACTCATCACATATTCATTGGATTCTCGCCAATCCTCCGACTATTAGAACATGTTTAATAGTCGTATCGAAGTGACAGCGCCATTAACTGAGAAACCCCAGAACCCGGGCCTCATGAGAGAAAAAAAAATGAAAGGGCTGCATGTCACCGTAACAGGCAACGCTACTGCCTTTTATAGAACCGAAGCGGGAGAACCCCGCTTCCAACATCATTACGCTGCAGCCGAGAATTTGCAGATCTGTTTCGCAACGTTGCAGATGAAAGCATTCGCATGACGCGCGGAACCGAACGACACGACACAAACCCACAAGAGACAGAGAAGGGTTTCAAAAGTTTATCAAAATAAATTAAAGATCAAATAATAAGTACCTTTGGGCCTCAAGCAGCACACTGCTCTTACAACGGCACGGTTCCAATCCCCATCTGGGTGGAGTTTCCATGTTCTCCCCGTGTCCACGTGGGTTTCCTCCGGGTTCTCCGGTTTCCTCCCACAGTCCAAAAACATGGATCAAGGTCCATTGAATGCTCCAAATTGCCCCTATAGAGTGTGTCTGTGTGAGTGAGTGTGTGTCCAGTGATAGATTGCCGTCCTGTCCTGGGTATATCTGCCCAGCGCCCGAAACGTTCTCCCCTGGATGGGCATGGGGAACCCCCCCGACCCTAATAGAGGATAAAGCGGAAGATAATGAATGAATGAAAGGATTCCACCACGTAGGGCGGCACGGTGGCTTAGTGGTTGGCATGTTCTCCTCTCAGCGTTAGGGATTCCTGGTTCGAATTCCCATCTGGGTGGAGTTTCCATGTTCTCCCCGTGTCCACGTGGGTTTCCTCCGGGTTCTGCGGTTTCCTCCCACAGTCCAAAAACATGGATCAAGGTCCATTGAATGCTCCAATGCCCATCCAGGGGAGAACGTTTCGGGTGCTGGGCAGATACACCCAGGAGAGGGCGCCAATCTATGGCTGGGCACACACTCACTCACACAGACACACTCTATATGGGGCAATTTGGAGAACTCACTTGACTTGATCCATGTTTTTGGACTGTGGGAGGAAACCGGAGAACCTGGAGGAAACCCACGTGGACACGGGGAGAACATGGAAACTCCACCCAGATGGGAATTCGAACCAGGAATCCCTAACGCTGAGAGGAGAACATGCCAACCACTAAGCCACCGTGCCGCCCTACGTGGTGGAATCCTTTCATTCATTCATTATCTTCCGCTTTATCCTCTATTAGGGTCGGGGGGGTTCCCCATGCCCATCCAGGGGAGAACGTTTCGGGCGCTGGGCAGATACACCCAGGACAGGGTGCCAATCTATCACGGGACACACACTCACTCACACGCTCACACACACTCTATATGGGGCAATTTGGAGAATTCAATTGACTTGATACATGTTTTTGGACTGTGGGAGGAAACCGGAGAACCCGGAGGAAACCCACGCGGACACGGGGAGAACATGGAAACTTCACCCAGATTGGGATTGGAACCGGGTTTCCCTAGTGCTGAGAGGAGAACATGCCAACCACTAAGCCATCATGCCACCCCACGTGGTGGAACGTAACGTAATTTATTTGCTACCTACCGCGACCCTAGTAGAGGATAGAGCGGAAGATGATGGATGGATGAACCAAGGCCACACGTATCTCTTAAGTGCCACTGCAACAGCGACCTCCAGTGGCTGTTTAAATGATAATTACTGGGGAAGTGAGGACTGGAGTGGTGTTAGAGTGAGGTTCTTCATGCGTTAGGGTGTTCTCTTCGGAGGTGGAGGGAGCAGCTCCAGCAGGAGTGTGATACAGTAAATTGGACACGACTAGGAGAGAGAGATATGGTTGAGAACCTCTTGAAGAACACATGACCGTAAGTTCTGAGCTCTCGCTGAAAAGACGTTCTGTTCGTCTCAAGGTCTGAAAGCCGGCTGAATGGCGGCTCTTGTTTCTCAGCCGTCGTGTCTCACAAGAGAGGACGTTTCTCTAAACGATGCTTAATGCAGATTCAGCTCATTAAGGACCTGAGAGCTTTGAGAGCTTGACCTTGTTACGTTCTCAAATATCCTTCAGCTTCGTGATTTACCTTCTCGCTTTTCATTTTAAAGACCTTCAGGAAAATACAAATTGGCTGTTTTCATCAGAACTAGTTTTAGTACAGGGCGGCACGGTGGCTTAGTGTTTAGCATGTTCTCCTCTCAGTGTTAGGGATTCCCGGTTCCAATCACAACCTGGGTGGCGTTCCCATGTTCTCCCCGTGTCTGCATGGGTTTCCTCCAGGTTCTCCGGTTTCCTCCCACAGTCCAAAAACATGGATCAAGATCCATTGAATTCTCCAAATTGCCCCATATAGAGTGTGTCTGTGTGAGTGAGTGTGTGTCCAGTGATAGATTGCTGTCCTGTCCTGGGTATATCTGCCCAGCGCCGGAAACGTTCTCCCCTGGATGGGCATGGGGAACCCCCCCCGCGACCCTAGTAGAGAATAATGTTCTCAAAATGTTCTCCCTGGTTCGACATGAGAACCAAGTATAGTATAGGATTATGCGGAAGATGATCTATGGTATTTACTAACTGCCCATCTCTCAGCTCTGGCGATCCAGGTTCGAATCGCAATCTGGATGAAGTTTCCATGTTCTCCCCGTGTCCACGTGGGTTTCCTCCGGGTTCTCCGGCTTCCTCCCACAGTCCAAAAACACGGATCAAGATCCATTGAATTCTCCACATTGCCCCATATAGAGTGTGTTTGTGTGAGTGAGTGTGTGTCCAGTGATAGATTGGCGTCCTGTCCTGGGTGTATCAGCCCAGCGCCCGAAACGTTCTCCCCCGGATGGGCATGGGGAACCACCCCGCAACCCTAATAGAGGATAAAGTGGAAGATAATGGATGGATTTGAATTCATCATCTTAAGAACCAAATAACCAATGCTCTGTTTATACTCCTTTGGCTAAATCCGCGTATTTTAACGCCATGCTCTCGATCCCCCGCCTCCCTGTGGTGTGCTGCTGTTGTTACCCTGACGTCCTACCCCTGGGTTTTAATACCCTGAGATGTTTCAGGCTGCAGAGCCGAAAGCAGGTTTCTTCTAAACCCCTATAGTAGAGCCCTTAAAGGTAATGTTGGTTTGTTTGTCACTTCTGATGCGGGCAGATTGACTTCAGACTTTCCGAAGCGAGATGTCTGAGTCAGTGGCTCAGCTCGCATGAAAACAATCATTTCCACAACACTGTGGTGGGATTGAGACATGCTTTTTATTTTCTATGCACCTTGTTCCAGTTGGAAGCCATCTAAGTGACACCATGCAGAGGCTTTTGAGTGGCTGTTACATTTACTATAATTAGACTGTGCACAACCACCATTACTGCACTGCTTCACCATGGCAATCCAGCGCCCGGCAACCCGACACGCTGAGACCAAAGACTCAGTTACTGAAATCCCACTTAGCATCATATTTGTGGCGGTCAGAGGGGAGGGGCGAGGATTAATGAGTGTCACCAACAATTAATACACATCTGTCTAATGCAAATGATTCTCAATTATTTTCTGTTAAGCCCCCCCTAGGAAGAAGTAAACTTTTTGCCCCCCCCCCCCCCCCCACCCCCCCCCCCCCCCCCCCCCCCCCCCCCCCCCCACCCCCCCCCCCCCCCCCCCCCCCCCCCCCACCCCCCCCCCCCCCCCCCCCCCCCCCCCCCCCCCCCCCCCCCCCCCCCCCCCCCCCTCGCCCCCCCCCCCCCACACACACACACACACACGCACACGCACACTCACCCCCCCCCCCCACGACAAAATGGGATGAAAAAGTATTTTTACACGCCCACTGTAGTATGATTTGTCTATAAATTTGTTCTAAGTACACCTCTTTTCTAACAATGTCTCCTTATTAACAATAAAGAAAACAAAAAAAGAAAGAAATATAGATCGACTTAGAACAGAAATCATTTTATTAACTTTGTTTTTTAGTTTGTAACAGAAACGAATGAAATCCTTATTTAAACCAGAAACATGTTTGAACTGACTGGCATTTGGTACTGAAAAATGAAATGAAATAAAACCAATAAATAATAATAAATTTATTTTAAATAATAATAAATAATTCATTCATTCATTCATTATCTCCCGCTTTATCCTCTATTAGGGTCGCGGTGGGGTTCCCCATGCCCATCCAGGGGAGAACGTCTCAGGCGCTGGGCAGATAGACCCAGGACAGGGCGCCAATCCATCGCTGGGCACACACTCACTTACACATACACACTCTATATGGGGCAATTTTGAGAATTCAATTGACTTGATCCATGTTTTTGGACTGTGGGAGGAAACCGGAGAACCCGGAGGAAACCCACGCAGACACGGGGAGAACATGGAAACTCCACCCAGATGGGGATTCGAACCGGGAATCCCTAGCGCTGAGAGGCGAATGTGCTGACCACTAAGCCACCGTGCCGCCCATAATAAATAATAATAAATCCAAAAACATGGATCAAGTCAATTGAAATCTCAAAATTGCCCCATATAGAGTGTGTCTGTGTGAGTGAGTGTGTGTTCAGTGATAGGTTGGCACCCTGTCCTGGGTGTATCTGCTCAGCGCCCGAGACGTTCTCCTCTGGATGGGCATGGGGAACCCCCCCCGCGACCCTAATAGAGGATAAAGCGGGGATATTTTAAAGTAAAGGCGGCACAGTGGCTTAGTGTTTAGCATGTTCTCCTTGCAGTGCCAGGGATTTAAGTTCAAATCCCAATCTGGGTGGAGTTTCCATGTTCTCCTGGTGTCCACGTGGGCTTCCTCCGGGTTCTCCGGTTTCCTCCCACAGTCCAAAAACATGGATCAAGTCAATTGAGTTCTCCAAATTGCCCCATATAGAGTGTGTGTGTGTGAGTGAGTGTGTGTCCAGTGATAGATTGGCGTCCTGTCCTGGGTGTATTTGCCCAGCGCCCGAAACGTTCTCCCCTGGATGGGCATGGGGAACCCCCCCCCCCTCCCCTGCGACCCTAGTAGAGGATAAAGTGGACGATAATGGATGGCTATTAAAACTGGACAGCACGGTGGCTTAGTGGTCGGCATGTTCTCCTCCCAGCGCTAGGGTTCGAATCCCCGTCTTGGTGGAGTTTCCATGTTCTCCCCGTGTCCGCATGGGCTTCCTCTCTGTGAGTGAGTGTGTGTCCAGCGATAGATTGGCGTCCTGTCCTGGGTGTATCTGCCCAGCGCCCGAAACGTTCTCCCCTGGATGGGCATGGGGAACACCCCCCCCCCTTCCCCCCACGATCCTAATAGAGGATAAATGGATGAAATTATGAGTTCTCAACGTTGGTTGTGCAGTTTTTGATGTTCTTATTTATTCATCATATTCTTTTCTCAGGGGTCTGATCGTGATGAACCCCACCGATACCTTCTACCTGGAGCCTGTAGGAGGGGAGGAGCTTCTCCACCACACCTTTTATCACACAGATGAGCTGCCGATCCAAAGTGGGACGTGTGGACACGATCATCAGCGGGGACGTGAAGACCTGTTCAAAAGCCTGCTTACACCTTCGCATCAGAGGGTCTGTTATGAATCGTTGTGAAGTGTTTACAAGTGCATATAAGCTCCAGTCGTATACATCTCTCTCACACACACACACACACACACACACACACACACACACACACGATCCCTCGCATAGCCCTCAATTGATTTTGAAAACCTGAACAGCAGCTCAGTCAAGCAATTATCCAATTATCTGCAGCCGCATCGCGCCGCATGCTCGCTCACGCACGGGTCAAGAGCTTCGCTTGGCGTGCACATCAAACGGCAGATTTGGGGAAATGTAATACGCCCTTGTTTCGGTTGCTGTCAGTAGACGGCGGGAATTAGACGGCGATGGGCTGAAGCGCTCGGAAACTCGACAGCTGAATAACACCACTTGGTCCAGCGGATTTCGTTTGTGACGCGCAGATGGAACACTCAGAGATGGGACGGCCATCCACGCTTTTAATACGCCGCTGCAACGTACCGCAGACGGTTCATACTTGGGCGGGGTGTGGAATGGTTCTCAGACTGCAGCAGAACTGCTAATGCACCGTTCTGTATAGATTCCTATCCCAGCAGTGTCACTGAGGTGGAGAAATGAAACTCCACTAAACCGCCCTCAGTGAAACAGTGTCACTGCAATCCACCACCCAAATGATAGCTGTTCTAATGGTCAGAACCCCAATAGAACCACCACAGAGCAGGGATTATCTGGATGGTGCATTATTCCTATCCCAGCAGTGTCACTGAGGTGGAGAAATGAAACTCCACTAAACCGCCCTCAGTGAAACAGTGTCACAACAATCCACCACCCAAATGATACATGTTCTACTGGTCAGAACCCCAATAGAACCACCACAGAGCAGGATTAGTTGGTGGGTGCATTATTCCTATCCCAGCAGTGTCACTGAGGTGGAGAAATGAAACTACAGCAGCACTGCTGCACTGAAACCCCCCTCACCTATCCCAGTGTCACTAAAAAAACTACAGAACTGCTGCACTAAACAAAAAACCCTCACTGTGTCACTAAAGAACTGACAATAAACAATCCACCATCCAAATGATACCTGTTCTAATGGTCAGAACCCCAATAGAACCACCACAGAGCAGGATTATCTGGTTGGTGCATTATTCCTATCCCAGCAGTGTCACTGAGGTGGAGAAATGAAACTCCACTAAACCGCCCTCAGTGCAACAGTGTCACTGCAATCCACCACCCAAATGATAGCTGTTCTAATGGTCAGAACCCCAATAGAACCACCACAGAGCAGGATTATCTGGTTGGTGCATTATTCCTATCCCAGCAGTGTCACTGAGGTGGAGAAATGAAACTCCACTAAACCGCCCTCAGATACATGTTCTAATGGTCAGAACCCCAATAGAACCACCACAGAGCAGGGATTATCTGGTTTGGTGCATTATTCCTATCCCAGCAGTGTCACTGAGGTGCAACAGTGTCACTGCAATCCACCACTGATGTGGAGAAATGAAACTACACTAAACCGCCCTCACCCAAATGATACCTGTTCTAATGGTCAGAACCCCAATAGAACCACCACAGAGCAGGATTAGTTGGTGGGTGCATTATTCCTATCCCAGCAGTGTCACTGAGGTGGAGAAATGAAACTACAGCAGCACTGCTGCACTAAAAAAAAAACCCTCACTGTGTCACTAAAGAACTGACAATAACAATCCACCATCCCAAATGATACCTGTTCTTATGGTCAGAACCCCAATAGAACCACCACAGAGCAGGGATTATTTGGTTGGTGCATTATTCCTATCCCAGCAGTGTCACTGAGGTGGAGAAATGAAACTAACACTACACCTCCCCTCAGTGCAACACACAACAATCCACCACCCAAATGATACATGTTCTAATGGTCAGAACCCCAATAGAACCACCACAGAGCAGGATTATCTGGTTGGTGCATTATTCCTATCCCAGCAGTGTCACTGAGGTGGAGAAATGAAACTCCACTAAAACCGCCCTCAGTGCAACAGTGTCACTGCAATCCACCACCCAAATGATACCTGTTTCTAATGGTCAGAACCCCAATAGAACCACCACAGAGCAGGATTATGCATTATTCCTTATCCCAGCAGTTCACTGAGGTGGAGAAATGAAACTCCCAGTGCAACAGTGCACAACAATCCACCACCCAAAATGATACATGTTTTCTAATGGTCAGAACCCAATAGCAGCACCAGAGAGCAGTAATTATCTGGTTGGTGCAGTGAGGTGGAGAAATGAAACTCCACTAAACCGCCCTCAGTGAAACAGTGTCACCACAATCCACCACCCAAATGATACCTGTTCTTATCTGGTTGGTGATTATTCCTATCCCCAGAGTGTCACTGAGGTGGAGAAATGAAACTACACACTGCTGCAAAACCACCCTCAGTGCACATGTCACACTAAAGAACCACCACAGCCCTCAAGTGCAACAGAGGTGTCACTGCAATCCACCACCCAAATGATACCTGTTCTAATGGTCAGAACCCCAATAGAACCACCACAGAGCAGGATTAGTTGGTGGGTGCATTATTCCTATCCCAGCAGTGTCACTGAGGTGGAGAAATGAAACTACAGCAGCACTGCTGCACTGAAACCCCCCTCACTGTGTCACTAAAGAACTGACAATAAACAATCCACCATCCAAATGATACCTGTTCTAATGGTCAGAACCCCAATAGAACCACCACAGAGCAGGGATTATTTGGTTGGTGCATTATTCCTATCCCAGCAGTGTCACTGAGGTGGAGAAATGAAACTACACTAACCCGCCCTCAGTGCATCAGTGTCACAACAATCCACCACCAAAATGATAGCTGTTCTAATGGTCAGAACCCCAATAGAACCACCACAGAGCAGGATTATCTGGTTGGTGCATTATTCCTATCCCAGCAGTGTCACTGAGGTGGAGAAATGAAACTCCACTAAACCGCCCTCAGTGCAACAGTGTCACTGCAATCCACCACCCAAATGATACCTGTTCTAATGGTCAGAACCCCAATAGAACCACCACAGAGCAGGGATTATCTGGTTGGTGCATTATTCCTATCCCAGCAGTGTCACTGAGGTGGAGAAATGAAACTACACTAAACTGCCCTCAGTGCAACAGTGTCACAGCAATCCACCACCCAAATGATACATGTTCTAATGGTCAGAACCTCAATAGCAGCACCAGAGAGCAGGAATTATCTGGTTGGTGCATTATTCCTATCCCAGCAGTGTCACTGAGGTGGAGAAATGAAACTCCACTAAACCGCCCTCAGTGAAACAGTGTCACAACAATCCACCACCCAAATGATACATGTTCTAATGGTCAGAACCCCAATAGAACCACCACAGAGCAGGATTATCTGGTTGGTGCATTATTCCTATCCCAGCAGTGTCACTGAGGTGGAGAAATGAAACTACACTAAACCGCCCTCAGTGCAACAGTGTCACAACAATCCACCACCCAAATGATACATGTTCTAATGGTCAGGACCCCAATAGAACCACCACAGAGCAGGGATTATCTGGATGGTGCATTATTCCTATCCCAGCAGTGTCACTGAGGTGGAGAAATGAAACTACAGCAGCACTGCTGCACTAAAAACCCCCTCACTGTGTAACTAAAGAACTGACAATAAACAATCCACCATCCAAATGATACCTGTTCTTATGGTCAGAACCCCAATAGAACCACCACAGAGCAGGGATTATTTGGTTGGTGCATTATTCCTATCCCAGCAGTGTCACTGAGGTGGAGAAATGAAACTCCACTAAACCGCCCTCAGTGCAACAGTGTCACAACAATCCACCACCCAAATGATACATGTTCTAATGGTCAGAACCCCAATAGAACCACCACAGAGCAGGGATTATCTGGTTGGTGCATTATTCCTATCCCAGCAGTGTCACTGAGGTGGAGAAATGAAACTACACTAAACCGCCCTCAGTGCAACAACGTCACAACAATCCACCACCCAAATGATACCTGTTCTAATGGTCAGAACCCCAATGGAACCACCACAGAGCAGGGATTATCTGGTTGGTGCATTATTCCTATCCCAGCAGTGTCAATGCAAACACTGCAATCCCACCACCCAAATGATACCATGTTTCTAATGGTCAGAACCCCAATAGAACCACCACAGAGCAGGGATTATTGGATTGGTGCATTATTCCTATCCCAGCAGTGTCATTGAGGTGGAGAAATGAAACTACACTAACCCGCCCTCAGTGCAACAGTGTCACTGCAATCCACCACCCAAATGATACCTGTTCTAATGGTCAGAACCCCAATAGAACCACCACAGAGCAGGATTATTTGATTGGTGCATTATTCCTATCCCAGCAGTGTCACTGAGGTGGAGAAATGAAACTACAGCAGCACTGCTGCACTAAAACCCCCTCACTGCATCAGCGTCACAACAATCCACCACGCAAATGATACCTGTTCTAATGGTCAGAACCCCAACAGAACCACCACAGAGCAGGATTATTTGGTTGGTGCATTATTCCTATCCCAGCAGTGTCACTGAGGTGGAGAAATGAAACTACACTAAACCGCCCTCAGTGCAACAGTGTCACAGCAATCCACCACGCAAATGATACCTGTTCTAATGGTCAGAACCCCAACAGAACCACCACAGAGCAGGGATTATTTGGTTGGTGCATTATTCCTATCCCAGCAGTGTCACTGAGGTGGAGAAATGAAACTACACTAAACCGCCCTCAGTGCAACAGTGTCACAGCAATCCACCACCCAAATGATACATGTTCTAATGGTCAGAACCCCAATAGAACCACCACAGAGCAGGATTATTTGGTTTGTGCATTATTCCTATCCCAGCAGTTTCACTGAGGTGGAGAAATAAAACTCCAGCAGCACTGCTGCACTAAAACCCCCTCACTGCATCAGCGTCACAACAATCCACCACGCAAATGATACCTGTTCTAATGGTCAGAACCCCAACAGAACCACCACAGAGCAGGATTATTTGGTTTGTGCATTATTCCTATCCCAGCAGTTTCACTGTGGTGGAGAAATAAAACAACAGCAGCACTGCTGCACTAAAACCCCCCTCATGGTGTCACTAAAGAACTGACAATAAACAATCCACCACCCAAATGATACCTGTTCTAATGGTCAGAACCCCAATAGAACCACCACAGAGCAGGGATTATCTGGTTGGTGCATTATTCCTATCCCAGCAGTGTCACTGAGGTCCCATCCATCCATTATCTTCCGTTTTATCCTCTACTAGAGTCACGGGGGGGTTCCCCATGCCCATCCAGGGGAGAACGTTTCGGGCGCTGGGCAGATACACCCAGGACAGGACGCCAATCTATCACTGGACACACACTCACTCACACAGACACACTCTATATGGGGCAATTTGGAGAATTCAATTGACCTTAATCCATGTTTTCGGACTGTGGGAGGAAACCGGAGAACCCGGAGAAAACCCACGTGGACACGGGGAGAACATGGACGCTCCACCCAGATTGGGATTCGAACCGGGAATCCCTAGTGCTGAGAGGAGAACATGCTAACCACTAAACCACCGTGCCGCCCAGTGTCACTTAGTTGGAGAAATGAAACTACAGCAGCACTGCTGCACTAAACCCCCCTCACTGCATCAGTGTCATAACAATCCACCACCCAAATGATATCTGTTCTAATGGTCAGAACCCCAATAGAACCACCACAGAGCAGGGATTATTTGGTTGGTGCATTATTCCTATCCCAGCAGTGTCACTGAGGTGGAGAAATGAAACTACACTAAACCGCCCTCAGTGCAACAGCGTCACAACAATCCACCACCCAAATGATACCTGTTCTAATGGTCAGAACCCCAATAGAACCACCACAGAGCAGGATTATCTGGTTGGTGCATTATTCCTATCCCAGCAGTGTCACTGAGGTGAAGAAATGAAATGTTTACGCCACTTCTTTTTGATGTTCTCCTCTCAGCACTGGGGATTCAGGTTTGTATCCCGATCTGGGTGGAGTTTCCATGTTCTCCCCGTGTCCGCGTGGGTTTCCTCCAGGTTCTCCGGTTTCCTCCAACAGTCCAAAAACATGGATCAAGTCAATTGAATACTCCAAATTGCCCCATATAGTGTTTCTGTGTCCTGTGTGTGCCCAACCATAGATTGGTGTCCTGTCCTGGGTGTATCTGCCCAACGCCCAAAACGTTCTCCCCTGGATGGGCATGGGAACCCCCCCGTGACCCTAGTAGAAGATAAAGTGGAAGATAATGGATGGATGGATGGATGGAACAACAATATGGACCAAAACGACTGAATTGAAGGCGCATGGTTCACCTTCCCACCAGAACCAAATGTTCCTGTAAATGAATAGCCTTCATTCAGATTAGAACATAACCATGGCAGCACAGACAGGATGACTAGACGGTCGCCTGCTCACGCTTGTATAAGAGCACGAGAGAGGCATGAGGGCGGGAGTCATGTGGACTACATTACATTACAGCTGGTGCGAGAACAGACTATAGAAATGACACACGGTGAGAAACGTGGCTCTGCGCTTGTTATCCGAAGTTATTAAAAATAGAAATATCGTAGACGAGATGCTTTATGGTTGCTTCTTATAAAGTTTCCATCCATTATCTTCCACTTTATCCTCTATTAGGGTCGCGGTGGGGTTCCCCAGGCCCACCAATGGAGAACGTTTCGTGCGCTGAGCAGATACACCCAGGACAGGACACCAATCTATCACTGGACACTCACTCACTCACACAGACACACTCTATATGGGGCAATTTGGAGAACTCAATTGACTTGAGCCATGTTTTTGGGCTGCGGGAGGAAACCTGAGAACCCGACGGAAACCCACGCGGACACGGGGACAACATGGAAACTCCACCCGGATTGGGATTCGAACCTGAATCCCCAGCGCTGAGAGGAGAACATGCCAACCACTAAGCCACTTCCCAAATAACACCCGCTTGCTTGTTTCAGCCCATTATACATCCATCCATCATCTTTATCCTCTACTAGTGTCGCGGGGGGAGGGGTTCCCCATGCCCATCCAGGGGAGAACGTTTCGGGCGCTGGGCAGATACACCCAGGACAGGCCGCCAATCTATCACTGGACACACACTCACTCACACAGACACACTCTATATGGGGCAATTTGGAGAACTC
Organism: Corydoras sp. C115; assembly: GCA_019802505.1. NCBI lineage: Eukaryota > Metazoa > Chordata > Actinopteri > Siluriformes > Callichthyidae > Corydoras > Corydoras sp. C115. The sequence goes on along the minus strand of JAFMOC010000083.1, from coordinate 3,651,823 downwards.
AATTGACTTGATCCATGTTTTTGGGCTGCGGGAGGAAACCTGAGAACCCGGCGGAAACCCACGCGGACACGTGGAGAACATGGGAACTCCACCCGGATTGGGATTCGAACCTGAATCCCCAGCGCTGAGAGGAGAACATGCTAACCACTAAGCCACCGTGCCGCCCCGCCCTATATCGTCGTACCAATCCCAATGACTTTGGCTCGTCAGAGTCTTTTAATCCCAGTATGGCCATTAAAACCGATCCAGCTCATATTTCTGAGAGTTCTCCTCACACCTGGGATGGGTAGACGGTAATCCGGTCTCCTTGAGGGATCTGGAGAACTCGATGGGATCGTGCTCTCCTAAAGACGAAACACAAGGTCACGAAGGGAGCGAGTAAACAGGACGGCCCCGGTCCTTCAGTCTTCATCATTTCGAATGGCTTTGATACGTCATATTCAATCCAGTCCTTCATATTGGGGCTAAAACTCATTTAGGCTCTGTTGAGGAAAGCAAATATGACATTATGATGAAGACATTTTAAGTTAATGAACACTGCTTCGGCACTTCGTGAGCGGCAGCTCAGTGGAACGGCGGGAAAGCAATAGCCCATTTCCCAGAGCCTGAAAGTTTTTATTTGACAAAACGGCAGTAATCTTCTGATGTTGATGAGAAAATACAAATGCTGTTCAGATATATATTAAGAATTTTCGCACGTTTTTGGAGACAAGGCAAAGCATTGCAACATTAATATCCATCCATCCATTATTCATTCATTCATTATCTTCCGCTTCACGCTCTACTAGGGTGGCAGGGGGGTTCCCCATGCCCATCCAGGGGAGAACGTTTCGGGGGCTGGGCAGATACACCCAAGACAGGACGCCAATCTATCACTGGACACACACCAACTCACACACACTCTATATGGGGCAATTTGGAGAATTCAATTGACATGGAAACTCCACCCAGATGGGGATTCGAACTGGGAATACCTAGTGCTGAGAGGAGAACATGCTAAACACTAAGCCACCATACCACCCGCAAAGTAAAGTTTCATCCATCCATTATCTTCCGCTTTATCCTCTATTAAGGTTGCGGGGGGGGGGGGGGGGGTTCCCCCATGCCCATCCAGGGGAGAACGTTTTGGGCACTGGACAGATACACCCAGGACAGGACGCCAATCTATCACTGAACACACACTCACTCACACAAACACACTCTATATGGGGCAATTTGGAGAACTCAATTGACTTGATCCATGTTTTTGGACTGTGGGAGGAAACCGGAGAACCTGGAGGAAACCCACGCTGACACAGGGAGAACATGGAAACTCCAGATGGGGATTCGAACTGGGAATCCACAGAGGCTGAGAGGAGAACATGCTAACCACTAAGCTACCGTGCCGCCCTGATATATAATATAATATACGATATTCAAATATAAACAACTATAAATATATAGAATATAGAATATAAAACTATATATATATATATCCATCCATCCATCCATTATCTTCCGCTTTATCCTCTATTAGGGTCGCGGTGGGGTTCCCCATGTCCATCCAGGGGAGAACGTTTCGGGCGCTGGGCAGATACACCCAGGACAGGACGCCAATCTATCACTGGACACACACTCACTCACACACACACTCTATATGGGGCAATTTGGAGAATACAATTGACTTGATCCATGTTTTTGGACTGTGGGAGGAAACCGGAGAATTTGGAGGAAACCCATGTGGACACAGGTTATAATTCTTAACATGTTGTTGTTCTCTCATTTGTTTGTCGCTTTGGAGAAAAGCATCAGCTAAATGATTAACTGTATGTTATATAATGCACTGTATATTTTCAGACAAACTGAACCGTTATCACAAAGTTTTATGAATTTTATGAAGCTCTTCACCACGTTAATGCAACGTTTCTGATTTTTTTCTCTCTTCTGGTGGAGAGGTCATACAAGCTACCCCGAGAATGCCAGCGATGAGAGGAAAACCTTGGGAAATTCTCCCAAACAAATGTAATTGTTGCAGAAAGACAGGCGCGTTTCTGCTTCTGGCCTCGCTTTGCATTCCTCACACAAACGAGAAAAAAATACATCACAAAGCTTGGCCTCTTTTAAATCAGCATGGCATGATTCCGTTCCATCATCTCTCAATAGAACAGACAAGCATTTCCAATCGTCATAATGAAAAGTGTCCGCTCTCCGCCAAGCCTGATTACCAGAGCCGCATGGTGTTTTCAAACTGAAGTGTGAGCTCGAAAAGACGTCTGCGCTGTGTGAACGCAATTAGCCCCACTCACTAATTCCACCGACATCTCCGGGTATATATTAATGTCAGGACGGCACGGTGGCTTAGTGCTTAGCATGTTCTCCTCAGCGCTGGGGATCCAGGTTTGAATCCCAATCTGGGTGGGTTTCCTCCGGGTTCTCCGGTTTCCTCCCACAGTCCAAAAACATGGATCAAGTCAATTGAGTGCTCCAAATAGATAGAGCCCCATATAGAGTGTGTCTGTGTATGTGAGTGTGTTTGTGTCCAGTGATAGATTGGCGTCATGTCCTGGGTGTATCTGCCCAGCGCCCGAAACGTTCTCCCCTGGATGGGCATTGGGAACCCCCCCCAATAACTACCCTAGTAGAGGATAAAGCAGAAGATAATGGATGGATGGAACTTTACTTTGAGGTGGCATGGTGGCTTAGTGGTTAGCATGTTCTCCTCTCAGCGCTAGGGATTCCCGGTTCGAATCGCAATCTGGGTGGAGTTTCCATGTTCTCCCCGTGTCCGCGTGGGTTTCCTCCGGGTTCTCCGGTTTCCTCCCACAGTCTAAAAACAAGGATCAAGTCAATTGAGTTCTCCAAATTGCCCCATATAGAGTGTGTTTGTGTGAGTGAGTGTGTGCCCAGTGATAGATTGGCGTCCTGTCCTGGGTGTATCTGCCCAGCGCCCGAAACGTTCTCCCCTGAATGGGCATGGGGAACCCCCCCCCCCCAACCCTAATAGAGGATAAATTGGAAGATAATGAATGAATGAATGAATGAATATAACACCGTAGATGGCAGCACGGTGGCTTAGTGTTTAGCATGTTCTCCTCTCAGCGCTAGAGATTCCCGGTTCGAATCGCAATCTGGGTGGAGTTTCCATGTTCTCCCCGTGTCCGCGTGGGTTTCCTCCGGGTTCTCCGGTTTCCTCCCACTGTCCAAAAGCATGGATCAAGTCAATTGAGTTCTCCAAATTGCCCCATATAGAGTGTGTGTGCGAGTGTCTATGTGTCCAGTGATAGATTGGCGTCCTGTCCTGGGTGTATCTGCATGCTAACCACTAAGCCACCGCTTATCCCCAGAATTATTTTATAAGACATATTTTTTGCAATAAAATGTAATTACAAATGTTATAGCTAATTAATCCTAAGAGCTCCTCGACATCGTCATGACGACATTCATAAGAAAAATGCGTGTTAGCCGGTAGCCTGAATTCCACCAAGTGACTCAAGTCGCACCGAAACCAAAATACATTAACACTTGCAGCACACTAATCTGCTGTCTTTGTCTTTACAGAAGAACCGTGAGATAGAACCACAGAACAATAAATCTATTTTAAATTAAAGATGTCATTGTAGCTAATTAACAATATTCGTTGAATAGAGTCACTTATCTTTAGAAATACATAACGATCTGTACATACTGTAAGTGAATGCAACGATTAATTGCAATTACAAATATTACAGGTAATTAATCCTTAGAGCTCCTCGACATCGCCATGACGACATTCATAAGAAAAATGCGTTAGCCGGTAGCCTGAATTTCACCAAGTGACAAAACTCGCACCGAAACCAAAATCCATTAACACTTGCCATGAGATAGAACCATAGAACAATAAATCTATTTTAAATTAAAGATGTACTGTAGCTGTGCGGCACAGTGGCTTAGTGGTTAGCATGTTCTCCTCTCAGCGCTCGGGATTCCCAGTTCGAATCCCAATCTGGGTGAAGTTTCCATGTTCCCCATGCCCATCCAGGGGAGAACGTTTCGGGCGCTGGGCAGATACACCCAGGACAAGGCGCCAATCCATCTCTGGGCACACACTCACTCACACAAACACACTCTATATGGGGCAATTTGGAGCATTCAATTGACCTTGATCCATGTTTTTGGACTGTGGGAGGAAACCGGAGAACCCGGAGGAAACCCACGTGGACAACATGGAAACTCCACCCAGATTGAGATTTGAACCAGGAATCCCTAGCACTGAGAGGAGAACATGCTAACCACTAAGCCACCGTGCTGCCCCTATATAAAATCATCAATCCATCCATTATCTTCCGCTTTATCCTCTATTAGGGTCGTGGGGGCGGTTCCCCATGCCCATCCAGGGGAGAACGTTTCGGGCGCTGGGCAGATACACCCAGGACAGGACGCCAATCTATCACTGGACACACACACTCTATATGGGTCAATTTGGAGAACTCAATTGACTTGATCCATGTTTTTGGACTGTGGGAGGAAACCGGAGAACCCGGAGGAAACCCACGTGGACACGGGGACAACATGGAAACTCCACCCCGATTGGGATTCGAACCTGAATCCCCAGCGCTGAGAGGAGAACATGCTAACCACTAAGCCACTTCCCAAATAACATCCGCTTGCTTGTTTCAGCCCATTATACATCCATTCATCATCTTTATCCTCTACTAGTGTCGCGAGGGGGTTCTCCATGCCCATCCAGGGGAGAACGTTTCGGGCGCTGGGCAGATACACCCAGGACAAGACGCCAATCTATAACTGGGCACACACTCACTCAGACAGACACACTCTATATGGGGCAATTTGGAGAATTCAATTGACTTGATCCATGTTTTTGGACTGTGGGAGGAAACCGGAGAACCCGGAGGAAACCCACACAGACACGGGGAGAACATGGAAACTCCACCCAGATTGGGATTCGAACCGGGAATCCCTAGTGCTGAGAGGAGAACGTGCTAAACACTAAGCCACCGTGCCGCCACATTAAGTGTTAATTGGTGTTAATTATTATTGCATCAACATCTCAATAATAGTTCTGATTATTTTACATCAATCGCAGGTTGAACTCTGTAATGCTCTCATCTCTCGTCTGGATCTTCCTTTTGATTAAATCTGTGCTCTGCGTGAAAAAGACAACATTATTGTTCATCCTGTTGATTAAAGCAACATTAAGAGCTACGGGGTAAACACACGCCACCTGTCAGCAAGGAACCCAGACTTAATCACTTAACTCCCAGACTGCGAACAGAACAACTCCACTCCACTTACTCTAGAACCTGAGCATCACTGCATTGAAACACTTTGATTGATAAGCAGGGCAGGGTGGATTAGTGGTTAGCATGTTCTACTCTCAGCACTAGGGATTCCCGGTTCGAATCCCAATCTGGTGGAGTTTCCATGTTCTCCCCGTGTCCGCCTGGGTTTCCTCCGCAGTCCAAAAACATGGATCAAGTCAATTGAGTTCTCCAAATTGCCCCATATAGAGTGTGTCTGTGTGAGTGAGTGTGTGTCCAGTGATAGATTGGCGCCCTGTCCTGGGTGTATCTGCCCAGCGCCCGAAATGTTCTTCCCTGGATGGGCATGGGGAACCCCCCCCCCTCCCCTGCGAACCTAGTAGAGGATAAAGTGGACGATAATGGATGGCTATTAAAACTGGACAGCACGGTGGCTTAGTGGTCAGCATGTTCTCCTCCCAGCGCTAGGGATTCCCGGTTCGAATCCCCGTCTTGGTGGAGTTTCCATGTTCTCCCCGTGTCCGCATGGGCTTCCTCCAGGTTCTCCGGTTTCCTCCCACAGTCCAAAAACATGGATCCGGTCAATTGAGTTCTCCAAATTGCCCCATATAGAGTGTGTCTGTGTGAGTGAGTGTGTGTCCAGTGATAGGTTGGCGTCCTGTCCTGGGTGTATCTGTCCAGCGCCCGAAACGTTGTCCCCTACATGGGCATGGGGAACCCCCACGATCCTAATAGAGGATAAAGTGGAAAATAATGGATGGATGGATGATGATTGACAAGCTATTTTCCCTTCATGTCCTTTTATGGGCAATAAATATTAAATACACAGTATGGTAATGTCTGCACCGCAACCTGTTTTCAATTCTCGTCTTCACTGAAGTATGGCGTGGTGTTTATTCTAATTATGCTTATTACAATTAGATGTAAATGAATGAGGGTATAATGCCGTGCAGTTCTCTGATTGGCTGTTTAAAGTTTGGTACTGTGACCTGGTGTTGCGCATTTATTTATTTATTCATTTTTTTATTATTATTAATTCTTTTAAGTCTCAAAAACCACTGAAGGACAAAGTGATTACTCATGACTAATAAGGAAATAATTATATAATATATATAATTAAAATAAATGATTGCAGTAGGGTGGCACGGTGGTTTAGTGGTTAGCATGTTCTCCTCTCAGCACTAGGGATTCCCGGTTCGAATCCCAATCTGGGTGGAGTTTCCATGTTCTCCCCGTGTCCGCGTGGGTTTCCTCCGGGTTCTCCGGTTTCCTCCCGCAGTCCAAAAACATGGATCAAGGTCAATTGAATTCTCAAAATTGCTCCATATAGAGTGTGTGTGTGAGTGAGTGTGTGCCCAGTGATAGATTGGCGCCCTGTAATGGGTGTACCTGCCCAGCGCCCGAAACGTTCTCCTCTGGATGGGCACGGGGGAAACCCCCCCCCCCACGACCCTAGTAGAGGATAAAGCGGAACATAATGAATGAATGAAAAACCACTGAAGGACAAATGACTAATAAAGAAAGAAGTGACGATCGATATATTCAAATAAATGATTGCATCACTGGGGTGGCACTAGGGATTCCCGGTTCGAATCCCAATCTGGGTGGAGTTTCCATGTTCTCCCCGTGTCCACGTGGGGTTCTCCGGTTTCCTCCACAGTCCAAAAACATGGATCAAGTCAATTGAGTTCTCCAAATTGCCCCATATAGAGTGTGTGTGTGAGTGAGTGTGTGCCCAGCGATAGATTGTCGTCCTGTCCTGGGTGTATCTGCCCAGCGCCTGAAACGTTCTCGCCTGGATGGACATGGAGAACCCCCTCGCGACCCTAATAGAGGATAAAGAAGAAGATAATTGATGGATGATTTGCATCATTTCTATGAAATAATTAATAATTCCTGGATTCAGCTTCGTTTGCGTGTTAATTAATTGGAAACAGGTCTCAGAAGCTCTGTTGCAGACACAAAACCTGCGTTTTATGTTTGATCCACGTTAAAAAATAGCCTTTGTCTTAGATTAATTGAGAGCACTCAAAGTAATAAGTATTCATTGCTGGAAAATTTGTGTTCGCAAGTTGATTAATGGCTTCTACGTTCATTAAAGCCTCATTAATTATATTGAATACATTTCTTTTTAACAGACGTAATATACTGAGCCGTTCTTGAAAGTACATCCATTGTGACAACCTTTTTTTTTTTTCCACTTTTGCAGGTGAAGCGAAATGCTTGGGGCACCACCAAGTACATGGAGCTGTATATTGTCGCTGACTACACACTGGTAAAGCATGTCTCTCTCGCACCCGCAGCCACCTTAATTACAGCTCACAGTGTAGAATTAGGCTGTATTTATATCTTCAACAGCGTCTAGTGTGAAGTGTCAGAATGCAAATGAGGCTGCAGGTAAAGTCCTGATTGCGGAAGAAATACAAGTAACAGTTATTTATAAAAGTTAAATCAGCTTTGGACACATATTTACTTCTTTGAAGGTGATAGAACAGTAATAATATATAATATAGAATATATAATAATATATATATATATAATATATATATATATATATATATATATATATATATATATTATATATATATATATAAGGGCGTGTTCTCCGTGTGTCCGTGTGGGTTTCCTCCAGGTTCTCCGCTTCCATCCCACAGTCCAAAAACATGTTTATATATATATATATATATATATATTTCATTAATTCATTATCTCCCGCTTTCGCGGGGGGGTTCCCCATGCCCATCCAGGGGACAATGTTTCGGGCGCTGGGCAGATACACCCAGGACAGGACACCAATCTATCACTGGACACACACTCACTCACACAGACACACTCTATATGGGGCAATTTGGAGAATTCAATTGACTTGATCCATGTTTTTGGACTGTGGGAGGAAACCGGAGAACCCGGAGGAAACCCACGTGGACACAGGGAGAACATGGAAACTCCACCCAGATTGGGATTCCAACCAGGAATCCCTAGTGCTGAGAGGAGAACGTGCCAACCACTAAGCCACCGCGCCGCCCATATATATATATATATATATATATATATATATATATATATATATATATATATATATATATATATATATATATATATATATATATAACCAATACACCTGTCAATAACTATTTCACAACTATAAAAACATCTTATTACGCTGTTGCGTCACAGATAGATAACTCGTGTGGCCAAACCCCAAAAAACACCAACAATAGCTTCATGAAATTGCACTATTATTTAGGAAAATATCACCCACCAAAGATCCTAATTATGACACAATTCATCCTCCTTTTTTGTTCCTCGAAAAGAGTTTAATTAGTTCCATCAAGAAGTCCCTTTCTCCTGCCATCGAGGCTAATGCTGAAAGTCGAGTCCTATTTTAAGTTTTAATTGGCTATAAAAGTGGCCGTCCGACTAAACGTACACTTTCTGACTATCCAGTCAAGGGGGGGGGGGGGGTGTACACCCTGACATAACATACACCTGCTAGAGGGCCTTAGTGCCGGCAACTCAAATCTGACAGTTTGATTGACACTTATTTAATGCTACTGGGCTGCAGAGGAATGCCGAAGAAGAAAACCATACATAATGGTATATATTACATATATATACACACATACATATCCACCTATATGTATGAATACTATATCCACCTCATCCACTAGGTTACTCTCCCTTTCACATTTATCTTTTCCCCTTATTCCCCCCCGGTAAATATATATATATATATATATATATATATATATATATATATATAATATTAATATAAAATATATTAAATATATTATCCTACTTTATCCTCTATATATCGTGGGGGGGTTATGCCCATATAGGGAGAACGTTTATAGATATACCCAGGACATACATAATCTATATGGATATATACTCATATATATAATATATATCTATATAATATATAATATATATGATTGATTTTTTTTGGATATTTTGGGATATATATTTTATATATACATTTTTATATATATTTTATATATCTTATATATTTAAGAATTTTAATGAAAAAAATATTAAATAATATTCCATCCTTCCGCTTTATCCTCTATTAGGGTCGTGGGGGGGGTTCCCCATGCCCATCCAGGGGAGAACGTTTCGGGCGCTGGGCAGATACACCCAGGACAGGACACCACTATCACTGGACACACACTCACTCACACACACACTCTATATGGGGCAATTTGGAGAACTTAATTGACTTGATCCATGTTTTTGGACTGGGGGAGTAACCGGAGAACCCGAAGGAAACCCACGTGGACACGGGGAGAACATGGAAACTCCACCCAGATCGGGATCCGAACCAGGAATCGCTAGCACTGAGAGGCAAGGCAATGTGCCGCCCTTAAATAATACTTATAATTTAATATTAAATGATATTAAAAATTATTCATCATTCATAAATAATTAACGACTTCCTTTGAAATTGAAACAAGTGGTTTATTGAAACCCGCCGGTACAATATCACGACCCACCTGCAAACATTAAACCCCTGAACCTGTAGAATTATTAGACACAATTTCCCCGTCTGCTGGTCCTCCATTCGGAAGAATTGCGAGAATGGAATCTTCATTGTCCGTTTCTGTTCCTATTCACAAGCATAATGTGTTGGAATTAGCTTTCTTTTAAAATATAATAGATAATTAATCAACTGGCAAAAGTGGTTAATGGTAATTGTTAAAAAAACAAAAAAAAAAACGAAGGCGATTCACTCGTCCTTCCCTTAGTTCTCGTTACGAGGCATTAAACAATAACACATAAGGGGCTTATCTTGTCCATGTGTCCTTGTTTCATCCATAATAATAGGCAGACGTGGATGTAGTGACTGCTTTCAACATTAAAAGGTGTAATCAGACTTGAAATGCCTCCACTTTTTAGTCGTTCATCAGTGAAGGATGTGCAGCCTAGTGCTTGCATAATTAATAATAAGTAATATAATTGAAATAGACATTTTAATGTGAGTGGAATGTGAAGGGCCACTTCAAATCGTGTGTATTTGTTATGGATTTAATATCTTATCAGGAGCTCTGTGTCTAAAATGGAAATGTATGTCTTTAAAATGTTTTTTTCATGCTGGTTCCTCAAAAAAATACCACTGTTGTGTGCACTTTATAATCTCCCTGTCAATCATCTCCTAATCTTGACTGCTTAATGCTATACTAGGGACTGGGGAGGGGGGATGCCCATCCAGGGGAGAACATTTCGGGCGCTGGGCAGATACACCCAGGACAGGGTGCCAATCTATCATTGGGCACACACTCACTCACACAGACATACACACACACACACTATATAGGGGCTATTTAGAGCATCCAGTTGAACTCTAATCCATGTTTTGAGACTGTGGGTGGAAGCCGGAGAACCCGGTTGACAACTCCACCCAGATCAGAACTCGAACCTGGATCCCCAGCACTGAGAGCTGAACATGCTTAGCACTAAGGGAACATATAGATGGACTTTGGAGGCAAACAAGGTCCAATTTTTATATTGTTTTCTATATGTAAATTAATAAATGTTTAAAAAAAATATCATTAAAAATATGTATTTGTGTTTTTATTTTTAAGTTTAAGAAGCAAAACAGGGACTATAAGAGAACCAAACAAAGAATCATGGAAATTGCTAATTATGTTGACAAGGTATGTATTTTTTCATATATATATGAATTTACACACACATACTGTACACACACACACACACACACACACACACATTCATTCATTCATTCATTCATTATCTCCCGCTTTATCCTCTATTAGGGTCGCGGTGGGGTTCCCCATGCCCATCCAGGGGAGAACGTCTTGGGCGCTGGGCAGACAGACCCAGGACAGGGCGCCAATCCATCCCTGGGCACACACTCACTCACACAGACACTCTATATGGGGCAATTTGGAGAATTCAATTGTCTTGATCCATGTTTTTGGACTGTGGGAGGAAACCGGAGAACCCGGAGGAAACCCACGCAGACACGGGGAGAACATGGAAACTCCACCCAGATGGCGATTCGAAACGGGAATTCCTAGCGCTGAGAGGCGAACGTGCTAACCACTAAGCCACGGTGCCGCCCCACACGCACATATATATATACTCATCGCCATTTTATTAGCTCCACCCCCTCAGTTCTACACTCACTGTGTGTTGTTACAGTTCCACTGATCATATAGATGGACTTTGTAGTTCTACAATTCCATTCTGTAGTCCGTCTGTTTCTCTACATACTGTGTTGATCCGCTTTAGCATGTTCTCTGATGATCTGGACCCCCACAGAGGTATCAGGGTGGTGGAGAATCAGGGTGTGTGTTGTGCTGGTACGAGTGGATCAGACACCTCAGTGCTGCTGGACAGAGAACAGTCCACCAATCAGAACATACAGAGATCTGTTCCACTCGTACCATCATCCTAATACTCGTACCACCCTAATAATACCTGCTCTGTGGGTCCTGATCATCAGAGAACATAACAGAGAATAACTAAGTATGTAGAGAATCAGATGGACTACAGAATGAAATGTAGAACTACAAAGTCCATCTATGTGGTAAGTGGAGAACAATGAGCTGTACCTAATAAAATG
>JAFMOC010000083.1:3477500-3632500 GCA_019802505.1 Corydoras sp. C115 | reverse complement strand
CTATATGGGGCAATTTGGAGAATTCACATGACGTTGATCCATGTTTTTGGACTGTGGGAGGAAACCAGAGAACCCGGAGGAAACCCACATGGACACAGGGACAACATGCCAACTCCACCCAGATTGGGATTCCAACCGGGAATCCCTAGTGCTGAGAGGAGAACATGCAAACCACTAAGCCACCATGCCGCCCTATTAGTGAAATTCATTAATTCATTATCTTCCGCTTTATCCTCTATTAGGGTCGCGGTGGGGTTCCCCATGCCCATCCAGGGGAGAACATTTCGGGCGCTGGGCAGATACACCCAGGACAGGACGCCAATCTATGGCTTGGCACACACTCACTCACACAGACACACTCTATATGGGGCAATTTGGAGAACTCAATTGATTGATCCATGTTTTTGGACTGTGAGAGGAAACCGGAGAACCCGGAGGAAACCCACACGGACACGGGAAGAACATGGAAACTCCACCCAGATTGGGATTCGAACCGGGAATCCCTAGTGCTCAGAGGAGAACATGCTAACTACTAAGCCACCGTGCCGCCTTTATTAGTGAAATTAATTCGCTAATTAATTAGCTAATTAGTTCTCTAACCAGTCCTTAAATCTGATTGGCTGAGCCGTGCCGTGGCGTGCCGTGATTGACACCTCCGAGCTTCACATTGGAATCAATGCGTGAAATACAATACAATACATTATTTCAAATCATGTACCATAAATGGAAATGCAGATTACTTAAAATAGCAAGCTGTTTCACGATGAGCCCCATAGTCCTGTTACTCAGCGATCAACGTTCACTCGAGTTCGGAGTCCACTTAATTAACATCTTTGTTTTCCATCCATCCATCGTTAGTCTTCCGCCTCATTAATAATCCTCTACCTCATCCAGAGGAGAACAATTTAGGCACTGGGCAGATATACTCAGGACAGGGCATCAGTCCATCGCACACTATATAGGGGCAATTTTTTTTTTCAAGCAGCCAATAACCTTGAATCCATGTTTTTTGGACTGTGGGAGGAAACTGGGGAACCCGGAGGAAACCCACACAGACACAGGCAGAACATGGAAACTCCACCCAGATTTGGATTCGAACCTGATTGAACTGATAAATCAGATTTAATTAACTGAATTCTTGAACACCAAGCAGCACCAGTGGTGGTTAGCATGTTCTCCTCTCAGCACTAGGGATTCCCGGTTCGAATCCCAATCTGGGTGGAGTTTCCATGTTCTCCCCGTGTCTGCGTGGGTTTCCTCCGGGTTCTCCGCTTTCCGGGTTCTCCCACAGTCCAAAAACATGGATCAAGGTCAATTGAATTCTCCAAATTGCCCCATATAGAGTGTGAGTGTGTGCCCAGTGATAGATTCTCACCCCCCCACCCCCACCCCGTGACCCTAGTATAGGATTTAGTGTAAGATAATGAATGAATAAATCATTTAAACACCTCAATGACACTATTGGAATGAGAATAATGAACCACCCTAATAATACCTGCCTTTTGGGGGGGGGGGGGGGCTGCCCATTGGAGAACAGATTAAAGGGCACTAACAAAGTATGTAGAGAAACCGATGGACTACATAATGTAATTATAGAACTACAAAGTCCATCGATATGGTAATGTGTACCTTATAAAATGGCCGGTGAGTGTATATTTTAATAAATATCATTTCTATTGAGAGCATCCTTGTTTGTCGTGCTGGATAAAGATGCTGATGACTGACAATGGCTTCAGTCTTGAAGACACCGTTCACCATCTGCAGAATCCCAAACAGCCCCGTCTAACTCTAATGGCCTCTAATGGCAGGGGGATAGGTTGTAATCTCCCCAAACCTAATCACCATTGACAGCATATTCCGAATGGCTCCTCACCCCGTAGTGACTGCCCGTTCCCAGTGGCTGCTAATAGCTTATGATTGATGTAGAAATGTCTAATGGCTAAGTGGCTGTTTTGTTCTGACTGATCACCAAATTGATTCCCACACGCTAAGTGTGCCAGACCACGTTCCGGAGTCCGAGTGCCCTCGGGTGACCAGATGTCCCGCTTTGTGCGGGACAGTCACGCAATTTCGTTACTTTTCACGCCTCCCCCAAATTGAGACGTTGTCCCGCATTGTTATTGAAAGTCAGACTCCAGTTTTTCAGCGGGTTTTATAATCCGACATTGGACGGCTGTGTTGTCTGTTATCGGGGGAGAGGCGGGCTGTTTGGATGGCAATCAATCGGGAACGCGGACGCATGTTAAGGGCGCGGCCACCAACACACAATGCAAATTAGGTCATATATATATATATATATGGCTGCACGGTGGCTTAGTGGTTATCATGTTCTCCTCTCAGCACTAGGGCTTCCCGGTTCAAATCCCAATCTGGGTAGAGTTTCCATGTTCTCCCCGTGTCCATGTGGGTTTCCTCCGGGTTCTCCGGTTTCCTTCCACAGTCCAAAAACATGGACCAAGTGAATTGAATTCTCCAAAAATTGCCCCATATAGAGTGTGTCTGTGTGAGTGAGTGTGTGCCCAGCAATGGATTGGCGTCCTGTCCTGAGTGTATCTGCCCAGCGCCCGAAACGTTCTCCCCTGGATGGGCATTGGGAACCCCCCCCCCACGACCCTAATATAGGATGAAAGCGGAAGATAATGAATGAACGAATTATATATATATATCGGCAGCATGGTGGCTTAATGGTTAGCACGTTCTCCTCTCAGCACTAGGGATTCCCAGTTCGAGTCCCAATCTGGGTGGAGTTTCCATGTTCTCCCCGTGTCCACGTGGGTTTCCTCCGGGTTCTCCGGTTTCCTCCCACATTCCAAAAACATGGATCAAGTCAATTGAATTCTCCAAAAATTGCCCCATATAGAGTGTGTCTGTGTGAGTGAGTGTGTGCCCAGCGATGGATTGGTGTCCTGTCCTAGGTGTACCTACCCAGCGCCCGAATCGTTCTCCTATGGATGGGCATGGGGAACCCCACTGCGACCCTAGTAGAGGATAAAGCGGAAGATAATGGATGGATACATATATATATGTGTGTGTGTGGCAGTGCATTGGTGTCCCACACAAACATAGCCTTTGTCCCACATCCGGTGAATTGGAATCTAATCACCCTAGAGTGCCCGCAGGGGGAGCAGAACTGTACCTAGCGTCGTTAACCACAAGTGCTACGGTTTGCTTCAGGACCATTCGGATTTGCCCATCGGCGCAGCTGCTACCATGGCCCACGAGATTGGCCACAACTTTGGCATGAGTCACGACCATGATGGCTGTTGTGTGGAAGCCACGGCTGAGCAGGGAGGCTGTGTGATGGCAGCGGCGACCGGGTAAGCGCCACCCGACTTCCGGGGCAGCCAGCTTCATGCTTTAAAAGGCTTGGCCAAGTTTCAGTTTGGTGTTTTGTCATTTGTGTCTTTCCAACAGACATCCCTTCCCCAAGGTCTTCAGCCGCTGTAGCAAGAAGGACCTGGACAACTACTTCCAGAAAGGAGGTGGGATGTGTCTGTACAACATGCCCAACATGAAAGACCTGGTTGGGGGAAAGAGATGTGGCAACGGCTTTGTAGAAGAGGGCGAGGAATGTGACTGTGGAGAAGCAGAGGTGAGCTATGCACATCACACAGAGTGTTTGTACTCTCAAACTGCCGGCACAGTCCTGAAACATCACTGCTTTACTTAGAAGCAGTGGCGGCTGGTGCTGAAAAAAAGATGAGGGGGCGCAAACAAACGAAAAAACACAACAAAAAATAGCATGTTCTCCCCTCAGCGCAAGGGATTCCCGGTTCGAATCCCAATCTGGGTGGAGTTTCCATGTTCTCCCCGTGTCCGCGTGGGTTTCCTCCGGATTCTCCGGTTTCCTCCCACAGTCCAAAAACGTGGATCAAGTCAAATGAATTCTCCAAATTGCCCCATATAGAGTGTGTTTGTGTGAGTGAGTGTGTGCCCAGTGATGGATTGGCGTCCTGTTCTGGGTGTATCTGCCCAGCGCCCGAAACGTTCTCCCCTAGTAGAGGATAAAGGGGATGATAATGGATGATTCGAATCCCAAACTGGGTGGAGTTTCCATGTTCTCCCCGTGTCAGTGTGGGTTTCCTCCGGATTCTCCGGTTTCCTCCCACAGTCCAAAAACATGGATCAAGATCAATTGAATTCTCCAAATTGCCCCATATAGAGTGTGTCTGTGTGAGTGAGTGTGTGCCCAGCAATGGATTGGCGTCCTGTCCTGAGTGTATCTGCCCAGCGCCCGAAACGTTCTCCCCTGGATGGGCATGGGGAACCCCCCCCCCACGACCCTAATATAGGATGAAAGCGGAAGATAATGAATGAACGAATGATATATATATATATATCGGCAACACTTTGGCTTGATGGTTAGCACGTTCTCCTCTCAGCACTAGGGATTCCCAGTTCGAGTCCCAATCTGGGTGGAGTTTCCATGTTCTCCCCGTGTCCACGTGGGTTTCCTCCGGGTTCTCCGGTTTCCTCCCACAGTCCAAAAACATGGATCAAGTCAATTGAGTTCTCCAAATTGCCCCATATAGAGTGTGACTGTGTGTGTGACTGTGTGCCCAATGATGGATTGACGTCCTGTCCTGGGTGTATCTGCCCCTGGATGGGCATGGAGAACCCCCCCACGACGTGTGAAATTCAATTGACCTTGGTCCATGTATTTTGGACTGTGGGAGGAAACCGGAGAACCCGAAGGAAACCCACACGGACACGGGGGGAACATGGAAACTCCACCCAGATTGGGATTCAAACCTGGAACCTCTAGTGATGAGAGGAGAACATGCTAAACACTAAACAACCATGCCGCCCCAGAATTATTTGATAATACATATTTTTTGCAATTCATTATTACAGCTAATTAATCCTAAGAGCTTCTCGACATCGTCACGACAACATCCATCCATTATCTTCCGCTTTATCCTCTATTAGGGTCGTGGGGGGGTTCCCCATGCCCATCCAGGGGAGAACGTTTCGGGCGCTGGGTAGATACACCCAGGACAGGACGCCAATCTATCACTGGACACACACTCACTCACACAGACACACTCTATATGGGGCAATTTATAACATTCAATTGACTTGATCCATGTTTTTGGGCTGTGGGAGGAAACCGGAGAACCCGGAGGAAACCCACGCGGACATGGGGAGAACATGGAAACTCCACCCAGATGGGGATTCGAACCGGGAATCCCTAGTGCTGAGAGGAGAACATTCATTCATTCATTCATTCATTCATTATCTCCCGCTTTATCCTCTATTAGGGTCGCGGTGGGGTTCCCCATGCCCATCCAGGGGAGAACGTCTCGGGCGCTCGGCTCAGATAGACCCAGGACAGGGCGCCAATCTATCGCTGGGCACTCACTCACTCACTCACACACACTATATGGGGCAATTTTGAGAATTCAATTGACTTGATCCATGTTTTTGGACTGTGGGAGGAAACCGGAGAACCCGGAAGAAACCCACGCAGACACGGGGAGAACATGGAAACTCAGATGGGGATTCGAACCGGGAATCCCTAGCGCTGAGAGGCGAACGTGCTAACCACTAAGCCACCGTGCCGCCGAGAGGAGAACATGCTAACCATGTATTTATTTCTAAGCCCCTGTATTTATTTCTTCTTTTAATGAATTCTAACATGTCTTTTAGACACAGAGTACAAATAAATACATTTCAGATGAAGTTCATAATGAATTCAGTTTAATACCCGAACAATTTTAAGTTGGGCGGCGCCCCAGCGCCCCCTATGGACCAGCCACAACTTCTTAAAAGACTGGATCTCCGATTGTTTAACGCTTGTATGAAACCGTGCAGCTTGTATACTTTTTTCCGTTGCCCCTTGTTGCCTCATATATATTTTTATGTTATAAGAGTCGCCTTAAAACTCTCGACAATCTGCTGCACGGAAAAGCCGTCCACCGAGAGCACTACTGTTGGCATGCTCTTTTGAAACAGTCATTTTCCTTCACTGTGAATTGTTGAAAAATGTCAAACTAACAGTTTAAACCAGCGCAGGAGGAAAAACCGGCTACCTGACCGTTTAGCCATCTTTAATATGTCACGCTCGACAGCACAGCGCCCTCGTTATCCTACCTCCTTTACAACACTTTGCTCCATATGTATAGAAATATCCATCCATCCATTATCTTCCACTTTATCCTCTTCTAGTGTCATGGGGGGTTCCCCATGCCCATCCAGTGGAGAACGTTTCGGGCGCTGGGCAGATACACCCAGGACAGGGCGCCAATCTATCACTGGACACACACGGGGGGGTTCCCCATGGTCTGGGCAGATACACCCAGATACAAAAACGGTACAATTAATGAATTGTAATTACATAAATTACAAAATGACATAAAGCTGGTGGTGCAACTCATACGGGACAAATAAAGTTGCACTTACTGCACACACGTCCATTTACTTTACACTCACAAGGAAAAATAAATTGGCTTTCATGAATATGTACTTTGGGTGGCACGGTGGCTTAGTGGTTAGCATGTTCTCCTCTCAGTGCTAGGGATTCCTGGTTCAAATCCCCATCTGGGTGGAGTGTTCATGTTCTCCCCGTGTCCGCGTGGGTTTCCTCCGAGTTCCTCCCACAGTCCAAAAACATGGATCAAGTCAATTGAGTTCTCCAAATTGCCCCATATAGAGTGTGTGTCTGAGTGTGTGCCCAGCGATGGATTGGCGCCCTGTCCTGGGTGTATCTGCCCAGCGCCCGAGACGTTCTCCCCTGGATGGGCATGGGGAACCCCCCCGCGACCTTGATATAGGATAAAGCGGAAGATAATGAATGAATGAATGAATATGTACTTTGGGCGGCACGGTGGCTTAGTGGTTAGCATGTTCTCCTCTCAGCACTAGGGATTCCCGGTTCCAATCCCCATCTGAGTGGAGTTTCCACGTTCTCCCCGTGTCCACGTGGGTTTCCTCCGGGTTCTCCGGTTTCCTCCCACAGTCCAAAAACATGGATCAAGGTCAAGTGAATTCTCCAAATTGCCCCATATAGAGTGTGTCTGTGTGAGTGTGTGTGCCCACCATTGGATTGGTGCCCTGTCCTGGGTCTATCTGCCCAGCGCCCGAAACGTTCTCGCCTAGATGGGCATGGGGAACCCCCCCGCAACACTAATAGAGGATAAAGCAGAAGATAATGGATGGATGGATCTCAGTGTGTTCACTGTGGTTCCTTGTTGTGTTGTACACTGTATTTAAAATAGAATTTTATATTCAGTCAGAAACCCGGATTTGATGAAACAGAGCTAAAACTCGAGCGGCTGCATTTGGAACCAGTCACAATGTGTGCAGTGATTTATTGGAACCGCCTGCCAGAAGATAATTCCCAGCGTCTCGCTTAGAAAGCTCACTTCTGAATCTGTGAAAAAAATGCTGAATGACTGTTTACATTTAACCCACAGCTCATTAACGAGAATCCATCAAGGGATGAGGCAATTAATTGTTTTGGCAATTAATCACAATTAAAAACGGTACAATTAATTAATTGTAATTACATAAATTACAAAATGACATAAAGCTGGTGGTGCAACTCATACGGGACAAATAAAGTTGCACTTACTGCACACACGTCCATTTACTTTACACTCACAAGGAAAAATAAATTGGCTTTTATGAATATGTACTTTGGGTGGTTTAGTGGTTAGGATGTTCTCCTCTCAGCACTAGGGATTCCCGGTTCCAATCCCCATCTGGGTGGAGTTTCCATGTTCTCCCTGTGTCCTTGTGGGTTTCCTCCGGGTTCTCCGGTTTCCTCCCACAGTCCAAAAACATGGATCAAGTCAATTGAGTTCTCCAAATTGCCCCATTTAGAGTGTGTGAGTGAGTGTGTGCCCAGCGATGGATTGGCGCCCTGTCCTGGGTGTATCTGCCCAGCGCCCGAGACGTTCTCCCCTGGATGGGCATGGGGAACCCTACCGCGACCCTAATAGAGGATAAAGCGGAAGATAATGAATGAATGAATGAATATGTACTTTGGGCGGCACGGTGGCTTAGTGGTTAGCATGTTCTCCTCTCAGCACTAGGGATTCCCGGTTCCAATCCCCATCTGAGTGGAGTTTCCATGTTCTCCCCGTGTCCACGTGGGTTTCCACCGGGTTCTCCGGTTTCCTCCCACAGTCCAAAAACATGGATCAAGGTCAATTGAATGCTCCAAATTGCCCCATATAGAGTGTGTTTGTGTGAGAGAGTGTGTGTCCAGCGATAGATTGGCGTGTATACTGGGTGTATCTGCCCAGCGCCCAAAACGTTCTCCCCTGGATGGGCATGGGGAACCCCCCCGCGACCCTAATATAGGATAAAGCGGAAGATAATGGATGGATGGATTATTATTATCGTCCCATCCCTAATACTTAGACAAACACACAAGACAGTCGGATTCTCTTAATATATACGATTTAGTAAATTGTGACGAGGCAATTTTCATGTCAGATTACAATTCAGTATTAATTAAGGATTAATGTCTAACTAATTCCCGAATCATTTCAATAACAGGACAACAAACCCGGCATCTACAATCCCGACAGCACTCTGATGGAAAACGAAAATGTACAACCTTCTAAAAAGGCAAAAAATTTGGCAGGTCATTAGGGAGCGTTACATGGGTGGCTGGGTTACCATCTGGCGTGGGCCGACTTGGGTGGAGTCTCCTGTTCATGCATTAGAACCTGGATTTTTATTAGGACCGAAATTCATTGCACTCTCTGAACTATCTGTTATGTGTATTTGACGTCCTTTATTCACGCCGTATATGGTTCCACCCCTGCACTCCCGGAAGACAATGAATTCAAAATTCAAGAAAGTTTTATTATCATTTGTATCGCATGTGGGACATGAGACAGAAGCGAAATTATGGCTCACAGACCCTGTTAACCCTGTTCTATTAAAGTTAGAACTTAAATTTAAAAGAAAATAAGATATAAATACGATATTGATATGTAAAATATATCCGGGGGATTGTTCTCCATGCCCATCCAGGGGAGAACGTTTCGGGCGCTGGGCAGATACACCCAGGACAGGACGCCAATCTATCACTGTACACTCACTCACTCAAACACACTGTATATGGGGCAATTTGGATAATGCAATTGACTTGATCCATGTTTCTGAACTGTGGGAGGAAACCAGAGAACCCACAGGAAACCCACGGGGACACGGGGAGGACATGGAAACTCCACCAGATTGGGATTCGAACCGGGAATCCATAGAGGCTGAGAGGAGAACATGCTAACCACTAAGCCACCGTGCCCTGATATATAATATAATATACAATATACAAATATAAACAACTATAAATATATATAATATAGAATATAAAACTATATATATATATCTATCCATCCATTATCTTCCACTTTATCTTCTATTAGGGTCGCGGGGGGGTTCCCCATGTCCATCCAGGGGAGAAAGTTTCGGATGCTGGGCAGATACACCCAGGACAGGACGCCAATCTATCAATGGACACACACTCACTCACACACACACTCTATATGGGGCAATTTGGAGAACTCAATTGACTTGATCCATGTTTTTTGGACTGTGGGAGGAAACCAGAGAACCCGGAGGAAACCCACACAGACACGGGGAGAACATGGAAGCTCCACCCAGATGGGGATTCGAAGCGGGAATCCCTAGTGCTGAGAGGAGAACGTGCATATATATATATATATATAAATATAGCATCATATTCAATGTGAAATATCTCAGAAACTATGTATATAAGTGTAAAATGTGGTAGATATTTTAGATAATGATGAGATGTCCAGTAGGAAAGTGTTGTGTGACGTGTCCATGAACGTCTGTATTGTTAGATGGAGTTTGTGAGTCTTGCTGTTTCTGCTGTGTGTATTGTTCTAACTACTCTTCAACACACCGTGCTCGTTCCACCCTCCGGTTCCGATGTGCTGGCATTGGTCCGGCTCTGCATTGTTGTGGGGGTGTTAATTATTCAGTCGCGCTCAGTGCCACCTGCTCATTTGTTCAGGAAGAGCAGCCAGCAGTGGCACATGTGGTCATTTGGTGTGTCTGTGTCTCGTGATCACATCATTGAATGAAACCGAATGACGGGCTGTCGGATGCTCGCAGGTCGTGTGCTCCGCCGCGTACCGAGAGTGACATGAAGCGTTATCTGAGTTAGGAAGAAGTTTTTTTCTCGTCTTTTTAACTTTCCGAGCTGCAAAAATGGAGTATGTTTACTTTACCAAAACCACAGAGTGTGCTCAGGTGCTGTGAGTGTGTTTATTCCATTAGTGCTGAGTTTGCTGTGAATAACCTCCATCTAACCATCCATCCATTATCTTCCACTTTATCCTCTACTAGGGTCGCGGGGGGTTCCCCATACCCATCCAGGGGAACCCCACCACGACAGGACACCAATCTATCTGAGTACACACTGACTCAGAAACACACTCTATATGGGGCAATTTGAAGAACTCAATTGACTTGATCCATGTTTTTGGACTGTGGGAGGAAACCGGAGAACCCGGAGGAAACCCACACGGACACGGGGAGAACATGGAAACTCCACCCAGATTGGGATTCAAACTGTGAATCCCTAGTGCTGAGAGGAGAACATGCTAACCACTAATCCACCGTGCAGCCCCATCCATCCATTATCTTCCACTTTATCATCTATTAGGGTCGCGGGGGGTTCCCCATGCCCATCCAGGGGAGAACGTTTCAGGTGCTGGGCAGATACACCCAGGACAGGGCGCCAATCTATCACTGGGCTCACACTCACTCACACAGACACACTCTATATGGGGCAATTTGGAGAACTCAACTGACCTTGATCCATGTTTTTGGACTGTGGGAGGAAACTGTTGAACCCAGAGGAAACCCACGCAGAAACAGGCAGTATCCTCTACTAGGTTCATGGGGGGGGGGGTTCCCCATGCCCATCCAGGGGAGAACGGTTCGGGCGCTGGGCAGATACACCCAGGACAGGACGCCAATCTATCACTGGACACAAACACACTGTATATGGAGCAATTTGGAGAATTTAATTGACCTTGAATGCATGTTTTTGGACTGTGGGAGGAAACCGGAGAACCCGGAGGAAAGTCAAGAGGACACGGGGAGAACATAGAGCTTTAGAGGAGAACATACTAGCCACCATGCCACCCTGCTGTGAATAACCTGTCATGTGCTGTGTGGGTGTGGGGTCATACAATGGTGTACAGTAACAAACCGTGTGTGTGTGTGTGTGTGTGTGTGTGTGTGTGTGTGTGTGTGTGTGTTATTCTCTTACAGGAGTGTACGAATGACTGCTGCCATGCCAGTAACTGCACTCTGAAGCAAGACGCACAGTGTGCCCACGGCGTTTGCTGTGAAGGCTGCAAGGTCTTTGACGTTCAGTAGTTTATTTCTGTCTGTTTCTCGATGCCTCTGGCTCCCTTTTTTTTTGTTTTTTTTTTTGTTTTTTTTTGTTTTTTTTCTGTGCTGAATCATTGCTTCCTGTATGTCTTTCATTGTCTCCCATTGTTTAGCTTCTCTCTTTGAGTCCCTGTCTTGATTCGCCACGTCCTAACGAGACATGCATGCGAGGCTGCAGTCAGATATGTCATGCCGACAAATATGATTATGCAAATGCCCGTTCGACCCTGTTTTTTTCGCTCTTTCAGCTGAAGCAACCAGGCACGTTGTGTCGCGGAGCAGCCGGCGCCTGTGATCTCCCGGAATACTGCACAGGCGGATCGCCCTACTGCCCGGCCAATGTTTACCTCCTGGACGGCTCCTCGTGCCAGTACGATCATGCCTACTGTTATAATGGCATGTGTCTTACTCATGAGCAACAATGTTTACAGCTCTGGGGTTACGGTGAGAATCCAGATTTCATTAAACACCACTGGCGGGCGGTTACTGTGTGTCAGATGTAAGTGTTTGCATGCCGGTGCATTCCCCAGCTTGAAAAACAGCGTGCGTATTCCACCACCTAATTCATTTCAAGGGTTGAGTTCACGTGTTGGGTTCATTGCTTCCATGAGCGAAATTATGTAAGAGATTTTGGACTGTCCTTAAGTAAAAATAATCCATCCATCCATTATCTTCCGCTTTATCCTCTTCTAGAGTCGTGGGTGGGTTCTCCATGTCCATCCAGGGGAGAACGTTTCGGGCGCTGGGCAGATACACCCAGGACAGGGCTCCAATCTATCACTGGACACACACTAACACACATAGACACACTCTATATGGGGCAATTTGGAGAACTCAATTGACCTTGATCCATGTTTTTGGACTGTGGGAGGAAACCGGAGAACCTGGAGAAACCCAGGAGGACACGAGGAGAACATCAAGCTCCAAGATTTAAACATTCATCCATCCATTATCTTCCGCTTTATCCTCTAGTAGGGTCGTGGGTAGGGGGGGAGGTTCCCCATGCCCATCCAGGGGAGAACGTTTCGGGCGCTGGGCAGATACACCCAGGACAGGACGCCAAGTTATCGCTGGGCACACACTCACTTAGACGGACACACTCTATATGGGGCAATTTGGAGAATTTAATTGACCATGGGCGGCACGGTGGCTTAGTGGTTAGCATGTTCTCCTCTCAGCGCTAGGGATTCCCGGTTCGAATCTTCATCTGGGTGGAGTTTCCATGTTCTCCCCGTGTCCATGTGGGTTTCCTCCAAAAACATGGATCAAGTCAATGGAGTTCTCCAAATTGCCCCATATAGAGTGTGTCTGTGTGAGTGATTGTGTGCCCAGTGATAGATTGGTGTCCTGTCCTGGGTGTATCTGCCCAGCGCCCGAGACGTTCCCGTCCCCCCCCACCACCCTAACAGAGGATAAAGCGGAAGATAATGAATGAATGAATAATTGACCTTGATCCATGTTTTTGGACTGGGGGAGGAAACCGGAGAACCCGGAGGAAACCCACGCAGACACGGGGAGAACATGGAAACTCCACCCAGATTGGGATTACAAGACTCCGATCATAGTCTTGTTTATTTAATGGGACAGACAGGTGGAGTAGATTTCACGTTTACATTTAATCATGAGGCAGTCGGGGGCTTGGGCTTAAGGAACCAGCCTTGTGACCTGAAGTCCTCGTTCTCACCAAGTACTACAGCTGAAGGGCCCTTGGGCAAAACACCTGACCCCAATTGCTCCCTGAGTGTTGTGTATATTGTATAGTGTGTGTGTGTGTGTGTGTATCACTGCACGGATGAATTAGATGTTGAGGACACATTCCTCTGTGTGTAAGAGCTGTAGGCAAAACAGATCACTTTTATGACGACACTCTTATTCAAAGCGACAGGTAAGAGAACACGACATGTCAGTAGCTACAGAGGAACCGGTTACACTGTAGTATCAGTATCAGAGGGCATGGTAGGTCAGTGGTCAGGGTGTTGGACTATCAGTCTGAAGGTTGGGGGTTCAAATCCCAGGTCCACTGAAGTTACCAATGTGGGTTCTTGAGCAAGACCCTTAACCCTCATTGCTCCAGGGATGTTGTGATGAACCCTGTGCTCACCTTGTAAGTCGCTTTGGATAAAAGCATCTGCTAAAATGACCAAACCTGATCATTATCCAATCAGCTTTCACGTCTAAATTCACCCTACTGTTTTAATATTTGGATTTTTATCATTTCACCCACTTCCCGTTATCCAATTAACCCATGAATCAATTCAAAAATGACCAATTAATGAACTATCCATTTATTCATCCATTATCTTCTGCTTAATGCACTACTAGCGTCGTGGGGGGGGGGTTCCCCATGTCCATCCAGGGGAGAACGTTTCGGGCGCTGGGCAGATACACCCAGGAAAGGACACCAATCTATCGCTGGACACACACTCACTCACATACACAGACACACTCTATATGGGGCAATTTGGAGAATTCAGTTGACCTTGATCCATGTTTTTGGACTGTGGGAGGAAACCGGAGATCCACCATGAAGCCTATTAATGAACTAATTAGTGTTAATTAAGGCGGCACGGTGGTTTAGTGGTTAGCATGTTCTCCTCTAGGGATTCAGGTTCGAATCCCAATCTGGGTGGAGTTTCCATGTTCTCCCCGTGTCCCCGTGGGTTTCCCCCGGGTTCTCCGGTTTCCTCCCACAGTCCAAAAAAATGGACTGTGTCAATTGAGTTCTCCAATTTGCCCCATATAGAGTGTGTCTGTGTGAGTGAGTGTGTGTCCAGTGATAGATTGGTGTCCTGTCCTGGGTGTATCTGCCCAGCGCCAGAGACGTTCTCCCCTGGATGGGGCGGCACAGTGGCTTAGTGTTTTTAGCATGTTCTCCTCTCAGCGCTAGGGGTTCCCGGTTCGATTCCCCATCTGGGTGGAGTTTCCATGTTCTCCCCGTGTCCGCGTGTGTGGGTTTCCTCCGGGTTCTCCGGTTTCCTCCCACAGTCCAAAAAACATGGATCAAGGTCAATCTCCAAATTGCCCCGTATAGAGTGTGTCTGTGTGAGTGAGGGCGTGTCCAGTGATAGATTGGCGTCCTGTCCTGGGTATATCTGCCCAGCGCCCGAAACTTTCCCCCCTGGATGGGCATGGGGAACCCCCCTCCCCCCCACGACCCCAATAGAGGACAAAGCGGAAGATAATGGATGGATGGATTTCAATCATAGTTATTAATCAACAGTTACGTGAGTTCCATCCATTTTTAGAAACCGCGCTTCTCTTCCGTGGCCTAATTTGCCAATTAATTGTCAATTTGGTGACTAATCAGCAGGATGTGCCACATTTCCCAACTCCAGCCCATGAAAACATATAACAGCTATTTTAGTGGAACACTTAAGCCTATTACTACTGGGAAACATGGTTCAACCCGCCATCTAATGCAAAATGTTGCCTCTAACCATCGACTGTATATCTTCCTCAAAGCTATTGATCTCATCACAAAGCAGAATCAAAGCTCCTGCCAGTGGTGTCACTACTTGCCAGTTACTAACGATGTGAGCCGAGAGGCAATTATCCTGCCATCCAAAAACTTAAGAAGCCTCCTGGCAGGGAGCATAAGCCAGCCATTATAGAGCAGTTAGATCAAATTATATCATCCGAGATAAAACATTTCCGCTGCCATTTTGAGCTTATTTGAGCTTTGATTGGTTCTCTGTTGACCACAGGAATTAATGTTCACGTCGGCTGAGGTCGTTTTCCTAAATCACCCGTCTCATGGTGCTCTGATATGTTTGTATTTGTTCATCCATCCACCCATTATCTTCCGCTTTATCCTCTATTTGGGGGGAGGTTCCCTATGTCCATCCAGGGGAGAACGTTTCGGGCGCTGGGCAGATACACCCAGGACAGGACACCAATCTATCACTGGAAACACACACACTCACACAGACACACTCTATATGGGGCAATTTGGAGCATTCACTTGACCTTGATCCATGTTTTTGGACTGTAACCGGAGAACCCGGAGGAAACCACACGGACACGGGGAGAACATGGAAACTCCACCCAGATTGGGATTCGAAGCGGGAATCCCTAGCACTGAGAAGAGAACATGCTAATCACTAAACCACTGTGCCTTCCAGTTTTAATATCCATCCATTATCTTCCGCTTTATCCTCTACAAGGTTCGCGGGAGGGGGGTTCCCCATGCCCAGGGGAGAACGTTTTGTGCACTGGGCAGATACACCCAGGACAGGAAGCCACTATCCCTGGACACACACTCACTCACCCAGACACACTATATGGGGCAATTTGGAGCATTCCGTTGACCGTGATCCATGTTTTTGGTCTGTGGGAGGAAACCGGAGAACCCGGAGGAAACCCACGTGGACACGGGGAGAACATGGGAACTCCACCCAGATTGGGATTCGAACTGGGAATCCCTAGTGCTGAGAGGAGAACATGCCGACCACTAAACCACTGTGCCTTCCAGTTTTAATATCCATCCATTATCTTCCGCTTTATCCTCTACAAGGTTCACGCGGAGGGGGGTTCCCCATGGCCAGGGGAGAACGTTTCGTGCACTGGACAGATATACCCAGGACAGGAAGCCACTATCCCTGGACACACACTCACTCACCCAGACACACTATATGGGGCAATTTGGAGCATTCCGTTGACCGTGATCCATGTTTTTGGTCTGTGGGAGGAAACCGGAGAACCCGGAGGAAACCCACGCGGACACGGGGAGAACATGGAAACTCCACCCAGATTGGGATTCGAACTGGGAATCCCTAGTGCTGAGAGGAGAATCCATCTATCCATCTTCCGCTTTATCCTCTACAAGGTTCACGGGAGGGGGGTTCCCCATGCCCATCCAGGGGAGAACGTTTCAGCCACTGGGCAGATACACCCAGGACAGGACGCCAATCTATCACTGGGCCCACACTCTATATGGGGCAATTTGGAGAATTCAGTTGACGTTGATCTATGTTTTTGGACAGTGGGAGGAAAACCGGAGAACCCGGAGGAAACCCACTTGGACACGGGGAGAACATGGAAACTCCACCCAGATTGGGATTTGGAACCGGGAATCCCTAATGCTGAGAGGAGAACATGCTAACCACTCTTAATTTTATTAAAGCAGTTGAATGAATAAAATAAGGAGAGAACGACTTTAAATAATAACTCAGCGTCATTCGTGGTTGATGCACCAACAAAGAGGTGGCTGCCAAATCCATAAAGTAAGCAGTGGTCACTCTGTGGACAGCACAGATTGTGTGTCTGTTGTGATCTGTGCCGTGATGTCGGCCGTGAGGTCTGACTGGACCCGAGCCCGCAGCCCGCAGCCAGCTGGAGAGAATCGCTGCCACCAGCAAATTCAGGCGGCGTTTGATCAAAAACGCTGACAAAGCTCCAGAGCAGCTCAATTAGAAGAGCAAATGAGAACAAACTGCTGCTCCTCTGGAGGATTTTTCAAGAAGACACCGATTCAGGGATTTCGGATTCTCTTTTCCGACGCGTACGGTCCGCGTTTAAAAGAGCCGATGAGATTCCGCCAAATCGTAAAGTTCTGGATTCAAAAGAGTTGATGCGCGAAATCAACGTATTCATTTCCCATTGCTTAATAAACCCCATATGGCCGACATTATCTCCCTCACCCTCAGTCCACCGCTGCACTCAATCAGCCTTTGGGGAGGTGGGATGCTCCAGCCAGCTGGAACTTTTTTCGGAAATTAACAGCCTTGTTCTGCATAGTTTCAACAGCTGTCCTCACGACGGAAGCGAAAAGACTTTAAATGGCGAGGCAGTGCGACGGTCTGTCCATGCCAACTTTCAGCTTTCATCTTTCCAGTTGAAAACTCCTAAATGAATAATAAAGGATCTGGCAGCCCTTTAAAACCCGGAGAAACACGTGCGGCTAAGTGGCGGTTACAATTAAACACGGACATTGATTGGTTTTTTTAAGCTGCTGATCCTAATTGGGTGCGCAAGGGGTACTGGAGCCTATCCCGGAACTCATTGGAGGGGAAACGTAATCCGATCCCAGATAGCACAGATGGGTCACTGGTGGCTTGTGGCATGTCAACTAAAGGTGGTCCACATTCGAATCCCCATCTGGGTGGAGTTTCCATGTTCTCCCCGTGTCCGCGTGGGTTTCCTCCGGGTTCTCTGGTTTCCTCCCACAGTCCAAAACATCCAAAAATCCAAAAATTGCCCCATATAGAGCGCTAGGGATTCCCGCTTCGAATCCCAATCTGAATGGAGTTTCCATGTTCTTCCCGTGTCCGTGTGGGTCCTCCGGGTTCTCCGGTTACAGTCCAAAAACATGGATCAAGGTCAACTGAATTCTCCAAATTGCCCCATATAGTGTGTCTGTGTGAGTGAGTGTGAGCCCAGTGATAGATTGCCATCCTGTCCTGGGTGTATCTGCCCAGCACCCGAAACGTTCTCCACTGGATGGGCATGGGGAACCCCCCCCATCACCACCGCGACCCTAGTTACAAGATAAAGCGGATAGTGCATGGATGGATGGAATCAAGGTAAAGTGGCTGCTCTAAATTGCCCTTATATGCGATATATCGCACGCATGCCTGGAGCGGTGGGTAGCCCTGTACATGGGGAGCAATTGGAGTTGACTATATAACTTAGTGGAACATGTTTCCATGTTCTCCCCATGTCCTTGTGGGTTTCCTCCAGGTCTCCGGTTTCCTCCCACAGTCCGAATACATGGATTAAGTCAATTGAGTTCTCCAAATTGCCCCATATAGAGTGTGTCTGTGTGAGTGAGTGTGTGCCTAGCAATAGATTGGCGTCCTGTCCTGGGTGTATCTGCCCAGCACCCGAAACATTCTCCCCTGGATGGGCATGAGGAACACCCCCACAACCCTAATAGAGGATAAAGTGGAAGATAATGGATGGATGGATGGTTTAATAAGATAGGGCGGCACGGTGGCTTAGTGGTTAGCATGTTCTCCTCTCAATGCTAGGGATTCAGGTTCGAATCCCAATCTGGGTGGAGTTTCCATGTCCTCCCCGTGTCCACGTGGGTTTCCTCCGGGTTCTCCGGTTTCCTCCCACTGTCCAAAAACATGGATCAAGTTCACTTGAATTCTCCAAATTGCCCCATATAGAGTGTGTTTGTTTGAGTGAGTGCGTCTAGTGATAAATCAGCGCCCTGTCCTGTGTGTATCTGCCCAGCGCCCGAAACATTCTCCCCTGGATGGGCATGAGGAACCCCCCCACGACCCTAATAGAGGATTAAGCAGAAGATAATGGATGGATGGATGGTTTAATAAGATAGGGCGGCACGGTGGCTTAGTGGTTGGCATGTTCTCCTCTCAATGCTAGGTATTCAGGTTCGAATCCCAATCTGTGTGGAGTTTCCATGTTCTCCCCGTGTCCACATGGGTTTCCTCCGGGTTCTCCGGTTTCCTCCCACTGTCCAAAAACATGTCTCAAGGTCAATTGAATTTTCCAAATTGCCCCATATAGAGTGTGTCTGTGTGAGTGACTGTATGCCTAGCAATAGATTGGCGTCCCGTCCTGGGTGTATCTGCCCAGCTCCCAAAACCTAGTAGAGGATAAAGCTGAAGATAATGGCTGGATGGTTTAATAAGCAGGTGGGAAAACATGGCATAACAGAAGTTAAAACATGAAATTTGATTTATCAGGTGCCCGACCTGCACACGATGCCTGTTTCCAGGACGTGAACGCAGCGGGGAACGCTTTTGGAAACTGCGGCAAGGATGCACAAGGCAATTACATGAAGTGTGAGAAAAGGTAAGGATTGCAGAGAGATGATAAAAAGATTAATGGATGATAGTGATGCGTGTTTGTCACAGCCTGGTGTCCTATTCATTCATATCCCAGTCCCTTCTCTGCTTTATGATGGCAGAATGCGCGCGCTGTACTTACAGGCACATGTCAACAAACATTCTATTATGAAAGCTTGTATAATACCTGATATATCATACCTATTATAATACCTAACTATTATAAAAGGCATATACACCGCGGTAAGTCTTTAAGCGCGCTTCTGAGCACCGTAAGCGAATCAGTCCAATTCTCTGACTGTGTGAACGGCGGCGTGCCGACGCTTTGAGGCTAAAAAGCATGCGAAATAAAATCGAGGTGCAACGGAATTATTATTGTGTTTTCAATATTACTAAAATAAAGTGCAGACACGAATTCTAAATGTAACCTCAGGTACATCTATATGTACTATTTATTATTGGTAAGGAAGAGATGCATACATATGTATCAGTATGTTTTATTAAAAAAAAATGTATGTACACGCAAAAAACGTATGTTCACACTAAAAAACAAGCATGCGAAATAAAATCAAGGCGCAACTGAATTATTGTGTTTTCAATATAAACTAAAATAAAGTACGACTTCTAAAAATAAACGTAGGTACGTCTGTATGTCTACATTTAGGAGTAAAAACACAGTTTGCTGTAAAATTAGTTTGAGGACTCTGTCTGAATGTCTGTAGATATCTGTTTCATTTTTTTTGTAGTCACTGAAAGTATGTTCAATTTCACTAAACTTTCATTGCAGAATGTCTGTTACTGCATTGCATTAGGCTGAATTTCAGGGAATTTACCTTTGAATTCAGTTTTTACCCGGCGTTTCACCTGTAAGGCAGAGGGGTGGAAGGGCTTTGGGTCGTGATGCATATGAATAGCTGCCTGATGACCTGATGAGTGGGGAGTTCAATCTGAAGGTTGGGGGTTCAAATCCCAGGTCCCCTGAAGTTACCAGTGTGGGTCCTTGAGCAAGACCCTTAACCCTCATTGCTCCAGGGATGTTGTGATGAACCCTGTGCTCACCTTGTAAGTCGCTTTGGATAAAAGCGTCCAATAAATGACCAAATGCAAATGTAATGACCCCTTAATGGTTAAAAAAAAGGGGGGGGGGGCTGTTGTCCTCAGAATTTCAAGAGTCCAGGAAGATCAGTGTTAATGCGAGAGAAAGAAATGCAGAATTCAAATAACGTCTTTATATCAGACTTTTTTTCCGAAACGCAGAATCCTAGGTCGCAGATTAACCTCCTCCATATGCACGGCTGAATTCGATTACATGTGACGGATCTCGGATCTTCTCGTGACGTGCTCTTACTTCATTGTGTTACTTCAGAGACGCCAAATGTGGCAAGATCCAGTGCCACAGTGCCGCCAAGAAGCCCAAGGGCACCAATGCCGTTTCCATCGACACTACCATTCGCACGGACGGCATCGAGGTGAAGTGCCGCGGCACGTATGTGTACAGTACACAAGACGGGCAGGGAGACCTCCCTGATCCGGGCCTCGTCATGACTGGCACCAAGTGTGGAGAGGGCAAGGCAAGTGAGCTGACACTTATTTTCACATTTATATTAACGGAACCATGAGGACGTGCCAAAGATGGAACGTCGGGTCGTGGTCTGATATGAGGCTTGGTTCAGGCTGTATGTATTTCAATGTGTTAAAAAAGAGAGTTTGGAACGAAGTCTGCTTAATATGAGTTTGAGTTCTAAAAAAAAGAGTAAAGAACGAAAAAAAGCATGATGATGAATAGATAGAGGGCGGCGCAGTCCCACAGTCCGAAAACATGGATCAAGGTCTATTGAATTCTCCAAATTGCCCCATATAGAGTGTGTCTGTGTGAGTGAGTGTGTGTCCAGTGATAGATTGGTGTCCTGTCCTGGGTGTATCTGCCCAGCGCCCGAAACGTTCTCCCCTGGATGGTCATGGGGAACCCCCCCCGACCCTAATATAGGATAAAGCAGAAGATAATGTATGGATGGTTTAATAAGATATGGTGGCTTAGTGGTTAGCATGTTCTCCTCTCAGCACTAGGGATTCCTGGTTCGAATCCCGATCTGGGTGGAGTTTCCATGTTCTCCCCATGTCCGTGTGGGTTTCCTCCGGGTTCTCTGGTTTCCTCCCACAGTCCAAAAACATGGATCAAGTCAATTGAATTCTCCAAATTGCCCCATATAGAGTGTGTCTGTGTGAGTGAGTGTGTGTCCAGCGCCCGAGACGTTCTCTCCTGGATGAGCATGGGGAACCCCACCGCGAACCTAATAGAGGATTAAGCAGTAATTTCAAAGTGTCAGACAGCAGTGATTGATACATTGTTTGGGTTATTAGTAAACGTAGGCTTTGTTTTTTGTGCTCATGTATTAAAATATAAATCCTGGATTGAGTTATTGCAAGGGCGGCACGGTGGCTTAGTGGTTAGCATGTTCTCCTCTCAGTGTTGAGGATTCAGGTTCGAATCCCAATCTGGATGGAGTTTCCATGTTCTCCCTGTGTCCGTGTGGGTTTCCTCCGGGTTCTCCGGTTTCCTCCCACAGTCCAAAAACATGGATCAAGTCAATTGAGTTCTCCAAATTGCCCCATATAGAGTGTTTCTGTGTGAGTGAGTGTGTGCCCAGCGATGGATTGGCGTCCTGTCCTGGGTGTATCTGCCCAGCGCCTGAGACGTTCTCCTCTCTTGTTTTTTGTGTTCATGTATTAAAATATAAATCCTGGATTGATTTATTGCAATAAACCCACAAAGCAAAATGGCTGTAAATTGTAACCATAGAGCCAAACAAACAGCGCCATGGCAAACAGAGTAATCTCAGAGATTTCAGGGTGAGATTACAGCCCCGGACACAATGCTGTGTTAGAACAGGGCTCTCTCTCTTTCTCTCTCTGTAGAACGGTTCCATGTTGTCAGACGCTCAATCACATTATTGCAATCAGCAAACTTCTCATATTATTTTTAACAAATTTGTTGTGACGTGCGTCTGGTTTCTCATTCAGATTATCTCAATTTATATTCCCCGTGCTCATCCAGAGAGAACGTTTCAGGCGCTGGCCAGATACACCCAGGACAGGGTGCCAATCCATCACTGGGCACACACTCACACACACTCACACACTATACAGGGGCAATTCCAAGTTCACATTGAAGCCGAGCAGTTCAAGTCATTCGTAACGGGGGTTGGTCAGTGTAGCCTCATCTGAGATATATATCTTGTAGTCTGGGAGGTTGTGCAGAGTAAGAATTTCATACGATGCTGCTGTTTTTTTTGTGCTTATGACAATAAACTCTTGAATCTTGAATATGGAATCTACCCTAAACATGGAGTCCTTGGATTAGGAGAGGATAATTCACCATGGAAACATGAACAGGACAAGAGTCGTAACTTGTTGTAGGACTCTACATGCTAAAAAAAATTACTGCATATAATAAAATATGCATTTGTAATTCAATTAAACAATGAATATATTTATTTATTTATTTCATAGCGTGATGAGTAATGTAATTTATTTAGCATTATTTATTTTTTATTGATTATTATTTATTTCATTCATTCATTCATTTACATTTTTTTCATTTTATTTATTTACTTATTGTGTTTATTATTTATTATTTTTTGGGGGGAAATTTTAATTAATTAATTTAATTATGAATTTATTTAACAAATTAATAAATACATTTTATTTCAATTTCATATATAGTTTGACATTTTATTTATTATTTATTTAATTTACTTGTTAATTTTTATGAAATATAAATTTTTTTTCATAAATTTTATATTTGTTTATTGTGAGGAGTAATGTATTTTTTAAATGATTTATTTATTTTATTATTTTGTTTTATTTTATTTATTATTTATTTATTTAATCAATTTAATCATTGTTTATTTGTCATAGAGTGATGAGTAATGTAATTTCTTTCAATTATTTATTTTTTTATTTATTTATTTCTATTTTATTTATTATTTATTAAATTTAATCAATTGAATCATTATTTATTTATTCATTTATTCGAGTGATGAGTAATGTAATATTTTTTTGCACATACTAGGAACACCCAGATAAAACTGACGGCATAATTCAATAGAAAACATCCAAATAAGAAGCAACAAAAAAGCATATAGAAATATTATTTGTAGACATGATTTATCTTCAAGTGTCAGTAGATGCATTCTGTATTTCAGCACTCCAAGCTTTTGTACTGAATCTATTCTTTTCCTCTACAGGTGTGTAAAGATCGCCAATGCCAGAATGCGTCCTTCACTGAGCTGGAAGTTTGTATTGCACGTTGCAACAGTCACGGGGTAAGATCCAAAGCAACGTTTAACTTTTCTATTACCACTAAACTTACTACATTCCATTATATTTGGTCATCTATTGGACGCTTTTATCCAAAGCGACTTACAAGGTGAGCACAGGGTTCTTCACAACATCCCTGGAGCAATGAGGGTTAAGGGTCTTGCTCAAGGACCCACATTGGTAACTTCAGTGGACCTGGGATTTGAACCCCCACCCTTCAGATTGATAACCCAACACCCGACCACTGAGCTACCGCACCCTCTTTGTCACTTACTGACAGCTAACTCCACACTGGGGCTACAGTGTTAGCATTTTCTCGTTTGCCCTTTCTTTACCTTAAGTCAGGCTAAATATTACACCTCCAAATCCTTTAATACCACCCTGTGGGTCACTTAGCTTCTCCCTACCGTGACTCCTAAAACGGAACATTTCTTTTAAATTGAGCCACTGCAGTTTGTGTGTTTTTTTTTTTTTTTTTCTCCCACAAACGGTCGTAAACAGCCTCCGAGCAGCATAAACACCCCGTTCCATCTTCCTTAATCCCTTTG
This sequence comes from Corydoras sp. C115, assembly GCA_019802505.1. Classification (NCBI taxonomy): domain Eukaryota; kingdom Metazoa; phylum Chordata; class Actinopteri; order Siluriformes; family Callichthyidae; genus Corydoras; species Corydoras sp. C115. Next base: position 3,608,493 of record JAFMOC010000083.1, on the reverse strand, counting down.
AATTTCTCTCCCGTTCGTTTTCGTTCTCTCATTCCTTTATTTTGTTCCCTTGTTTATTCTGTTGGCTTTCGAAAGGGCAGCCAAACAAGAATAGGCTCGCAGCCCGGATTAGTGACTTGAAAAAGCAATTTTTGTCATCCATTTGCATTATCACTTTATTTAGTATTGATCCGCTGGCTTAGGAGTGAGTAGGGATCATGAGCAGAGTAAACGCTTCTGTTATTGGAGCAGCTCAAAGTTCTGCCTCTGTTTGGAGCCGCTTCAACTTTTCACTTTATTATTTTTTTTTACCAGATTAAGGATTATATTGGGCATGTAATGTACTTTGCATAAAAAAGCATTGTCGTTAGAAAGAAATGAATTAAACTTGCATAGCGTTAAAGGGAATGGAACGCCGGTTCTATCAAAAGTAATTGATCATTGTTGATGGGTCCAAGCTGCGTTTTGGAATCCAGATAACAGAGAGCTTATTGCTATTCCTCCATTAGGCGGAAGTCCAATCCATCTGTCATTGGTACAATAAAACAACAATGTACTATTTAATGGGGCAAAAAGTTAGAGACAAGTCTCTCGTCTCATTATCTTCCACTTTATCCTCTACTAGGGTCGTGGAGGGTTCCCCATGCCCATCCAGGGGAGAACGTTTTGGGTGCTGGGCAGATACACCCAGGACAGGGCACCATTACATTGCACACACACAAACACACACCCGATATGGGATGATTTAGAGCATTTAATTCACCTTGAATCCATGTTTTTGGACTGTGGGATACCCGAAGGAAACCCATGAGGACATGGGCAGAACATGGAAACCACCAAGATTGGGATTCAAACCTGGATTGCCATTGCTGAGAGGCGCACGTGCTAACCAATACACCACTGTGGCGCCTAGTATTTTGTTGAACTGATGTGCGTGTGATGGGCGGAACGGTGGTTTAGTGGTTAGCATGTTCTCCTCTCGGCGATTGGGATTTCCGTTTCGAATCCCAATCTGGGTGGAGTTTCCATGTTCTCCCCGTGTCTACGTGGGTTTCCTTCGGGTTCTCCGCTTTCCTTCCCCAGTCCAAAAACATGGATCAACGTCAATTGCCCCATATAGAGTGTGTCTGTGTGAGCGAGTGTGTGCCCAGCGATAGATTGGTGTCCTGTCCTGGGTGTATTAGTCCAGTGCCCGAAACATCTTCCACCCCACGACCCTAGTACAGGATAAAGTGGTAGATAATGGATGGATGGAACTTTACTTTGCGGGAGACACATTGGCTTAGTGGTTAGCATGTTCTCCTCTCAGCACTAGAGATTCCCGGTTCTAATCCCAGTCTGGGTGGAGTTTCTCCCCATGTCCACGTGGGTTTCCTCCGGGTCCTCCGGTTTCCTCCCACAGTCCAAAATCATGGCTCAAGGTCAATTGAATTCTACAAATTGCCCCATATAGAGTGTGTTTGTGTGAGTGAGTGTATGCCCAGCGATAGATTGGCGCCCTGTCCTAGGGTGTATCTGCCCAGCGCCCGAAACGTCCCCCACCCCACGACCCTAGTACAGGATAAAATGGAAGATAATGGATGGATGGAACTTTACTTTGGGGGAGACACGGTGGCTTAATGGTTAGCATGTTCTCCTTTCAGCACTAGGGATTCCCGGTTCTAATCCCAGTCTGGGTGGAGTTTCTCCCCGTGTCCGCGTGGGTTTCCTCCGGGTTCTCCGGTTTCCTCCCACAGTCCAAAAACATGGCTCAAGGTCAATTGAATTCTACAAATTTTCCCATATAGAGTGTGTTTGTGTGAGTGAGTGTGTGCCCAGCGATAGATTGGCGCCCTGTCCTAGATGTATCTGCCCAGCGCCCGAAACGTTCTCCCCTGGATGGGCATGGGGAACCCCCCCGCGACCCTAGTAGAGGATAAAGCGGAAGATAATGGAGGATATGTCTGTGTGTCCTTCATGTGTCCTGCTTCATACCTTTTTGTCAACTAATTTACCTTTTTACCTTGAAGTGTGTTGATTTAAAAAGTCTGATTCAGAACACACTCTGCATTTCTATTAAAACATCCAGAACTCTTTAAGCAAGACGCTGCCAGCATTCCTCTGAGAGTACTGTTGTCTGGTTTATCACTTAGTTTAGTGTAGTGCTGTTTACAGTCGCACTAATGTTAATAGAAGCGGTTCGAGAGTACTTGCACATATTGGCGCCTCCATATTGGCGCCTCCATTTAATTCCAACCTAAATGTATGAGGATTTCAGTGTGTACACAATAATAAACCCTAACAGCTGCCCCAACAGTTACAAAGCAGTGGGTTGGCTGCATAGATTGAAGCTGCTTCTAAATTCAGACTCAAGATTTATTGAAAGCTTTTTTTACCCCACCACTTCAAGTTCGAAATACCGCACTGCAAATAGGGAATTGGGAGCCTGGGGAGAGGGGCATTGTTGTTCCTCAGGTGGTCAATTTGGCAGGGCCGACTCTACCTCTGTGTAAAACTGAGCCAGCGCAGCAGAATGTCACACTAAAGGACGATGCCGTCGTATAACGTGTCCCGCAATGGTGTCCCGCATTCTGGAATGCTGTGCAAAATTACCCGCCGCGGTGGCATTCTGACCCCTATGTTTGAAAATGATAATGGGATGATGAAAGGCTTCTTTACACCTTTATTGCACGTTCCCGATTTTTTTTTTAAAAAGGGCGAATGATTTTTCGTCCTGAAGTTTAAGTGAGTTTAACTTCCGTTTGTTGAGCGCAGATTTGTGGCTGGATTTTGGAGAGTAATGGGTTCTGTTGTGGTGGTTCACCTCAGGGTTCAGTTTACATTCACAGTGCCTGCAGAAATCCTCCATTCCCTCATCCTTAAAAAAAAAAAAAAAAAAAATGCTTTATTTGTATATTTTGCCATATTTATAAGGTGAAAGAACATTTAGTGTTGTTGGTAGAACTCTATATGGAACCCCCGCCGTACCTCCGTGCATCCACGTCTCCTCCTTCTTTTAAGAAGCTTTTCAAAACATATCTTTTTAGGTCTGCTTTTTTTTAATTCTTAATTTTAATTAATATCCATCCATCCATCCATCCATTATCTTCCGCTTTATCCTCTACTAGAGTCGAGGGGGGTTCCCCATGCGCATCCAGGAGGGCACACACTCACTCACACTGGGCACACACTCACTCACACAGACACACTCTATATGGGGCAATTTGGAGAATTTATTATTTAACTAATATTAAAAAAAATAAAATAATATCGAGGCGGCACGGTGGCTTAGTGGTTAGCACGTTCTCCTCTCAGCGCTAGGGATTCCCGGTTCGAATCCCCATCTGGGTGGAGTTTCCATGTTCTCCCCGTGTCTGCGTGGGTTTCCTCCGGGTTCTCCGGTTTCCTCCCACAGTCCAAAAACATAGATCAAGTCAATTGAATTCTCCAAATTGCCCCATATAGAGTGTGTGAGTGTGTGCCCAGTGATAGATTGGCGTCCTGTCCTGGGTGTATCTGCCCAGCGCCCGAAAACGTTCTCCCCTGGATGGGCATGGGGAACCCCAACGCGTAATAGAGGATAAAGCAGAAGATAATGAATGAATGAATAAAATAATATCCATCCATTATCTTCCGCTTTATCCTCCACTAGGGTCGCGGGGGGGTTGCCCATGCCCTTCCAGGAGAGAACGTTTCAGATGCTCGGCAGATACACCCAGGACAGGACGCCAATCTATCACTGGTCACACACTCACCCACACAGACACACTCTATATGGGGCAATTTGGAGCATTCAATTGACCTTGATCCATGTTTTTGGACTGTGGGAGGAAACCGGAGAAACCCAGAGGAAACCACGCGGACACGGGGAGAACATGGAAACTCCACCCAGATTGGGATTCGAACCTGGAATCCCTAGCGCTGAGAGACATGCTAACCACTAAGGCACCATGCCGCCTCTTTATTATTATTATTACTATTACTTTTTTATTCTATGAGCTGTTGTTCCTATACTCCTGCTTTTTAATTTTAATTATTGTTTTCCTATTTGTATTATAAGTGCCTTGTGTTTCTTGAAAGGCGCCTTAAATACAAATTCTATTATACACAGATTAACTTTAGTACTAAAAAAAGGTCCTGAAATAATTTAAAAGTACAGGCAGCGATCAAACCCCTGATTTAGAACTTTAAGTACACCCATTAGTCTCTTTGAAAATATGCCAACCAGCCTTTCACACATAGAGCATTAATTATTGGCAGAATGATTTAAGTTATGTGAGATGATGTGACCGTCAGTGCGCTGCTGTCTTAAAGCACCTCCACAGGTTTCTGCTCATTTAAGGCGGGGCTCTCGCTCAAGGACATTCAGTTCTCATGTCACTGCTTTGGTTCCCGTTAGAGCTTTTAAAGTGTTACGAGGGTTTTTCTCACCGTGGTCCCTTTGATTTTCTCTTTGTTTGTTCAGGCATTATTTTAGACAATGCATATTGTAAAAACACTACAAATAAAAATATATATATATAAATATATATATTTATATATAATACATTTTACCCAGTGATAGATTGGCGTCCTGTCCTGGGTATATCTGCCCAGCGCCCGAAACGTTCTGCTCTGGATGGGCATGGGGAACCCCCCTGCAACCCTAATATAGGATGAAGCGGAAGATAATGGATGGATATAATACATTATATATATATAAATATATATAGGGGGCTCCGGTTTCCTCCCACAGTCCAAAAACATGGATCAAGTGAATTGAATTCTCCAAAATTGCCCCATATAGAGTGTGTCTGTGTGAGTGAGTGTGTGTCCAGTGATAGATTGGCGCCCTGTATTGGGTGAATCTGCCCAGCACCCAAAACGTTCTCCCCTGGATGGGCATGGGGAACCCCCCCGCGACCCTAATAGAGGATAAAGCAGAAGATAAAGAATGAATGAATGAATGAATATAGGGGGCGGCACGGTGGTTCAGTGGTTGGCATGTTCTCCTCTCAGCGCTAGGGATTCCTGGTTCCAATCCCAATCTGGGTGGAGTTTCCATGTTCTCCCCGTGTCCACGTGGGTTTCCTCCGGGTTCTCCAGTTTCCTCCCACAGTCCAAAAACATGGATCAAGGTCAATTGAGTTCTCCAAATTGCCCCATATAGAGTGTGTCTGTGTGAGTGAGTGTGTAACCAGTGATAGATTGGTGTCCTGTCCTGGGTGTATCTGCCCAGCGCCCGAAACGTTCTCCCCTAGATGGGCATGAAGAACCCCCCACGATCCTAATAGAGGATAAAGAAGAAGATAATGATGGATGGGATTTTTGAGCATGAAGCAAAACATTTACTAGATAATTGTTTAAAAACCATAAAGAAAAACTGTATTGTAAAGATCTCTCATCTTCTTCCTCTTTATCCTCCACTTGGGTCACGGGGGGGGGTTCCCCATGCCCATCTAGGGGAGAACGTTTCGGGCACTGGGCAGATACACCCAGGACAGGACACCAATCTATCGCTGGGCACACACTCAGTTACACTACATAGGAGCAATTTAAAGCAGCTAATTCACCTTGGTTCCATGTTTTTGTGACTGTGGAAGGAAACTGGAAAACCCACGCAAAAACGGGGAGAACATGGAAACTCCACCCAGATTGGGATTTGAACTTGGATGTTAACCACTGTATACACATTTTATATAAACATTGTAGAACCAAAACAACAGAAACAAGTCAGAAAGCTACATTGCTCAGAGTTCTAAAGTATTCTATGGAAGCACCAACTCCAAACCAAAGACAATTTATATCAAGCAGCATGACGTGCTGAGTTTTCGGAGGTTGAAGGAAGCTGGAGGACTTCAGGTATTCACACATCAGAATATAAAAGACTGTTTTCCATACACTATCACTTATGACATCATGTCATTTTGTTCAAAAACTTTTTATTTCTTTTAACTGTCACATTTGTGAGTTGGGCTTCCGCTCGATGCAGTCGAGCATTGAATTGCTGTCAGTAAGGTAACCTGCGTTTAATGGCTGTGACATAAAAATCTAGTTCTAAAATAACTGAAGTATTTGGCAAAATGCAGTAAAATACAAGAAAGTGATTCTTTTAAACATCCATCCATTATCTTCCACTTTATCCTATATTAGGGTCGCGGGGGGGTTCCCCATGCCCATCCAGGACAGGACGCCAATCTATCACTGGACACACACTCACTCACACACACACACTCTATATGGGGCAAGTTGGAGAACTCAATTGACCTTGATCCATGTTTTTGGACTGTGGGAGGAAACCGGAGAACCCGGAGGAAGCCCACGCGGACACGGGGAGAACATGGAAACTCCACGCAGATTGGGATTCAAAGCGGGAATCCGTAGCACTGAGAGGAGAACATGCTAACCACTAAGCCACCGAAGATTTCATGTTTTTTTTTTACATGCTTTTTGTATATTAGTCATTCAAAAGTTGGCATTTGTGATGTCTGTAATGCTCCAAAGATTGGGACGTCCATTCATTATCTTCCACTTTATCCTCTACCAGGGTCGCGGGGGGTTCCCCATACCCATCCAGGGAGAACGTTTCGGGCGCTGGGCAGATACACCCAGGACAGGACACCAATCTATCACTGGACACACACTCACACTCACACAGACACACTCTATATGGGGCAATTTGGAGAACTCAATTGGGGACTTGATCCATGTTTTTGGACTGTGGGAGGAAACCGCCAGAACCCGGAGGCGAAACCCATGCGGACTCATGGGGAGGACATGGACACGCCAATCTATCACCACACACTAGACACACTCTATATGGGGATTCAATTGAACCCGGACTGTGGGAGGAAACGAGAGGAGAACATGCTAAAACCCACCTAGAATCCCCAGCGCTGAGAGGAGAACATGCTAACAACTAAGCCACCGTGCCTCCCTCAGATTGTGACGTGTTTTGCAATATTTAAGATCTCATTTTGCTTTTGCTGATAATAGTTTGTGTGAACTCTATTTTTAGAGAGAAACATCATGTTTTTCTAATAGCAGCTGAATGCGGGTTCTTCTGACTACAGCACAGTTTTCTCTGAGTTGGTTTTCTGAAGCATTCCTGAGCTCAAGTGCGTGCTTTTTTAATAATAAGTGTAGAATAAGTTCCTCGTGCGTTGCAAGCTGAAAACTCAAAGGTTACTCACATTCAACAGGGCTTTCCAGCTTCGAGCTCCATGAATACGATCACAATATTATGTACAGTTGATTGTGAAAGCCCTACATTTTTTGCAGTCTTACTCTGAGAAATGTTTATTTTCTTTTGAGAACTTCGGCACTAAGTGCTGAGTCACAGTCTGTTTTCACTTGGAAAGATGAAACCTTTGATTTTGCTGATGTTTCTTTTATATCACATTGTGAGATCCGCAATACTGAAAACAAAGTAAGACTCGTCCTTTTTTAAACGTGTTGCACACATGTTTACATTTAGTCATTTAGCAGACGCTTTTATCCAAAGCGACTTACAAATGAGAACACCACAAGTCAGAAGCCATGGAGAAAACCAACTATACTGTAAATTCAAACCTGATTGTTATTCGATGCTGCGGCCCCCCCTCCCCTTTTTTTTTATTTTTATTTTAATTTTTTTCTCTACAACAGGTATTTGTTAAAGAGATGCGTCTTCGGTAGTTTCTTAAAACTGTTTAGTGATTCTGCCTTAAGGACAGAGTTGGGAAGATGGTTCCACCATTTTGCAGTGGTGAACACCACGGAGTGAGAATTAGCTCCTCGGTGAGGTGGAACCACCAGGCGGCGATCATCACTGGAGCGAAGTGAACGAAAGCATGCAATAAAGCTTCTCACTTAAACTTATTGGACCATCCATCCATTATCTTCCGCTTTATCCTCTATTAGGGTCGCAGGGGGGTTCCCCATGCCCATGCAAGGGAGAACAGGTCAGGCGCTGGGCAGATACACCCAGGACACTGGGCACACACTCACTGACACAGACACAGTCTATATGGGGCAATTTGGAGAATTCAGTTGACCTTCATCCATGTTTTTGGACTGTGGGAGGAAACCGGAGAAACCAAAGGAAACCCACACGGACATGGGGAGAACATGGAAACTCTACCCAGATTGGGATTGGAACCGGGAATCCCTAGCGCTGAGAGGAGAACATGCTAATCACCAAGCCAGCATGCCGCCCTGGAACTGGAATCGTTATTTGAAAATCCATCCATTATCTTCCGCTTTATCCTATATATTAGGGTCATGATGGGGTTCCCCAAGCCCCTCCAGGGGAGAACGTTTTGGGCGCTGGGCAGATACACCCAGGACAGGACGCCAATCTATCGCTGGACACACACTCACTCACACAGACACACTCTATATGGGGCAATTTGGAGAATTCAATTGATTTGATCCATGTTTTTGGACTGTGGGAGGATACCGCAGAACCCGGAGGAAACCCATGCGGACATGGGGAGGACATGGAAACTCCACCTAGATGGGGATTCGAACCGGGAATCCCCAGCGCTGTGAGGAGAATATGCTAACCACTAAACCACCGTGCCGCCCCGGAACTGGAATTGTTATTTGAAAATATGTTAATCAAATTAATAAATTGGCGGTGTGGCATGTTCTCCTCTCAGCACTGGAGATCCAGGTTGGAATCCCAATCTGGGTGGAGTTTGCATGTTCTCCCTGCGTCCCTATGGCTCCCTCTGGATTCTTCATTTTCTTCCCACAGTATAAAAACATGGGTTCATGGTAAATTGGCTGCTCTATTTTGCCCTGATGTAGTGTGTTAGAGTGAGTGATGGATTGGCACTCTGTCCTGGATGTATCTGCCCAGCACCCGAAACGTTCTCCCCTGGATGGACATGAAATTTCATTTCAATTTTTTTTAAAATCCATTTTCACTCCTGCACCCCTGTTTTTTGGGGTTCCTTCACATGTGTAACGTGTGTAGTATGGAACATTAAATGAAGTGCTTTATTTTGACAGCTTACTGTATTCATCAGTGTATCTTTCTTTTGATTATTATCATTACAATTTAGAGATGATGTCATTTTAAGTGCGTGATGTGGTTAATATAAACAATCTTTAATCCATCCATCCATTATCTTCCACTTTATCCTCTATTAGGGTCACGGTGGGGTTCCCCATGCCCATCCAGGGGAGAACGTTTCGGGCGCTGGGCAGATACACCCAGGACAGGACGCCAATCTATCACTGGACACACACTCACTCACACAGACACACTCTATATGGGGCAATTTGGAGAATTCAATTGACTTGATCCATGTTTTTGGACTTTGGGAGGAAACAGGAGAACCCGGAGGAAACCCACACAGACACGGGGAGAACATGGAAACTCCACCCAGATTGGGATTCGCACTGAGAGGAGAACGTGCTAACCACTAAGCCACCGTGCCGCCACAATCTTCAATAATGAATGAATATTTACTTGAATTAAATAATCATTCATTCATTCATTATCTTCTGCTTTATCCTCTATTAGGGTTGCAGTGGGGTTCCCCATGCCCATCCAGGGGAGAACGTTTCGGGCGCTGGGCAGATACACCCAGGACAGGACGCCAATCTATCACTGGGCACACATTCACTCACACAGACACACTCTATATGGGGCAATTTGGAGAATTCAATTGACTTGATCCATGTTTTTGGACTGTGGGAGGAAACCGGAGAACCCGGAGGAAACCAACACAGACACGGGGAGAACATGGAAACTCCACCCAGATGGGGATTCGAACCGGGAATCCCTAGCGCTGAGAGGAGAACATGCTAACCACTAAGCCACCGTGCAGCCCTTAAATAATCATATTGATATATTAATAATATATTTTAGGGCAGCACGGTGGATTAGTGGTTAGCATGTTCTCCTCTCAGCACTAGGGATTCCCCTAGTACTAGAGTACCAGCACTAGAGTTTCCATGTTCTCCCCGTGTCCACGTGGGTTTCCTCCAGGTTCTCCGGTTTCCTCCCACAGTCCAAAAACATAGATCAAGGTATATTGAATTCTCCAAATTGCCCCATATAGAGTGTCTGTGTGAGTGAGTGTGTGTCCAGCGATAGATTGGCCCCCTGTCCTGGGTGTATCTGCCCAGCGCCCGAAACGTTCTCCCCAGGATGGGCATGAGGAACCCCCCCCTACGACCCTAATAGAGGATAAAGCAGAAGATAATGGATGGATGGATATTATTTCATTTTTTTATATTAATTAAATAATTCATCTTTAGACATTTTTTTTAATGATCTTTAATTGATTTTGGCATCATGCCTTTCACTCGTCCTGAAAATACCTTTCGGAATCTCTGTGTGCAGCGGAATGATAAACAGATGCTTTTTTTTTTTGCAGTAGTTTTCCGTTTGTTCTGATTTCTCGTATCGTGCTGCTTTGTATGCAGGTTTGCAACAGCAACGGGAACTGTCACTGTAACCGCGGCTGGGCTCCACCCTTCTGTGATAAACCGGGACTGGGAGGCAGCGTGGACAGTGGTCCGGTGCAATATGACAGTACGTTCATTTTCCCTCCCTTTTCAATTTCGTTTTCAAATCAAGGACGTGTCGCTTAGAAACCGTCGTTTAATTGCTTTCTCCTGGCTTTTTCAACTCCATCTCCTCCGTCTAATTTCTTTATTCACTCGCCTTTCAATAGTTCGGTTCTACTGTTGCCTTCCAGTCATATTCCTTCTGTATTAATATTTTAAAGTTACGCTTCGTGTTGATCCAAAAATATGTACGTTATCTATAATTTAGTATTTTCTTAGTGCTCCGTGCTGATTGACTGCGCCCTATTATTACCCCGCTCCTCCGAACGTAAGAGGTGTTTACACGTCTGCCTGAAAATGTTCTCTATTTTCTTCGTGCGCTCAGGTCAGGTTGGGCTGGTGGTTGGCCTGCTCTTTGCCTTTCTGGTGCTGCTCCCTGCTGCTCTCATCACCTTTTACTGCATCCGAATCAAGACCTCCTATTACCACAAATGGCTATCACAGAGGGAGAAGACTAAGGCTAACAACAGGTATAACAACCGCAGGGCAATAATAGTGATTGTGTATTAGAAATATGCAGAAAGCTAAAGGTGTTGATCAAATATTCTGTTGGACGAACCCAATATCGGAATAACGCACAGCTGTTCACCTTTAAAAGGCGTCAGGAGGGCAAGCGACTGAAAAGACAGGAGTGTTGCATCAGAACGATTACAATGGAGCAATGCACTTAGAAAAAGAGGCGCATTGTTATACGATTCTATTGTGTTTAGATGCACACCAATAATCTAATTACATTTGGTATTTAACTGACGGTGCATTTTAAGAATGGATGTAAACAGCAGCAGAAAATGGCTCTGGCTGACGGACTCGTGATGTTAATCATCAAGAGGATCCATCCATCCATTATCTTCTGCTTTATACTCCATTAGGGTCGCGGGGGTTCCCCATGCCCATCCAGGGGAGAATGTTTCAGGCGCTGGGCAGATACACCCAGGACAGGGCGCCAATCTATCACTGGACACACACTTACTCACACAGACACGCTCTATGGGGCAATTTGGAGAATTCAATTGACTTGATCCATGTTTTTGGACTGTGGGAGGAAACCGGAGAACCCAGAGGAAACCCACACGGAAACGGGGAGAACATGGAAACTCCACCCAGATTGGGATTCGAACCTGGCTTAGTGGTGAGCATGTTCTCCTCTCAGCGCTTTGAATACCGACTTGGGTGGAGTGTCCATGTTCTCCCTGTTTCCGTGTGGGTTTCCTCCCACAGTCCAAAAACATGGATCAAGGTCAATTGAGTTCTCCAAATTGCCCCATATAGAGTGTGTCTGTGTGAGTGATTGTGTGCCCAGTGATAGATTGGCGCCCTGTCCTGGGTGTATCTGCCCAGCGCCCGAAACCTTCTCCTCTAAATGGGCATGAGGAACCCCCCCCCACGACCCTAGTAGAGGATAAAGCTGAAGATGATGGATGGAACTTTACTTTGCGGGCGGCACGGTGGCTTAGTGGTTAGTATGTTCTCCTCTCAGCTCTAGGGGTTCCCGGTTCCACTCCTAATCTGAGTGGAGTTTCCATGTTCTCTCCGTGTCTGTGTGGGTTTCCTCCAGGTTTTCCGATTTCCTCCCACAGTCCAAAAACATGGATCAAGTCAATATAATTCTTCAAATTGCCCCATACAGAGTGTGTTTGTGTGAGTGAGTGTGTGCCCAGCAATGGATTGGCACCCTGTCCTGGGTGTATCTGCCCAGCGCCCGAAATGTTCTCCCCTGGATGGGCATGGGGAACCCCTCCGCAACCCTAGTAGAGGATAAAGTGGAAGATGGATGGACACCAACTTTCAGATTACCGCTGAGCTACCACTGCCCACATGATGTTGTTTATCCCAAGTATCAGACAGCTCTGGGAGTCTTGGAGCTCTGCTTTCCTCCCACATGAATTTGGAGAGGCTAAATTGCCCCTGGGTGTGAAGTTGTTTATTTTTATGCCTGCCTTACGATGAACTTGCGCCCTCGGACCTCTCCCTGCTGTTTTCCCATCACCTGCAACCCTAATTGAGATTAATGTATTCAAAGTTGAAAAGCCCAAACTTACTAGAACCCTTTAACAAGTATGAGACTTTGTTTGGAGCTGCTTAGAAGTTGTTCATATTTTGGTTACAGTAAGAGAATTAAATCTGAGACATGTTGTGCTGTCTTTCATGCCCAGCATGTACACTCATGGATTTCTAATAATGTTGATTCTGAATTTCTCAGTTTGGAGTCCGGCTTCACAGTGGGTTTGGAGAGCTACTGTACACTGCTTAACATTATCCAGATAGTAGGGTGGCTGGAAATACAAAACAACAACTGCAGGAAGCTTTCGTTGACAGGACCGGTGGTTGGTTTGTCCTACTTTGAGGCATCGCTTGCACAAACATGAGTCATCAGAAGGAAACCTTACCTGCAACCACGGCACAGTCGGCAATAGCAGAGGAATACTAAACGTCATCTAGATAACCCCGAGGCATTTTAGAAATCGAGGGCTGGGGATTGATAAAGAACAAAAGAATTCTCCAGGTACAATTATCAGAGATGCAGGGCGTTCGTTCATTCAAGGTTTTTTTCCATTTTATTTTATCTCTGTATATCTAATCCGATTTGTGGATTTGCACCCACCAGAAACCACAAACCCTATTAAGAATGGGGTGTCAATTTATTTACTCCTAAGAATTACATTTGCATTAAGTACATCCATCCATCCATCCATTATCTTCCACTTTATCCTCTACTAGGATCATGGGGGGGTTCCCCATGCCCACCCAGGGGAGAATGTTTCAGGCGCTGGGTAGATACATCCAGGACAGGACGCCAATCTATTACTGGACACGGACTCACTCACACAGACACACTCTATATGGGACAATTTGGGGAATTCAGTTGACTTAATCCATGTTTTTGGACTGTGGGAGGAAACCGGAGAACCCAGAGGAAACCCACGCGGACACGGGGAGAACATGGAAACTCCACCCAGATTGGGCTTCGAACCGGGAATCCCTAGTGCTGAGAGGAGAACATGCTAACCACTAAACCACCGTGCCACCCTGCATTAAGTACAAACTAAATGTATTTTCAAAAGCAGACAAACGGACTGAACTAACGTCAGAGAATAAGTTCAAGTTCCAATAATTTATTAATACAGTTTTATAAGCCTTTAAACCCCAAAGAGCAAGCCGAAGCGACAGTGGCAAGAAAAAACTCTCTGTTATGTTGTTATTTTAAGGAAGAAACCTTGTGAGGACAAACACAATGAGTTGACCAATGAGTGGGGGACTCATCCTCCTTGAGTGGCCGGCAGGATCAACTAGGGTCACGGGGGGGTTCCCCATGCCCATCCAGACTCCAGTTTTATAATCCAACATTGGATGGCTGTGTTGTCTGTTATCGGGGGAGAGGCGGGCTGTTTGAATGCCAACCAATTGGGAATGCGGACGCACGTTAAGGGCGCACCCACCAACACAAACAATGCAAATTTTATATATATATATATATATATGTGGCAGTGCATTGGTGTCCCACATTGTCCCACAAACAAGTCTTTGTCCCACATCTGGCGAATTGGAATCTGGTCACTCTAGTCTCACTGCACAGATGGGTTAAATGTGGAGGACAAATTGCTCTATGTGTATGCACTGTAGGCAAATAAATCACACATAAAAATAAACACAGGTGTTCTGCACCCCTCGATTCCCTATAGCATGGGTTGACCCCAGGTATATAAAAAGCATTGCTTTAACCAAGCCTATTCTTTTAGACCCCAACTGATCAGGATCAACCACTGGTAGGTTTGGTAAATATACATTATACATTATGTTTATGGTGAGGTTTATGGTGGGGTTACATCATCACACCCATATTTAACAATTGGAAATCTCTATAAGTCCTTTGAGGGCGTCCTGCAGGACTGACAGTCCAATAGAAGCATAGATGTTAGGAGGGTTAAAAAAAAAAAAAGTCCTCCACCTTGGTGTGCTTGGTCCTCCACCTTGGTGTGCTTACTAAAAAATGTCTCAACATTCACTTCATTCCAATCGTTATCAACCACAAACACGTGGGATCAACCACCACATTCTTGAACATGTGAGAAATGACATGCCGGGTCCCTGAATGAGGATTATCCTGTATGAGACATCGAAACTTGCTGGATTCCCTGCAAATGAAAGTGCTTCAGGTTTAGGGATTACATGGCTGTTCCCTATAATATCAAACGTAATCGGACACATCCCGTGGCTTATTTTTGGCGTGTTCTGACCGTATTTTGGTCTGACGTCATTGTTCTTCATGTCAGGTATAACCTGCTGCGCCCGAGTTTATAATTCTGAATTGTTAGTTTAAGAACTTTGAACTGCTCGGTTTAAACTCGGAAATTAATGGGCCCCCCAAAAGGATTAAAGGCCATTTAATTAAAGCCACATTTTCGAGCGCCATTCAATGTTTCAATCATTTGGGAGTTATTTCCTTTATTTACTTTTTATTGCCAGGAGCCAAGGGTATTACAAGGGTATTACTCTTACTTGTAAGTCGTTTTGGATAAAAGCATCTGCAAAGGGTCTAAATATAAATGTATTATGCTTCTGAGCTTTCCATCTTATTTTCATGAATGCAGCAGCCCAACATTTTTCTAGTGAATTGGTTAGTTTCTAGTTATTTCCGTGACCCCTGTGGGTTTTTTATTTAACAACCAGGTCCAAATCATATTGTCCACTTGAAAATTTCCAAGAAACTTGTCAAGCTACTGTGATGTGATGTCAGCAAGCCGACTTAAAACTAGAAGTCCCAGAGAGAGGTCACCTTTCTACCTTTGGAACCCAGGGACGGGTCAAATGACCTGAAGGATTCTAACCAACATCCTATAACTAGCTGTGTTTTGTAAATAAGGCCATTGACTGATTTGACATGGAATGACCCATTAGTTTTCCATCAAGTTTAGTTTCTAGTTAGTTCTATTTAGTTTGCTGTATTTATAATATAAAGATTATATATATTGTATTTAGCTTAGTTGTAGTTAAGCAAAAAACACGTACAATGATTTATTTTTAACATTTATTAGAAATTTAGAAATTTTACAGCCAGGTACAGCTGTGAGCAAGTAAGTCAAGAAGACTTATTGGTTAGTTTCTAGTTATTTGCCGTGACCCCTGTGGGTTTTTTATTTAACAACCAGGTCCAAATCATATTGTCCACTTGAAAATTTCCAAGAAACTTGTCAAGCTACTGTGATGTGATGTCAGCAAGCCAACTTAACATTAGAAGTCCCAGAGAGGGGTCATCTTTCTACCTTTGGAACCCAGGGACGGGTCAAATGACCTGAAGGATTCTAACCAACATCCTATAATTAGCTGTGAACAGGCTATTTTGTTTTGTAAATAAGGCAATTGACTGATTTGACATGGAATGACCCCTTAGTTTTCCATCAAGTTTAGTTTCTAGTTAGTTCTATTTAGTTTGCTGTATTTATAGTATAAAGATTATATATATTGTATTTAGTTTGGTTGTATTTAAGCAAAAAATCACATACAATGATTTATTTTTTTATATTTTAAAACGAGATTTAGAAATTTTACAGCCAGGTACAGCTGTGAGCAAGTAAGTCAAGAAGACTTATTGGTTAGTTTCTAGTTATTTCCGTGACCCCTGTGGGTTTTTTATTTAACCAACAGGTCCAAAATTTGAAAAGGCCATTGACTGATTTGACATGGAATGACCCTTTAGTTTTCCATCCAATTCAGCCATTTAGTTTCTAGTTAGTTCTATTCAGTTTGGTGTGTTTGATAATATAAAGATCATATATATATTGTATTTAGTTTAGTTGTATTTAACAAAAAACACATACAATTATTTATTTTTTTAATATTTTAAATAGAGATTTAGAAATTTTACAGTCAGGTAACTTGGGTTTTAAAATGGACAGTGATTTTAAACTGGATCGTCAGATCGGTGCAGTGGTGAGGTGCTTTGATCATCTAAGGCCTGTGGTCTTTTCGCACGGCAGCATTTTGAAACAGTAATCCATGCCTTCATTACATCTCGGCTGGATTACTGTTACGCACTTTACCTGCATGCCGTGCCTCAGGTCAGCTGATCAGCGGCTCTTGTCGGTATCGAGGTCCAAACTTAAGCTCAGAGGGGACCGAGCCTTTTCAATTGAGGCTCCTAAGCTTTGGAACGACCTACCTCTATATATTAGACAAGCCTCTTCACTGTCCATTTTTAAATCTAGTCTCAAAACCCATTTTTACTCTCTGGCTTTTAACACCCCATGATTTTACATTGGTTTTAATAACATTTTTAGTGTTTTATTTGATGTATTGTTTTATCGTTTATATTGTATTCTTGTTTTTATCATTTTAAGTTTAAACACTGTACAGCACTTTGTTGCAGCTGCTGTTGTTTTTAAAGTGCTTTATAAATAAAATTGTGTTGAGTTGGGTTGAGGTACAGCTGTGAGCAAGTAAGTCAAGAAGACTGAAATTTCAGCATGAGAAATTGTGGGTGGTTGAAATTCCTGGGACTTCTAGCGTTAAACCAATTGTTTGGGATGTCAAAAGTATGTTTCCATCTAAAAACCACTGTGTATGTGTTTCCATTGCAGCAGACATGACGCGTCAATAGAAAAGGGGAAGAATGGACACCTGAACCCAGCTTTTCATCTTAAGGTAGTTGGACCATCCAACAAAAGTGCAAACCTCAAGGTACAGTGCAGACGGTTACATCTCACAGCATGATTTACTTTATTATTATTCATTCAGACACAGACAATAGGTTCATGGTTGTATTATTTGTATATTAATTATATAACCACTATATAACATGTGCATCATGTTATATATATATAACAAAATAAAGGGTAATGCTTTCTATGAATGTGGTATTTACAATGAATGTATCATGAACAATAACACTGTATAACAGCTGTCATAACGCTCTGTTAATGTACAAATATGTTCATAATCACACTTATAAGGTGTTATAACATTATGAACATTAGGCTTCATAACACAATGTGACTTATTACATCATAATGTACATTTTAGTTTAACTGGTATGAATTTATTGGTGAAATCAGTTTAATTTACACATAATTAATCGTTTCTTGGTGTGTTTTTTTTTTTTTTTTTTTTTTTTTTTGATGTTTTTCAACTAATTGGGAAAAAAAAATGAAATAAAAATACAACTTCCAATTATTTCACAATTCCACTGCGCACAATGGCACTAAACATTCTGGTGTTGCTGCTCAAAAAAAAGGTGGTGGGACATCTTAGCTGCTTGGAGAGAGTATATAAACCTCTGCAGGCTCCTAAAGAGTATGTCAAATGTTATGGTAATCGTAGCAAAGGTGTGGATATGAACACACACACACACACACAGGCGTTTGCCCTTATTTCTAAGATAATATTGCATGTGATTCTGAACATTAACAAATGCTTATAACAAATATTTTAAACCATTATGAACACACTTTATTACAGCATTATGAATACAGGCTGCAGCTGCACTTTTAGACTTTGCACTACAATACAAAGTCTAAATACAGTACAGCTGAGCTATGTAAATGATGCAGTGTATTTGAATAATTGATAACATGGATATATATATAATACTTGGAGGGACGTTTTGTTGTATGAGTGTTGAGATTTATATGACATTAAATTATAAGTACAGTTTTCAGTCAGGCTGTTACGCTTAACTTTTGTAATACTGCAGACCTCAGCAGTCTTCAGGATCAATCGCATTATACAAACTAGTAAATAGAATATAATTTGTTTTTCAAACAAGGGGCTAAGTTCTCCAAGGGAATGTGTTGTTGTACATCAGCAGTTTTCTTATGCAGCTTTGATCACACATGGATTACCTTCGATTCGGAAATGATTTCTGCTATGAGTTCCAACCATCTTTGTTTCCGAGGGAAATGTAATCCACTTGTAATTCACAAATGTAACAACAGTTTCTTTGTATATCCCTTACCGTGTTGTATTCTCTCCTCCAGCTACCTCATACGAGCAAAGAAGTGCTTCCTCTCCGACCGGGCCCTGTTTCCAGCGGCACCCAGCCAGTCAACATTGTCCGTCCTCTTCGGCCCGCCCCGTCTCCCCAGCTACGTGATGTCAAGTTGCCCCGGCCTCCTCCTCTCATCAGCAACCCCCTAGAGGCAGCCAAATGCAGTCCTGCTGCCAAACTCAGCCCTCCCAAGAAACCCCTGCCTCTCAATCCCACACGCAGCCCAGCGGTAAAGCCATTGCTCTTACTTCTCTTCATGTGTTCAGACACAGCCATGCGCTTTCACAGAAACACCAGCGGCTGGGTATTCTAACAAATATGGTGGAATCATATGAACTGATAGACTTCGTGTTTAGCGGCTCTGTTTTGAGTTTTCTGTGTTCACACACTCATTACATCCACTTAGGTTTAAGATGTTAGTGAAAGAACCGCAGAACATATGTGCTGAAAGTCCACCATGCATCGCTTTTTCATAGTGGGCGGTCTAAATCTGTTTGGACTTAGGTATAAACACGAACACATCGCTACAGAAGACATGTTGATTGGTGTTATTAGGGTGTATTGATATATATAGTATTCATTCATTATCTCCCGCTTTTATCCAATATGAGGGTCACGGAGGGTTCCCCATGCCCATCCATGGGAGAAAGTTTCGGGCGCTGGGCAGATACACCCAGGACAGGGCACCAATCTATCACTGGGCACACACACCCTCACACAAACACACTCTATATGGGGCAATTTTGGAGAACTCAACTGACTTGATCCATGTTTTTGGACTGTGGGAGGAAACCGGATGGAAGTAAACCCACGCAGACACGGGGAGAACATGGAAACTCCACCCAGATGGGGATTCGAACCGGGAATCCCTAGTGCTGAGAGGCGAACGTGCCAACCACTAAGCCACCGTGCCGCCCATTACACGTATTATTTTTATATATTTGTTTATTTTTAGGGGCAGCACGGTGGCTTAGTGGTTAGCATGTTCTCCTCTCAGTGCTAGGGATTCCTGGTTCAAATCCCAATCTGGGTGGAGTTTCTATGTTCTCCCCGTGTCCACATGGGTTTCCTCCGGGTTCTCCGGCTCCTTCCCACAGTCCAAAAACATGGATCAAGGTCAATTGAATTCTCCAAATTGCCCCATATAGAGTGTGTGTGTGTGAGTGAGTGTGTGTCCAGTGAGAGATTGGCGTCCTCTCCTGGGTGTATCTGCCCAGCGCCCAAAACGTTCTCCCCTGGATTGACATGGGGAACTCCCCCGCCCCCCCCCCCCCACGACCCTAATAGAGGATAAAGCTACTTATTGATTTATTCTAGTAACATACTACAATCTATAAAATATCACTAATGCTACATAGGGTGATAAGCATGAGGGGTGTGGTAGCTTAATCAGTGTGTGGTGTGGTGTGGTAGGTCAGTGTTTAGGGTGTTGGGCTTTCCATCTGAAGGTTGGGGGTTTAAATCCCAGGTCCACTAAAGTTACCAATGTTGGTCCTTGAGCAAGACCCGTAACCCTCATTGCTCCAGAATTGATTCATCAACCTTGTTCTCTGATTTCAACCGTTTTGGGATATTTATAAGTCCCTTTGGATAAAAGCGGCTGCTAAATGACCACATTTTTAATTTCAATTTAATGAGCACATGCTGAACCCAAACACATTAAACAGAAAGCACAAGACAAGAGCCAAATAAGTTGAAAAAGATCATTAAAATAGCAAAAACTATATCAAATATCTGAGGACAAGTGCACCTCCTGCATACCCTGCATCGTGCTTGCTGAAACATCAGGTGGCATGCCACTCTCACACTTTCCAACGAGGCTTAGTGACGGTACCATGGGCTTCACCCCCCCTCCCACTCCATGAGCGTCGGGAGCACAAATAAAAAATAGGACATGAATAGGATAGGACATGAATGCATTGTGATATGTGGGTGAGGGGATACATCAGATGCAGAAGCGCCCCTCCGAACAAACACAGCGTGTATTGGGTAATGTTTAAGCATCCGCTCTCCAAAACATAATGCGTTTATGTAAAATAAAAATTAAAAGGAACCTTGTGAATTTGTATAAATTATGTAAAACAGCTGGCTTCTTAAAAAAAATAGGTAATAAAGGTAAAACCAATTAAACCACATTCAATTCCAGGCTAAATTCCGTCCCCTGTCTGACATTTAGTGATCTGGCTGCGATAATTCTGGAGAAAGGCATGCGGTCTTTTGCCGGACAGCTGAGTATTGGCAGGTGGTTTATCCTCCAGCATGACAACAACTCTAAATACACCTCCGAAACAATGCAGTGGCTTAAGGATATAAAAGAGATTATCATTGAGTGGACAAGTCGGAGCTCTGCCCTTAAATCTGATGGACTCTAAATCTGTGACTGGATCTGCAGAAGATAGCCAATCACTGTAAGATTTGCTGAAAATTGAACAGTGTTATAAGAGATATTCCCACTATTCCCATATTGAGTAAATAAACTTTATAAAATGTTTCTATTATCAGCTCCAGAACAATTCAGTACGCCATCTGGGTTCAAGAATTTCTAATAAGCACTTTATAGGAGCAATAATACAGTTAATATATGTGTATAAACTATAAAAAAAAATTTAAAAATAAAAAACTATTAATAAGAAAGTTTTGTGAGGGGGCGGCATGGTGGTTAGCACGTTCGACTCTCAGCGCTAGGGATTCACGGTTCGAATCCTCATCTGGGTGGAGTTTCCATGGTCTCCCCGTGTCCGCGTGGGTTTCCTCCGGGTTCTCCGGTTTCCTCCCACAGTCCAAAAACATGGATCAAGTCAATTGAGTTCTCCAAATTGCCCCATATAGAGTGTGTATGTGTCTGTGTGAGTGAGTGTGTGCCCAGCGATAGATTGGCGTCCTGTCCTGGGTGTAACTGCCCAGCGCCCGAGACGTTCTCCCCTGGAAGGGCATGGGGAACCCTCCCCGCGACCCTAATATAGGATAAAGTGGAAGATAATGGACGGATGGATGGTTTTGTGAGGGTTAAAACTAAACTAAGAGCTTTTATTTATTAAATAAGATTTTATAATGAAGTGGCTCAGCGGCATCAGTCAAAACGAAGCTATTGAGGCTATATAAGGGCACGGTAGCTCAGTGGTTAAGGTATTGGGCTGTCAATCTGAAGTTTGGGGGTTCAAATCCCACGTCCACTGAAGTTACCAATGTGGGTCCTTGAGCAAGACCCTTAACCCTCATTGCTCCAGGGATGTTGTGATGAACCCTGTGCTCACCTTGTAAGTCGCTTTGGATAAAAGCGTCCAATAAATGACCCAATTTAGAATTTATTTAGAATTTATTGAAAGTATGATGTATGGCAAATACATTTATTTATAAAAACAAAATATATATATTTATATATATATAAAACAAAAGGCAAGAAGGTTGCAGTCTGGTTCTAACACTGCTATGTAGACGTTCCTGAGATTCGGGGTTGGGGGGGGGGGCATGTCCTCCATAGTAGCAGTGTTTGTTTTTTTACAAAAAGTACGAAGCCTAGTAAGAAAAAACATAAAGGATTTTATCAGCTGTAAAGTATGGGTTGGGTATATCATTGGTTAAAGATTCATAATAAAAATGGGTTGGGTTGTGTGATTTGGGGAATTAATTCCAGTGTGTGCTTTAACCAATACATTGTTTTAGAGATGCTGTGTCATGGCTAACTCTGCACTTTCACCCTCATATGGGAGTGTAAAACACAGTTGATATCATCCATACATCCATTATCTTCCGCTTTATCCTCTACTAGGGTCGCGGGAGGGTTCCCCATGCCCATCCAGGGGAGAACGTTTTAGGCGCTGGGCAGATAGACCCAGGACAGGGCACGCCAATCTATCACTGGACACACACTCACTCACACAAACACACTCTATATGGGGCAATTTGGAGAATTCAATTGACCTTGATCCATGTTTTTGGACTGTGGGAGGAAACCGGAGAACCCGGAGGAAACCCACGGGGAGAACATGGAAAACCACCCAGATTGGGATTCGAAGCGGGAATCCCCAGCGCTGAGAGGAGAACATACTAACCACTAAGCCACCATGCTGTCCCAGTTGATATCAGCTAAATCAGCTAAGGGTGTAATTTCTTTAAGGCCTCAATATATAGGAATTTTTGGAGTTACATGGGAGATCTAGGAAACACTAAACCAGAAATCCATTAATTATGAAGGTCATTAAGAGGTCATTAACTCACATGATGCTGATGCACACTGATGACCGATGCAATTTTCCACTTTGATTTTTGCCTATATTGTTTTTACTGTGTCTTAATCAATCAGACAAAAAAAAGTATCCGAGCTAATGTTCTAAACTCACAGTGGAATACCCAACAGCTGAACGTTATTTCATTAAGGTCATATTATCCACACCGACTCAGCTGTAGCATAAGAACAAAACCGATTACAGATATGAATAAAATAAGCTGATGGCTGCACTAAACTCTAGGTGTGTTTAAAAACAAACACAATTGAAATCTAATGTAAAACACTGTAACCTGTCGACAGAGTATTACATCTAATAAATGATGAATATCATTGTCGTTGTGCATTTCAACACAAATAAGCAGCACATTTTACTCGTACATTTTTTTACTGCCTGTTTCCAGTCGTTGCTCCCAACAAATCCAACAGATCTGCAGAAATCTGAATGCAGTGTTTTATAAAATAAAAAATATCAGATTAATATTTAACATAGGCATATGGCATGGTGGCTTAATGGTTAGCATGTTCTCCTCTCAGTAGGGGTGAGCTGCAATATTCGCTGATTCGACGATTCGATTCGGAGAACCGTAGTCGAATATGAACCTCATAGCCGAATGTACCATTTTGACCACATGGGGTGTCCATGGCTGCTGCTAAGCATTAGTTTTTACATGAAATGTCTTTGTTTTCGTTATATATATAGCCTTTTGTCAAATAAAATCATCCTAATTTCTAGAAAAAAAAAGAAAAAAGAAAAACAAAAAAAAGGTTTTCTTTTGTTAGAAAAACAAGTAAAATATAAAAAAAAATCTTTTTTAAAAACTTTGCTTATAGCGCCATCTTGTGGTGAAATTTTAACTGATTCGACTATCAGTCGACTATAGGGAAAATCTGACGAATCAGATTCGACTATGAAAATCTGTAGTTGAATACACCCCTACCTCTCAGTGCTGGGGATGTCGAATCCCAATCTGGGTGGAGTTTCCATGTTCTCCCCGTGTCTGCGTGGGTTTCCTCCGGGTTCTCCGGTTTCCTCACACAGTCCAAAAACATGGATCAAGGTCAATTGAATTCTCCAAATTGCCCCAAATAGAGTGTGTCTGTGTGAGTGAGTGTGTGTCCAGTGATAGATTGGCGCCCTGTCCTGGGTCTATCTGCCCAGTTCTTCCATGGATGGGCATTCAAAAATAGACCATAATAGCGGATAATGCAGAAGATAATAGATGGATGGATGTTTCCAGTCGTTGCTCACAACATATCCGTCATCTCTGCAGAACTCTGAATGCAGTATTTTATATAATTATAAATATTAGATTCATTTTTAACATACTGTAGGCATATTTTACTTCGGACGGCACGGTGGCTTAGTGGTTAGCACATTCGAATTCCTGGTCTGAATCCCAATCTGGGTGGAGTTTCCATGTCCTCCCCATGTCCGCGTGGGTTTCCTCCAGGTTCTCCAGTTTCCTCCCACAGTCCAAAAACATGGATCAAGGTCAACTGAATTCGCCAAATTGCCTCATATAGAGTGTGCGAGTGAGTGCGCCCTGTCCTGCTGAGTGCCCGAAATGTTCTCCCCTGGATGGGCATGAGGAACCCGGCCCCCGCGACCCTAATAGAGGATAAAGCGGAAGATAATGGATGGATGGATGGATATTTCACATCTAATATCATGCTGTGTTATCTTTAGTTATTATTCTGGTTTTCTTTAAGCTGATTAGTTTCCTCATGTCTATGTTTATTAATGTGGGTGGTGCGTCTCCGTTTCACCTTGGATTTTCCTCTTTTTGTCTTACCTCAGCTGTTGCCCGAGCCTCGCCCAAAACCTTCACCCACCCCCCCGCAGAGGCCTCTGCCTGTGAGCCCTGCACGGGGAGCGCAGGCCAAAGCATCCCCCGGGAGAGGGGAACTACTGGTGATGATGCCCCCTGCTGTGGGCCCCAAGCCTGTGGGCAAGGTCACAGCCATTCCTCCTCTCAGAGCACTCAGGTGAGAAAGCCCAGATCGCCAGCTCTAATGAATGCGCGCGATTATTTCGGTAATTAATGCACCATTTTCCATATGCTCCTGAAACCGCGGTCACCCGTGTCCTTCAGGCGCACGCAAACACGTCTAGACGTGTGTTTATCCGATTTGTTACGGGTGCACACAGGTTTTATGGTTCTTCTTTGCTTAGCCTTTAACTGCACCCGAATAACACAGAACCTGATAACTCCACACACACACACACACACACACACACACACACACACAGTGACCTGCAGCAGCTTTGAGCAGTGAATGGTGTTTGAACGCTTGATTATTATCCACATGTCTGTTATCTCCGAACACAAAAGCGTCCAGTATTAACTCTGAAAACATCAGCGCCTCTATTCAAACCTCCGCTTGATCGCTGGCTCTCAATATCAGCCGATCTTTGTCCTTCCACGCTTCGAACAACAAAGTCGCCGGAGCTCAGTCACCACTGCATAAAGAGCTGAAGCTTAAAGATAAGACTGCTTTTTATCTCCCCACGGATGGCTAAGCTCTGTGCAGACTTTGCCCTTTAACACAGTGCTGCTGCCCGCTCCCAATCCGTGAAAAAGCCAGTCTCTCGGATTGTTGTGCGAGGCAGAGGCTCCGTCGACGGCGTGCAATGAAATATGAATCGGACTGCGAGGCAGCTGCAGCGATTCGTCATCGTTGCCAAAATGACCCTGAGGAATCAGCCACACATTGTGGGAGTGCGACTTTATTATAATAAGCCTGCGTGGATGTCCATTTGGCATTTGCTGCTTTTTTGTGTGTGTTCCGCTGCTCGTTTCATCTTCATCAACATCAGTCCAAACGCGAAGGGGAAAAAAAGGAAAGGTCTGGCTGGATTCAGGTGGAGTCAGGGTCAGCATGTGAAGCATCCTCATGATCACAGCCCTCACCTCGGCAGTGTGTTAAGATGTGAAACAAAGGCAGCGAGAGAAAGAGTCACTTTTAACTCCGTTAGTGAAGAAATCTAGATGCGTGTGGCATTTTAAAAAGCGCCAAGGACGTTTTCGTTTTTTACGGAGAGAATTTCTCTTAGTAGGCAGAGATGCACAGAAGATGTCAGAATGATGTATAATATAACGGCATCAAATAAAAATGTCCGGGATCAACTGCATCGAAAATATGTATTACAGTAAAACGCGGTGTTTTGAACGTCATGCTTCCAGTTGGTTTGTATGTTTCGGTGACACTTAGAGAGACGCTGTCCTCTCGTCTCAGCAGTATGCAAATTATTAAAATAATAATATATTTTTATAAAAATAATGATTTATATGGGGCAGCATCGTGGCTTAGTGGTCAACATGTTCTCCTCTCAGCGCTAGGGATTCCCGGTTCGAATCCCCATCTGGGTGGAGTTTCCATGTTCTCCCCGTGTCCGCCTGGGTTTCCTCGGGGTTCTCCGGTTTCCTCCCACAGTCCACAAACATGGACCAAGTCAATTGAGTTCTCCAAATTGCCCCATATAGAGTGTGTCTGTGTGAGTGAGTGTGTGCCCAGCGATAGATTGGCGTCCTGTCCTGGGTGTATCTGCCCAGCGCCCGAAACGTTCTCCCCTGAATGGGAGAACCCTAGTGCCCCCCAGTGACCCTAATAGAGGATAAAGTGGAAGATAATGGATGGATGAATGATTTATATATAAAAAAAAGAAGTGCCATTTAAATGTATATATCTGTATATTAATTTGCTTGCCGCGGCACGGTGGCTTAGTGGTTAGCATGTTCTCCTCTCAGCGCTAGGGATTCCCGGTTCGAATCCCCATCTGGGTGGAGTTTCCATGTTCTCCCCGTGTCTGCGTGGGTTTCCTCCGGGTTCTCCGGTTTCCTCCCACAGTCCAAAAACATGGATCAAGTCAATTGAGTTCTCCAAATTGCCCCATACAGAGTGTGACTGTGTGAGTGGATTGTCGTCCTGTCCTGGGTCTATCTGCCCAGCGCCTGAGACGTTCTCCCCTGGATGGGCATGGGGAACCCCTCCTTGACCCTAATAGAGGATAAAGCAGGAGATAATGAATGAATGAATGAATAATTTGCTTGCTCTGTGCTCTAAAAAAAACGGCGGTTGCCAATACTAATCAGCTACTAGTAAAATACGGTTGCCACTACTAATATAATTCCTCATAAATGAGGTTGCCACAACTACTATTATCGCTCAAACAATGGTTGCAGCAAGAACTATAATCCATTATGAACAGCGGTTGCCACTACTAGTAAACTACGGTTGCCACTACTAATATAATCCCTCATACACTGAGGTTCAGGTGGAGTCAGGGTCAGCATGTGAAGCATCCTCATGATCACAGCCCTCACCTCAGCAGTGTGTTAAGACGTGAAAAAGAGTTTTGAGAAACTCAAAAGAAATAGTGGTTGCCAATACTAATCAGCTACTAGTAAACAACGGTTGTCACTACTAATATAATCCCTTAATAAAATGAGGTTGCCACAACTACTATATTCACTCAAACAATGGTTGCAGCAAGAACTATAATCCATTATAAACAGCGGTTGCCACTACAAATATCCCTCATAAACTGAGGTTGCCACAACTACTGTTATCTCTTAAACAATAGTTGCCGCATATACAATAATCCATTTTGAACAGTGGTTGCCACTACTATTATAGTTCCTCATAAATTATGGTTGTCACTACTACTATAATCATTCAGAAACCAAGGTTGTCACTACTTTTATAGACCCTACTACTATAATCCCTCATAAGATAAGCTGAGGTTGTCTCTTAAACAATGGTTGCAGCAAGAACTATAACCCATTATGAACAACAGTTGTAAACTACTCGTAAACTACGGTTGCCACTACTAATATAATCCCTCATACACTGAGGTTCAGGTGGAGTCAGGGTCAGCATGTGAAGCATCCTCATGATCACAGCCCTCACCTCGGCTGTGTGTTAAGATGTGAAACAAAGGCAGCGGGAGAAAGCGCCAGCGTGCGCACACTTTTAACTCCGCTAGTGAAGAAATCTAGATGCGCGTGGCATTTTAAAAAGCGCCAAGGACGTTTTCGTTTTTACGGAGAGAATTTCTCTTAGTAGGCAGAGATGCACAGAAGATGTCAGAATGATGTATAATATAACGGCATCAAATAAAAATGTCCGGGATCAACTGCATCTAAAATATGTATTACAGTAAAACGCGGTGTTTTGAACTTTGTGCTTTCAGTTGGTTTGTATGTTTCTGAGTGACACTGTCCTCTCATCTCTGCAGTATGAAAATTATTAATAGAATAATTTATATTGCCATTTAAATCTATATATCTGTATATTCATTTGCTTGAGTTGAGCTGTGCTCAAAAGAAACAGCGGTTGCCACTACTATTCAGCTACTAGTTAACAACAGCGGTTGCCACTACTAATATAATCCCTCATAAACTAAGATGAGGTTGCCATAACTACTATTATCTCTTAAACAATGGTTGCAGCAAGAACTATAATCTATTATGAACAGCGGTTGCCACTACGAGTAAACTACAGTTGCCACTACTAATATAATCCCTCATAAACTGAGGTTGCCACAACTACTATTATCTCTCAAACAATGCTTCCCACAAGTACTATAATCCATTATGAACATTGGTTGCCACTACTATTGTTATTCCTCATAAATCATCATAACTCACTACTACTACTACTATAATCATTCATAAACCAAGGTTGCCTCTACTATTAGAAACCCTTATAAATAACGTTTGTCGCAACTACTGTGATCCCTCATGATCTCTGGTTGCCGCATGTACTATAATCCATTATGAACAGTGGTTGACACTACTATTATAATTCCTCATAAATCACAGTGGTCACTACTACTATAATCATTCAGAAACCAAGGTTGCCACTACTATTATAAATCCCACTACTATAATCCTTCAGGAACTGAAGTTGCCAAAACTACTATTGTTTCTTAAACAATGGTTGCAGCAAGAACTATAATCCATTATGAACAGTGGTTGCCACTACCATTATAATTCCACATAAAGGTTGCCACTACCATTCTCCAACCCTCATAAACAACGGTTGTTGCAACTACGACAATCCCTCGTGAACTCTGGTCGCCGCGTATATTATAAGCCATCATGAACAGTGGTTGCCACTACTATTATAATTCCTCATAAATCACAGTGGTCACTACTACTATAATCATTCAGCAACCAAGGTTGCCACTACTATTATAAATCCCACTACTATAATCCTTCAGGAACTGAAGTTACCACAACTACTATTGTTTCTTAAACAATGTTGCAGCAAGAACTATAATCCATTATGAACAGTGGTTGCCACTACCATTATAATTCCACATAAAGGTTGCCACTACCATTCTCCAACCCTCATAAACAACGGTTGTTGCAACTACGACAATCCCTCGTGAACTCTGGTCGCCGCGTATATTATAAGCCATCATGAACAGTGGTTGCCACTACTATTATAATCCCTGATAAACTGCTTACTGTTATCCCTTATAAACAACGGCTGCTGCAACTACAATGATCTGTTTTAATTTAACGGTTGCCACTACTACCATAATCCTTTATAAACTACGGTTAATGCAACTACTTTAATCTTTTTGCTATGTTGTGTTTTGGTGCAAGTAAATAATACACAGTAATGCTGCTGGAATTTTTTAACCCCTTGGTGTCAGTGTTAGAACTGAATTAACTCGCCAACCAAAAAGGTCCAGGAACCGTTCTGTGAGCACCGATAAGAGGATGACTACAAAATAGCGTCTGTACTGCAAGTGGAACTAATCAAATTCTCAGCTCGTGCTAACTACAAAGCAGTGAGAGGACACGCTGCTGGACCGTTTCCTGCCTGTAACAGACATCATCACGTCATTGGTCGGGTTTTTTTCAGGCTTGATCCCTAGAAATGACTCTGACAGTAAATGATGTGTCTGTGACGGTGCACAGCAGTTTCTGCTCTCTGTCACAGAGC
This sequence comes from Corydoras sp. C115, assembly GCA_019802505.1. Classification (NCBI taxonomy): domain Eukaryota; kingdom Metazoa; phylum Chordata; class Actinopteri; order Siluriformes; family Callichthyidae; genus Corydoras; species Corydoras sp. C115. Next base: position 3,578,821 of record JAFMOC010000083.1, on the reverse strand, counting down.
TACAAGGTCACCGCTTCCTAAATACAGAATAAGAGAGACGCATGTTACTCATATAACTCAGAAACACGCTGCTCTGTTCCTAAATGATTCACATGATGACTCAATCATGAGAACGTCTTTAGAACTAATTATAAAACGGGTAGTTCCGGTCCTTAAATCCGATTCGCTGAGACGCTTGTTCAGCTGTGACATTATTGACAATAACACACACCTCTGACCGCCTCACGTTCGTATCAATGCGTGATATACCAATAACACCCCCCACCCCCACAGTGTTCGCTGTAAAAAATCAGACTAGATTACGTCGCGAAAGACCAGATTATTAACAATTTTGCTTTTAATAAACACATTTATGCCTTTTTTTATTGTACTGTGTTTGTAAGCGTTTCATGAAAGCAATAAGACGCTATTGTGAATAGCTCATGGGAAAGACGTGTTAAATGTACTTTACTACGTGTCGGGCCTGATAAGATAAGGTAGTTAAGTTAAGTAAGTTAAAAGAAAAGTTAAGTTAAGCTTAGTTAAAGATAAAGATGAGGATAAAAATATGGTTAAGATAAGGATAAAGATAAAGATGAGGTTAAAAAAAAAGATAAGGATAAAGATAAAGATAAGGTTAAAAATAAGGTTAAAGATGAGATTTAACATAAAGATAAGGATAAAGATAAGAGGTTAAAGATGAGGATAAAGATAAGGTTAAAGATAAAGATAAGGTTAAACATAAAGATAAGGTTAAAGATGAGGATAAGGTTAAAGATGAGGATAAAGATAAGGTTAAAGATGAGAAACATAAAGATAAGGATAAAGATAAGAGGTTAAAGATGAGGATAAAGATAAGAGGTTAAAGATGAGGAAAGATAAAGATAAGGTTAAAAGATAATAAGGTAAAGATGAGGATAAGATGAGGAAGGTTAAAGATAGGATAAAGATAAGGTTAAAGATGAGGATAAAGATAAGGTTAAAGATGAGGATAAAGATAAGAGGTTAAAGATGAGGATAAAGATAAGGTTAAAGATAAAGATAAGGTTAAAGATGAGGATAAGGTTAAAGATGAGGATAAAGATAAGGTTAAAGATGAGAAACATAAAGATAAGGATAAAGATAAGGTTAAAGATGAGAAACATAAAGATAAGGATAAAGATAAGGTTAAAGATGAGAAACATAAAGGATAAAGATAAGGTTAAAGATGAGGATAAAGATAAGGTTAAACATAAAGATAAGTTTAAAGATGAGGATAAAGATAAGGTTAAACATAAAGATAAGGGTAAAGATAAGGTTAAAGATGAGGATAAAGATACGGTTAAACATAAAGATAAGTTTAAAGATGAGGATAAAGATAAGGTTAAACATAAAGATAAGGGTAAAGATAAGGATAAAGATAAGGTTAAAGATGAGGATAAAGATACGGTTAAACATAAAGATAAGGTCAAAGATGAGAAACATAAAGATAAGGATAAAGATAAGGTTAAACATAAGGATAAAGATAAGGATAAACATAAGGATTAAGATAAGGATAAAGATGAGGTTAAACATAAGGATAAACATAAGGATTAAGATAAGATAATCCTTTATTTGTCCCACAATGGGGGGAAATTCATTTTTCTCAGCAGCAGAAGTGACATCTCCATCTAATGTATCTATTACAAGAAGTACTTTAAAAAGAAAGAATGTAATAGTAATGGAGATCATAACACCTGGAGATCATAACACCTCTTTCCCGTGATTTATTTACAATAACACACCAGTTTACACCAATCAACAGAAAGCAGGACATTGAGCTGTATGTTGTCTTAAAAGCAGTATTAATAAAACTCTTTTTGTCCCGTTTGATTGTTACAGACCTGTCCCAGGACCCAAACCAAATACCATCTCACAGTCCCCTTTTCGGAAATGACCACAGTGGGATCAGCCGCACAGACAGCAGCCAACCTATTTGCACTATATTAAGGCCTTTGTTCTGATTGAAGACCGTGGAGACGCAGAGGACACATACGTATGGTGCTACGGCCGGGGCGACTTCAGCCTCGCTTATTTAAGCCAGAGTACAATCCAGCTTTAGAGGAGATGGGATTTTGCATGGAGGCAAATGCAGACTTCGACAAGATGCTTCTCGCGAGGCATCACATTGCCAAAAACTTGATTTACTTTTTTTCCTTTCTCGTTTTCTCGTACGAAGTGTTACGTGCTAAGCCATCGTCATGTTTACATTTGTTTCTGATTGTATGTCATTTGCCAAAGATGTTGTTTTGTCCCGACTGTTGATTTGTTATTTACTGTATGGATTTTTTGCATTTGTAATATAAAATGCCCATTTTGAGTTTTTACTAAAATGCTTTGTGTGCTTTTTTTATTCTGGATTCCGGGTTTGAATCCCAATCTGGGTGGAGTTTCCATGTCCTCCCCGTGTCCACGTGGGTTTCCTCCGGGTTCGCCGGTCTCCCACAGTCCAAAAACATGGATCAAGTCAATTGAGTTCTTCAAATGGCCCCATATAGAGTGTGTCTGTGTGAGTGAGTGTGTGTCCAGTGATAGATTGGCGTCCTGTCCTGGGTGTATCTGCCCAGCGTCCAAAACGTTCTCCCCTGGATGGGCATGGGGAACCCCCCCACCCCGAGACCCTAATATAGGATACAGTAGAAGAAGATAATTCGATAAAATTTCATTGATGGGGCAGGGGGGTTCATCTAAGGAAGAATTTTTCAGGTTCTGGGCAGATAACATTAAAGCTGAAGGCAAAAAAGTTCAGGTGGCACGGTGGCTTAGTGGTTAGCATGTTCTCCTCTCAGCACTAGGGATTCCCAGTTCGAATCCCCATCTGGGTGGAGTTTCCATGTTCTCCCCGTGTCTGCGTGGCTTTCCTCCGGGTTTTCCGGTTTCCTCCCACAATCCAAAAACATGGATCAAGTCAATTGCGTTCTCCAAATTGCCCCATATAGAGTGTGTGAGTGAGTGTGTGCCCAGTGATAGATTGGCGTCCTGTCCTGGGTGTATCTGCCCAGCGCCCGAGACGTTCTCCCCTGGATGGGCATGGGGAACCCCCCCGCTACCCTAATAGAGGATAAAGCGAAGATAATTGGTGATGGATGGAGGGGTGAGAGACACAGTGGCTTAGTGGTTAGCATGTTCTCCTCTCAGTACTAGGGATTCCTGGTTCAAATCCCAATCTGGGTGGAGTTTCCATGTTCTCCCCGTGTCCACATGGGTTTCCTCCGGGTTCTCCGGTTTCCTCCCACAGTCCAACAACATGGATCAAGTCAATTGAGTTCTCCAAACTCAATTGCCCCATATAGAGTGTGTCTGTGTGAGTGAGTGTGTGTCCAGCGATAGACTGGCACCCTGTCCTGGGTTTATCTGCCCAGCGCCCGAGACGTTCTCCCCTGGATGGGCATGGGGAACCCCCCCCGACCCTAGTAGAGGATGAAGTGGAAGATAATGGATGGATGGGCAGCAGAGTTCGGTAGGCCTGCTGCGAGCCCCGGTTCATCAGGAACAAACAGATGAGAATAAGAATGGGAAGCGTACGGGGGGAACTCACTCCAACCTGCTTTTCTCTCTATAATGGATTCCGGCGAATGGTAAATGAAATTTCTACAAGCCGCCATCTTATCTCTCGTGAGAGTAATGTATTTGGAGAGCGCGAGGCTTCCGAGCGGTCCGATGGGAAGCTTGCTGTGGGCATACACAGGAGAGATTTATTGACACAGACATTTTCCGAGCCATTACCGAGATGCCCAAACAAGCTCCGAGGCAGGACACTATGCGCGGGGTGGGCTCGAAATGAAATACGGCCTGTTTGCAGAGATACTGGATACTAATCATACTTTCCATCTCTCAACTCTGATTAAGAAATAAAGACGCTGTTCCGCTCATAAAAAGCAGTATGGATTGCCAATTGCTTAAGGATGGAGACTCGAGCCAGACTCCGCTTTAGAGCCGAATAAAAGGTAAAAGGAAAGCAGAGTGACTCAGTAAGAAAACAGAAAAGGCTTTTGACCTGCTCACAGTGAGGGGTCAGCGGAAACTTCATCAAGCGTCTGAGCAGAGGACATCGATTTAAGAGTGATGAAGATGAGGGTGAGGTCTGTCCTTTGGTAAGTTTCTAAAGATCTGAACACAAACAGCACATGAAATATTAACATGAAGTTTTGTCTCAACGAAAGATTAATAGACGAATATTATTACAGTGGGGCGGCATGGTGGCTTAGTGGTTAGTATGTTCTCCTCTCAGGTTCGGATACACCCATGACAGAGCGCCAATTTATTAGTGGGCACACAGATACACACAAACATACACTCCATCCATCCATCCATTATCTTCCGCTTTATCCTCTATTAGGGTCGTGGGGGGGGTTCCCCATGCACATCCAGGGGAGAACGTTTCGGGAGCTGGGCAGATACACCCAGGAAAGGACGCCAATCTATCACTGGACACACACTCACTCACACAGACACACTCAATATGGGGCAATTTGGATAATTCAATTGACTTGATCCATTTTTTCTTTGGACTGTGGAAGGAAACCAGAAAACCCGGAGGAAACCCATGCGGACACGGGGAGAACATGGAGACTCCACCCAGATGGGGATTCGAACCAATCCATAGCGCTGAGAGGCAAACGTGCTAACCACTAAGCCACCGAGCCACCCCACACACACACACACTCTATATGGGGCAATTTGGACAATTCAATTGATCTTGATCCATGTATTTGGACTGTGGGAGGAAACCGGAGAACCCGGAGGAAACCCACGCGGACACGGGGAGAACATGGAAATTCCACCCAGATTGGATCCCAGCACTTTGAGGAGAACATGCTAACCACTAAGCCACCGTGCCACCAGCCTGTATAACATTCATTCATTCATTATCTCCCGCTTTATCCTCTATTAGGGTCGCGGTGGGGTTCCCCATGCCCATCCAGGGGAGAACGTCTCGGGCGCTGGGCAGATACACCCAGGACAGGACACCAATCTATCACTGGACACACACTCACTCACAAACACACTCTATATGGGGCAATTTGGAGAATTCAATTGACCTTGATCCCTGTTTTTGGACTGTGGGAGGAAACCGGAGAACCCGGAGGAAACCCACGCGGACACGGGGAGAACATGGAAAGTCCACCCAGATGGGGATTCGAACCGGGAATCCCTAGCGCCGAGAGGAGAACGTGCTAACCAATAAGCCACCGTGTCACGTTCCAGGTTCCATATTTTGTATGTAGTGAAATTGGATATACAATTTTGTTGAACCCACAAACACAAACAGCTTCCTACATCAGACTGCACGGCTAAAAATAGAGCAGTCCCCTCCTATCTGAAGGCATGAATCAAAACCCACTATGTATTACCCCGTCATCAAACCCTGTGACTGGACCCTCCTCTCAGGGCATAAAGAAGTCAAGTGTCAAAGCTATATTTATTATTCGTACTGATACCCAAGAGGTGGAACAAGCTTCCCCTGACATTCAAAATGAGTTTCTTTTTGTCTTCCAGTGAAAATTGTAAAGGCACTCATTCATGTATCATTTAGGAAAGCACTCGTAGCACCAGCCGCAGTCCTCTGTTTCTTGCTGTATTGTGAGGTTTCGGTTGTTTCTCTTGTCTGACAGGGTTTCAGTCGATCGCTGGCGGTCGGGAACAATAGAGCATCTGTACAAACACGAGGAAATATCTGCTAAAAAGAAAATAAAGCACTTCTGAAGTCCAGCCAGGCACGGTGGCTTAGTGGCTTTATGTTCTCCTCTCAGCGCTAGGGATTCCCGGTTCGAATCCCCATCTGGGTGGAGTTTCCATGTTCTCCCCATGTCCACGTGGGTTTCCTCCGGGTTCTCCGGTTTCCTCCCACAGTCCAAAAACATGGATCAAGTCAACTGAGTTCTCCAAATTGCCCCATATAGAGTGTGTCTGTGTGAGTGAGAGTGTGCCCAGCGATGGATTGGCGTCCTGTCCTGGGTGTATCTGCCCAGCGCCCGAAGTGTTCTCCCCTGGATGGGCATGGGGAACCACCCCACGACCCTAATAGAGGATAAAGCGGAAGATAATGAATGAATGAATGGATGGATGGATGAAGTCCAGCCCCCATGACCATCACCCAAAGCATTTCCATAAAGGCATGAATCCAAATTCCTCAAACAAAAAGGAAATGGGAAAAAAAGTTATCTGGCTGTGAAATGTGAGTGAACACTGGTTTATATTCTACATTTTACTCACAGGATTTAATTTGTTAGCTTTTTTGTTGTAATTCTCTAATCGAATTGCTATTAATTAACTAGAACATGTCGGCACGGTGGCTTAGTGGTTAGCAAGTTCTCCTCTCAGCACTAGGGATTCCCTGTTCTAATTACAATCTGGGTGGAGTTTCCATTATTCTCCCCATGTCCACGTGGGTTTCCTCCGGGTTCTCCGGTTTCCTCCGACAGTCCAAAAACATTGATCAAGGTCAATTGAGTTCTACAAATTGCCCCATATAGACTGTGTCTATGTGAGTGAGTGTGTGTCCAGTGATAGATTGGTGTCCTGTCCTGGGTGTATCTGCCCAGCGCCCAGAAATGTTCTCCCCTGGATGGGCATGGGGACCCCCCCCCCCGCGACCCTAGTAAAGCAGAAGATTATGGATCGATGAATGGATAACTAGAACATAAACGCAGAAGTGTTGTTTTTATTATTAAAATACTGAATAGTTAGTAAGTTAGTCTCATCTCATTATCTTCCGCTTTATCCTCTACTAGGGTCGCGGGGGGGGGGGTTCCCAATGCCCGTCCAGGGGAGAACGTTTCAAGCGCTGGGCAGATACATAACGCCAATACAGAACACCAATCTATTGTTGGTCACACGCAAACACACACATACCCACAATTTAGAGGCAATATTTTAGAGCTGTGGGATGAAACTGGAAAACTTAGAGAAAACACACACACTTACACACACTGAATGAAGTGAGCACACATGCCCGGAGCGGTGGGTAGTCCTGACATGCGCCCAAGGGGTAATTGGGGTTAGGTGCCTTGCTCAAGGGAACTTCGGCCATGGTACTTGGAGGGACTGGGAATCAAACTGAGGACCTTCATGCACAATGCGAGTTTCTTTAATGGCAAGCCTACAACTGCCCCAGAGGGTGATTGACACAGGTTTATTATGCTGCCAATAGCTCTGGAGGTAATTATAATGAGGAGTCTGTAATAATCTGATGATTAGGAGTGATTGATCCATTGACTGGTTGCATGTTAGATTAATGACATGCTTCAGTAAACACTGAAAAGCTGCATCTTCATACTATTACAGACTAATACAATAAATGTTTTGTTGAGTAGAACATCCATCATGGAAATCTCCTGATGAAGGAGAGTTATTTTAACTCCCAGCTGTAAGGGAGTGGAGTCAGGTACAAACACTGATGTTTTATGAGAGGACATCCATCCATCCATTATCTTTCTCCAAATCCTCGACATGGGTTCCCCATGGCCATCCGGTGAAGAACGCTTCAGGCACTAGACAGATACACCCAGGCCAGGGCGCCAATCCATTACTGGGCACACACTCAAGGAGAGAACATGGAAACTCCACTCAGATTGGGATTCAACTAAGCCAACGTGCTGCCAACCTGTAGAACATCAATCCATCCATTATCTTCTGCTTTATCCTCTATTAGGGTTGCGGAGGGGTTCCTCATGCCCATCTAGGGAGAACGTTTCGGGCGCTGGGCAGATACACCCAGGACAGGACACCAATCTATCGCTGGGCACACCCTCACTCACACAGACACACTCTATATGGGCCAATTTGGAGAACTCAATTGACCTTGATTCATGTTTTTGGACTGTGGGAGGAAACCGGAGAACCTGGAGGAAACCAACACGGACACGGGGAGAACATGGAAACTCCACCCAGATTGGGATTCAAGCTGGGAAAGTGCTAACCATTAAGCCACCATGCCGCCCAACTTAGTATAATACATTGCAAAAGAAATGCATTTATACACCAAACCTTGTAAAAGCAATAAGGTAAAAGAGGGCGTGCATTATTGCAAATAAATCATAGGAAAGAGGTAACTGTACTCTGCTATGCGTCGAGCCAAACACCTCTTTCCCGTGATATATTCACAATAATGCACACCCTCTCGTACTTTATTACATTAGAAGAGAAGGATGATTTGCTACCCGCAGCTCGGTGGCTAAAATAAAGCAATAAATTGTCTTTTGATGTAATCTTGTTATGTTTAACTGGTTTAACCCACTTCAGCCGTCACCGGCAGCCTGCGACGTGACACACATCTTTTGGAACTGTGTGCTTTGATTTGCAGCACACTGATCTTCATACGCCATGCTTCACTTCTCATCAAAAGGCACAGTAAAGTTTCAGGTGACAGGCCTGTCTGCTGAACACTGAGAAATCTTCAGTCAGCGAAAAGCCCAAACTCCCACTGTTCTAAACTGATGAACTCCTTCCCTTTATTCATCCGTTTTGATTTTTGGTAAAACTGGAACTCGTGAAGCAGTGGAGGTATTTCCATCACTCTCTGCTGACCCAGCAGATCTAAGCCGGCTCTGTGCATTGTATTGTAGTGAGTTTAATTAAATACGGTTCCTTATTCTGTTCTACTGCCCCGAGTCGATCTTTTCGGTGTCTGTGGGAGACGGGCTGTTGATTAATTATGGAAAGGAAGAGCGTGGAGGTGCTATGCCAGGTGCCACCGGTGTTCTGGATGAAGGAATGCACAGTCAGCAAAATGTGTAAAAAAAAAAAAAAAAAAAAAAAATCATGGAATAACATCTCGTGCTCTCTAAGATTCAACGGCGTCATGCTTTTTATATGACAACATAAATTACAGCATTAATTTAATAATAATATAATTTAAATATAATTTAATAAAAATATGTTAATAAAGATAATCTTTTTAATCATTGTGCAGTTGTATGTTTGTGTTTTTTAAATACAAATTTAGCTGAAGAGACCCAGGTTATTATATAGAACTGATTTTTCTATTAAATATCTATCAATCCATCCATTATCTTCCTCTTTATCCTCTACTAGGGTCTGGGGGGGGGGGGTTCCCCATGCCCATCCAGGGGAGAATGTTTCGGGCGCTGGGCAGATACACCCAGGACAGGACGCCATTCTTTCGCTGGACACACACTCACTCACACAGACACTCTACATGGGGCAATTTGGATAATTCAATTGACCTTGATCCATGTTTTTGGACTGTGGGACGAAACCGGAGAACCCGGAGGAAACCCACGCTGACACGGGGAGAACATGGAAACTCCACCTAGATTGGGATTGGAACTGGGAATCCCTAGCGCTGAGAGGAGAACGTGCTAACCACTAAACCACCGTGCCGCCCCCCCACAAGGTTTATTCCTTAAAAACCAATAACACCTGTCCACTGTTCCTCCAGCTTGCTCTTTAAAGGTTCAGGCTCGGAATGCTGTGAGGCTGATATGAGGCTGATAACTTAAAGCTGAAACTTAGTAATAGGACTATTTTACCAAGTGGCCTGAAGTCAGGTGACACCTTATTAGAGTGCAGTGACCCCAGAACAATGTCTGCTCAAGGGTCATCCAAATAAGGAACCTATTAAAACGGCCTGTCAGTCAAAAATCAATATAAGATACAGATGTGACCAGGGTTACCCAAACATTCATACATTATCTTCTGCTTAATCCTCTACAAGGGTCTCAGGTGGAGGGGGGTATGTGGGTTTCCCATGCCCATCCAGGGGAGAAGGTTTCGGGCGTTGGGCAGATACACCCAGGACAGGGTGCCAATCTATCACTGGGCACACACTCATGCACACAAACGTCCTCCTCGTCCATATCCAAACGTCCATGTCCTCCTCGTTTCTATGTAGGTTTCCTCATATATATTGCCCCATATAGAGTGCACACAAACACTCTATATGGGGCAATATATATGAGGAAACCTACATAGAAACGAGGAGGACATGGAAACTCCACCCAGGTTAGGATTCGAACCTGCAATCCCTAGCGCTGAGGCCGTGTTAACCACTAATCCACCGTCCGCTTTATCCTATATTAGGGTCGGGGGGGGGGGTTCCCCATGCCCATCCAGGGGAGAAGGTTTTGGGCGCTGGGAAGATACACCCAGGACAGGATGCCAATCTATCATTGGGCACACACTCACTCACACAGACACACTCTATATGGGGCACTTTGGAGAACTCAATCGACTTGATCCATGTTTTTAGACTTTGGGAGGAAATCTAAGAACCTGGAGGAAACTCACATAGAGACAGGGAGGACATGGAAACTCCGCCCAGATTGGGATTGGAACCTGGATCCCCAGCACTGAGGCCGTGTTAATCACTAAGCCAGCGTGCCGTCCTTACCCAAACATGTGTAAATTAAAAGACAACCTTTTTTGGGCATGTGAAAGTGTCAGACCTACTTTTATGCCTAAGCCTAAGCCTTTTTCAAAACAGGCATTACCAAAAATATCCTTGACTATTTGCAGATAGCTTTTTGAACGCATGCTGAGTTGACAGCAGTATTTCTTGGATCCTAAGAGATGTATGCCTTTCAGTTCCGGCAACACACTGTGTGCACGATACCAGCAACCTGGTTTCTGACATATTTCCGACATTAAACATTACCACCTTGGCTGACATATACGGTCCATATGCCCGTAAGCTTTAACTTCTGCTTGAACCTGCATTACTGCCTGCGAAATGGCAACTCAATGCAATGACCTGGATAGCTGATATACCAAGGGATCAGCTCAAGTATGGGGGGAGGGGAGCGGGGCTGGGATTGCACAGCTCTCCGGTTAATGCTCCCCTCGACTGTAAGTGTGACAGTCAACTACTCGGCTGCGATTTTGATTTAACTCACGTTGCAGAGAATGTACTTATAAATTATTGATGTATGTCATCAGTTCTGCCCTATTGCTGGGGTTTTGTAAATACAACCCACCTTGCTTCTTTGGATTGCCTCTTAAGGCTGAATTCCAGATAGCAGATGGCACTTAGAGCCTTCCTACTTCTCCAGTGGGCACTTAAACAAAGCTAATTACACTACACACAGCCTCTACAAACAAGCGACGCCACTTTAAGCAGGCAACTCATGTCTGAACAACCATAATATGTAAATTCTTTACGTGGTATTTTCTCATTATAGTCCTCGTTTCAGGTCTTCAGCCACTGAGATTTGTTTTTTAAAGTCGGCTGTTGAAGGCAGCATTGTATTCGATGTGAAATATGTATATACAATATATATAAGAGCACAGACTACGTTGTTACAAATTATTATTGGTTTGCAGAATAAACTACTCTTCCTATTTACATTCACCACATGTTGGACACACCCTCACATAAGCAGTGTACTAATATCCATCCATCCATTATCTTCCGCTTCATCCTCTATTAGGGTCATGGGGGTGGGGGGGTTCCCCATGAACATCCAGGAGAGAACGTTTCGGGCGCTGGGCAGATAGACCCAGGACAGGGCACCAATCTATCACTGGACACACACTCAGTCACATACATACACAGTTGACCTTGATCCATGTTTTTGGACTGTGGGAGGAAACCGGAGAACCCGGAGGAAACCCACGTGGACACGGGGAGAACATGGAAACTCCAACCAGATTGGGATTCGAACCGGGAATCCCTAGCGCTGAGAGGAGAACATACTAACCACTAAGCCACCATGCCGCCCCTGAAATGATTTATTTTCTTATTTTCTCTTCTTTTAAAAAAATAGATTTACTCTGAGGGTCTTTGTGTGTTTGGGTGAGTGAGTGTGCCCAGTGATAGTGCCCCCCCTCCCACCCTGCGACCCTAGTACAGGATAGTCAGTAGTTAGTCAGTAGTTAAGTAATAAAACCGCTACATTGTAGAATTATCAAACCTGATCATTATCCAATCCCACCTTTTATTCATTCATTATTCATTCATTATCACCCGCTGTATCCTCTATTAGGGTCGTGGTGGGGTTCCCCATGCCCATCCAGGGGAGAACTTCTCAGGCGCTGTAGCAGATAGACCCAGGACAGGGCGCCAATCCATCACTGGGCACACACTCACTGACACAGACAAACTCTATATGGGGCAATTTGGAGAACTCAATTGACTTGATCCATGTTTTTGGACTGTGGGAGGAAACCGGAGAACCCGGAGGAAACCCACGCAGACACGGGGAGAGCATGGAAACTCCACCCAGATTGGGATTCGAACCAGGAATCCCTAGCGCTGAGAGGAGAATATGCCAACCACTAAGCCACCGTGCCGCCCTCTCGCCTTTTATTATAATTATTTCTTATTCATCAGGTGTCTGTGTTTTGAGTTGTTTTTTTAATGGTGACTCCGCCTTTACAGACAGAGTTAGAACGATCGAGATGAGACAATTAATTTATTTTATGTTGTTGCCATTTTATATTCATGTATTGCATATTCCTTATTTATTTTCATTTTTAATGTTTGTTTTGTGTGTATGGGGGACAATATTCTTTTTTTCTCAATAAAAAAAATATTTAAAAAGTGTGGCTTATGAGCCAAACAGTGGCAGCTTGGCATTACTGAAACGATCATCATCCAGTACATTACACATGGAACCAGTGCTGTTCTCCCAATAGAGAAATAGGAAAGCACTAATAATAACCATAACACATAATGATGCTCCGTACACATGGTTAAAAGAAGTGTGCTTAAATAATTCATCAGCAGATAATGACAGATCATTAAAATCAAATCAAACACCAACAACATGAAAGAATCGGTAAATGAGTGCGTTCAGAGAGGTTTGTAAAGCAGTACGAGGAGAAACAGCTGGCCACAGTTTCCCCGAAGCATCTTTAACACTGAAGAGCAAACATCACATTGAATACTTGCCCAATGAAAACGTTCCCTGAATAGATGTGATGTTCAAATTTTAAGATGTCTTTAAAAGGCGAGACTGCTCTAATAGGTAATAACAGTAAACGCTGGAACTTTAGAGCATCCCAATGGTTTATGCATTTTAAAGGTTTTTAAAGCGTTTTAATGCATTTTCTCACAAAATAACCTATACACTATATACAGTTTGTTTAAATGTCCTGTTGATTCATTTGTTTTGGGCTGGAAGAACAAATAAAACAGGACATTTAAAAACGGTATTTTGCACTGTACCACTTAGGTCTCCATCCATACTGGACACTTTATTTTTATTTTTATTTTTGCTATTATTACACACTGACACTTTATAATGGTAAATTGTATGTATGTGTGTGTATATATATAAATATAATATATATATATATATATTCATTCATTATCTTCCGCTTTTATCTTCTATTAGGGTCGCGGTGGGGTTCCCCATGCCCATCCAGGGGAGAGCGTTTCGGGCGCCGGGCAGATAGACCCAGAACAGGGCGCCAACCTATCGCTGGGCACACACTCACTCACACAAACACACTCTATATGGGGAAATTTGGAGAACTCAATTGACTTGATCCGTGTTTTTGGACTGTGGGAGGAAACCAGAGAGCCTGGAAGAAACCCACACAGACACGGGGAGAACATGGAAACTCCACCCAGATTGGGATTCGAACCGGCAATCCCTAGTGCTGAGAGGAGAACATGCTAACCACTAAGCCACCGTGCCGCCCTATATATATACATATACACACTGTTATTGCTACTGGCTGCTAAATGTCCTTCGGGATGAATAAAGAATTCTTTCTTTCTTTCTATCTCTCTCTCTCTCTATCTATCTACAGACAAACATTCTAAGACATGTCTCTGAATCACTGTATACAGTGAACATTAAAATTCAGGAACATTTAAGTCCTGTTCTTATGGGTGTATGAAATTAAGCACCCAACTTAAGAGTAATTTAAACTTAATGGATCTTGTATTATGTATGGGGATACAGTCCCCATACACACTGTTACCACTGAGTCATGTTTGGGTTTAAGTGATGTGGAAGAACTTAATCCACACAGAGAGCCGACTTTAACCCCACTGAACACCTCTGGGACGTGAGCCACGCCCTCTTTTTTAACGTCAATGTTTAAGGACACAAAAGTTGATAAAGAGGCAAATATTTTAACAGCTATGCCACATAATCTTGTCCAAATATTTTTTGTTAAAAGCCCATTCTAAAGAGTGGAAGCTTAGTGGTTATCACGTTCGGCTCTCAGTGCTAGGAATTCCCGGTTCGAATGCTGGTGTTTCATATAAACACCTTAGTGACACTGCTGGGATAGGAATAATGCACCAACCAAATAATCCCTGCTCTGTGGTGGTGCTATTGGGGTTCTGACCATTAGAACAGAGTAAAGGGGACGTACACAGTACTGTAGAACACGAACAGATGGACTACAGTCTGGAATTAGAACTACAAAAAACATCTTTACAGAAAGTGGAACTGAGAACATGGAACATAAGTGGAGCAAATGGGAGGCGTGTCCAAACTTTGACTGCACATCATGTTAATATCCTGTATATCTATGTATATAACTTAAATAGTTATGTACTAATAGAAGATTAGTATGAGGTAGTTATATATAATATAATATAATATAATATATAATATAGCGCGGCACAGTGGCTTAATGGTTAGCATGTTCTCCTCTCAGCTCTAGGGATTCCCGGTTCGAATCCCAAACTGGGTGGAGTTTCCATGTTCTCCCCACGTGGGTTTCCTCCGGGTTCTCCGGTTTCCTCCCACAGTCCAAAAACATGGATCAAGGTCAATTGAATTCTCCAAATTGCCCCATATACAGTGGGTCTGTGTGAGAGAGTGTGTGCCCAGCGATAGATTGGTGTCCTGTCCTGGGTGTATCTGTCCACCTCCCGAGACCCTGGATGGGCATGGGGAACCCCCCTAATAGAGGATAAAGCGGAAGATAATGGATAATATAATATAATTATATTAGAATAGAATATAAGATTAGTATTAGGTAGTTATATACTGTATAATATAATATAATATAATATAATATAATATAATATAATATAATATAATACAATATAATATAATATAATACAATATAATATAATAGAAGATTAGAAGAAGCTAGTTCTTAAATGTAAAAATGTACATAACTAAAATGACTGACCTAAATCAGACTAAGCATGCCGTCCCACATTGTCGATAGTTTTTAATAAGTGAAATTTTTTACATTTTTAAATTCCCAAATACTGTAAATTATGAAATGCATTTCAAAACATCACTTAAAAACATGAAGGAACACTGTCTTATTTAAGACAGATCTATGTCGTCACATTAAACTTGTTCCAATGGTATTCCGCTGACCTCGTGGGATTGTCATACAAGTCCCAGGAGGAGCTTTCGAGGAGCTTCTGAGTGACATATGCTCTGCTGCTTTCTGGGACATCGCCTGCATAAAAAGTCATGTCATTTCAATCCCCCGACATCCATCTGAAACCTGTAGTAAAAGTCTTGTTGACTAGATTTTTAGAGCAGAAAAGGAACACACTGAATCTTATGTGACCCACATTATCCAATGTCCCAGAATTCACTCCTCGTTGTTTCATATAGAGCATACAGTGTGTTTTCAGGGTGCTGGGATTAATGATATGTATTTCTGATCACTTTTAATGTGCACTAATATATTGTTTAAATGTGTATATTTTTTAAAAGTAATGACACATTTGTCCATATTTTTTTAAATGCTACACCATGCTGAGATAGCAAAGCTATGCTGATATATTTATGGTTTTTCTAACAATCAAATTAAATTAAGTATTTAAATATTCGAGTATTTTATTTACCTTTCCAGCAATATAAAGTGGTGTACAGTATATAGTGGAACGAAACAACGTTCTCCGATAACACTGCCATCTAGTGGCCAAATTAAATAACGCAGTTTATAAAAAACTGGGAAAATAATGTATTATATATCAGGCATTGATTCCAATGTAAAGCTTAGAGGCGTGCATTATTGTCTAAAATGTCATGACGAGACAAAAAGGTCAGCCAATCAAATTTAAGGATTAGAACTATACCTGTTTTATAATTACTGTTGGAAAACTAATAACCAATTTAAACAAAACAAAACAGAGGATTCAAGACACAGGAGAGACAAAATATCAAAAGCGATATCCAGGTACTACGAGATATGATATCATTTTAGCAAACTACAAACCTGCACCCAAGAGTGAGCCAAACTCATTTAAAGTTCTTGTCCTCAACTTAAGCAGTTCAACTCTGATGAAAAAGAAATGTAATTATTATGTAATTCATTAAACTCTATACTGACCCCCAGACCAAATAAAGTTTATTAAAAAATATATTGTAAAAAGTGTAATTGTCTTCTCATTATTCGTACTGTTACTGGAGACGTTACTGTTCACTACAAAAACACCCAAGACTTATTTACATTAGTTTGTTAATCCATTCTGATTTTTGCGAGCATCATCACTGTAACAACACTGAATGAAAACATTACTGTAAAAAGGGACAATCTTAGAAAGTGGTCATGATATACTCACTACATGGTGCAGTGCTTAGCACATCCTCACAGTTCTGGGGATCCAGGATCGAATCCTGATCTGGGTGGAGTTTTCATGTTCTCCCTGAGTCTGCACAGGTTTTCTCCGAGTTCCTCCCATAGTCTGTAAACATAGATTTAAGGTGAGTTGGCTGCCCCCATTTAGTGTGTGTCTGTGTGAATGAGTGTGTATATAGGCAGCATGGTGGCTTAGTGGTTGGCATGTTCTCCTCTCAGCACTAGGTTAGATATTCCTAAGTATATTCCTAGGTATAATAGGATATATTCCTAACTAATAGGTAGAGATTCCAGGTTTGAATCCCCATCTGGGTGGAGTTTCCATGTTCTCCCCATGTCAGCGTGGGTTCTCCGGTTTCCTCCCACAGTCCAAAAACATGGATCAAGTCAATTGAGTTCTCCAAATTGCCCCATATAGTGTGTGTCTGTGTGAGTGAGTGTGTGCCCAGTGATAGATTGGTGCCCTGTCCTGGGTGTATCTGCCCAGCGCCCAAAACTTTCTCCCCTGGATGGGCATGGGGAACCCCTCCGCGACCCTAAAGCGGAAGATAATGAATAAATATATATATATATATATACACTGCCCAGCGATGGATTGGCGCCCTGTCCTGGGTCTATCTGCCCAGCGCCCGAAACGTTCTCCCCTGGATGGGCATGGGGAACCCCACCGCGACCCTACTAGAGGATAAAGAGGGAGATAATGAATGAATGAATATATATACATGTGTATCATTGTACATTTGGTAATAACATTAAAAATCATGCCTAATAAATCATAATAATTACAAAATCTGGTAGATGCAAAAGAAAAATAAAAGGCTTAAAAAGATTTATTTAAAAAGGCAATAAAGTCTGTTACATAAACCCATAAAGTGTATTAATAAATTGATGGTTGAAGTTTTAAAGCTGTAATGATTTTAAATTAATTACCTTTTTTTTTTTTTTTGAAGATTTTATCATTAGCTGGAAAAACACAACAGCATCTTCTACAGCATTTCTCTGCATAAATAGTAGCACATTTTCATCATCACCTGTGCCTTCAAACACTCTGTCAGGATTCATGGGGCATCATCCTCATAACATTTTCATTTCATCATTTAGTGGACGCTTTTATCCAAAGTGACTTACAAAACAAGCACAGGGTTCATCACAGCATCCCTGGAGCAATGAGAGTTAAGGATCTTGCTCAAGGACCCACATTGGTAACTTCAGTGGTCTTGGGATTTGAACCCTCAACCTTCAGATTGATAGCACATCACCATAAACACTGAGTTACCACACCAGTATAAGATGCCAGAACCAACTGCACTGGTTCCTTTTAATTTCGTAGAGTTCTGTTCAGAGGCTCCATCATAAAAGGCTGTGCTGCAACACTGCACTGAAACTTTATGTCTGCAGCTTGTAATCATAATAATGATTTTTTTTTTTCATTTTAGCCCACAGGCTGAGAACTTGTACACCAGGTTCTGATTTCTCCATCATAAAAGGATTTTTCTAAAAAAAACAAAATAAAAAACAATAATAAGCCTTCCACTACAAATCTTCATTCGGACTCCACACACCACAACATCATTTTTGAAATCCTCTTAAATACGTGTACCTGCTATACTTCTGTTACAGATCACTTCAGACCCCAGTAGCAAGCACAAAGGACAAGCGCACCAGTGTTCTGTTGCCACAGGGGTTTAAAGATCGTGTTTTAGATGATAATTAAAAAAACTCCTGCATCACAGCAGGCTCCGGACAGGCAAATTAATCTACAGCCTATCCCTGTCGTTCTCCTTCATTGTTAATTCGACATGTTTCACCATCAATATAAATGCAATGCAAACTAATACTCCCTGTATCAAAAATACATATACATACATACATACATATATATATATATATATATATATATATATATATATATATATATATATATATATATATATATATATATATATATATATATATATATGTGTATACACACACACACACACACATATATATATATATATATATATATATATATATACATACATACATACATATACATATATATACATATATATACATATAATTAAACATTCGAAACGTTCTAAGGATTCCCGGTTCGAATCCCCATCTGGGTGGAGTTTCCATGTCCTCCCCGTGTCCATGTGGGTTTCCTCCGGGTTCTCCGGTTTCCTCCCACAGTCCAAAAACATGGATCCATTGAATTCTCCAAATTGCCCCATATAGAGTGTGTCTGTGTGAGTGAGTGTGTGCCCAGTGATAGATTGGCGTCCTGTCCAGGGTGTATCTGCCCAGCGCCTGAAATGTTCTCCCAAGGATGGGCATGGGGAACCCCCCCCACGACCCTAATAGAGGATAAAGCAGAAGATAATAGATGGATGGATATATATATATATGCATTTATAAACATAATTATACAGTTTTGTAACTTTCAACAAGTAAATGTGAAATGTTAACAAAACTGATTATACAATACTGAGGGAGGTACAGAGGCATAGTGTTTAGCATGTTCTCTTCTCAGCATGGGTTTCCGCCGGGTTCTCCGTTTTCCTCCCACAGTGAAAAACATGGATTCAAGGTAAATTGAATTCTCCAAATTGCCCCATATAGAGTGTGTTTCTGTGTGTGTGTGTGTGTGTGTGTGTGTGTGTGTAAATGAGAGTGTGCCCTGTGATAGATTGGCACCCTGTCCTGGGTGTATCTGCCCAGCGCCCGAAACGTTCTCCCCTGTGTGGGCATGGGGAACCCCACCATGATCCTAGTCCCTAATATAGGATAAAGCAGTAGATGATGAGATGAGAATAATATCATAATTACGCTGATGGTTACTTTGATAAAAATGCTTTAAAAAAGCTGAAGTGTCGATCTTTTGAGTCAAAATCGATGACCACTGGTTTATAAGCCTGCAGAAAAGAGGGGGTTTAAGTTAGATAATGGGTTTATGTAATTGCTATTTGTGGTGGAACTGTCGGTCTACAGTAGCTTTAATTTGTCTGGTGCTGCTGTGTATTGATCTTGCACCTTTAAGTGATAGCTCATGAGCTAAAGGGTCAAACTCTCCAATCAAGAACACCGTTGAATAACTGCCCAGTCACATACGAAAACGGTTCTAACTATTACTCTCCTTTAACAAACACAACCGAACGGAGGTCCATTACCTGTAAATATAATATTCATCCATATCTGGATACTTAAAATCTGTAGGAATTAAACCATTCATATAAAATAAATCTGGTTAATGCATACATTCAATACACTGCTCTTTACTCTTTATTCATCCATCCATCCATTATCTTCTGGGGTCTACTAGGGTCGCGGGGGGGTTCCCCATGCCATCCATGGAAGAACGTTTCGGCACTGGACACCCAGGACAGGGCGCCAATCTATCACTGGACACACACTCACTCACACAATCACACTCTATATGGGGCAATTTGGAGAATTCAAATGACCTTGATCAATGTTTTAGGACTGTGGGAGGAAACCGGAGAACTGGATCCGAAGACAGGATCCCCAGCGCTGTGAGGTGGAGAAGTCAACCAACAAGCCACTGTGATAGGTTGTGATTTAACGTTATAAATAAAACATATTTTACAACCCCACTAACCAGTACATTACCGCTTTATCCTCTACTAGGGTCGTGGGGGGGGGGGGGGTCCCCATGCACATCCAGGGCAGATACACCCAGGACAGGACGCCAATCTATCACTGGGCACACACTCACTCACACAGACACACTCTATATGGGGCAATTTGGAGCATTCAATTGACTTGATCCATGTTTTTGGACTGTGGGAGGAAACCGGAGAACCCGGAGGAAACCCACGCAGACACGGAGAGAACATGGAAACTCCACCCAGATTGGGATTCAAACCTGGAATCAATTTCAAAATCAATTTAAACAACTGGCGGCACGGTGGCTTAGTGGTTAGCACGTTCGCCTCTCAGCGCTAGGGATTCCTGGTTCGAATCCCCATCTGGGTGGAGTTTCCATGTTCTCCCCGTGTCTGCGTGGGTTTCCTCCGGGTTCTCCGGTTTCCTCCCACAGTCCAAAAACATGGATCAAGTCAATTGAGTTCTCAAAATTGCCCCAATGTAGAGTGTGTCTGTGTGAGTGAGTGTGTGCCCAGCGATGGATTGGCGCCCTGTCCTGGATGTATCTGCCCAGCGCCCGAGACGTTCTCCCCTGGATGGGCATGGGGAACCCCACCGCGACCCTACTAGAGGATAAAGCGGGAGATAATGAATGAATAATGAATTTAAACAACTATCTTATACACTATATATCGCACTATATACTAAAGTTCCGTTATCACTTTATGATAGCATTGATAATTAATAAATTATATAAACATCAGGGCGCCTTGTTGTTTAGTGGTTAGCATGTTCTCCTCTCAGCGCTAGGGATTCCCGGTTCGAATCCCAATCTGGGTGGAGTTTCCATGTTCTCCCCGTGTCCGCATGGGTTTCCGCCAGCTTCCCAGGTTTCCTCCCACAGTCCAAAAACATGGATCAAGTCAATTGAGTTCTCCAAATTGCCCCATATAGAGTGTGTGTGTGTGAGTGAGTGTGTGTCCAGTGACAGATTGGCGCCCTGTCCTGGGTGTCCAGCGCCGAAACGTTCTACCATGGATGGCATGGGGAACCCCCCAGCGACCCTAATAGAGGATGAAGTGGAAGATAAAGGATGGATGGATATTAACATCAAAGTAATAACAATCATCACCATCACTGTATGGTACACACACATCTGGCAGAGCAGATGATCTTGTCTAAACATAAGACAGTTTTGTGATGAGTAAACAGATGCAGAGCTAATTAACAAATGATCTGGCAATTATTGTGTAAAATTGCATTAATATTCCAAATTGTGAAGTGTATGTAATGTTAGCTATTTTTGGTAACTCTATTGTATGTAATGTTTTTTTTAAGTATATACTCATCCATCCATCCATTATCTTCTGCTTTATCCTCTACCAGGGTCGCGGGGGCGGGGGCGGGGGGGGGGTTCCCCATGCCCATCCAGGGAAGAACGTTTCAGGCGCTGGGCAGATACACCCCAGAACAGGGCGCCAATCTGTCACTGGGCACACACTCACTCACACAACTCATTGAAATCAGGTGTTCCAATCACTTTCATGGTCACAGGTGTAAAAAACAACAGCACCGAGACATGCAGACTGCTTCTAATTAACATTTGTGAAAGAACGGTTCTCTCAGGAGCTCAGTGAATTCCAGTGTGGCACAGTGAGGGAATGCCACCTGGGCAACAAGTCTAGCTCCTAAATTTTCTCACTTCTAAATATTCCAGTCAGCCGTCAGAGGAATTATAACAAAGTGGAAGGGAAAGGAACTTTTGACAACTGATCCCATCCTGAAAGAACAGCTTTGGGATGAATTAGAGTAAATACAGCGAGCCAGACCTTCTCATCCAACATCAGTGCCTGACCTCACAGATGCTTATCGGGAACAATGGCCAAAAATCCCTGAAACCCTGTGGAAAGTAATTCTAGAAGAGTTACAGTTATCGCTGCAAAGAGTGAGACATTATATTAAAAACCTATGGATTAAGGACGGGATGTCACTCAAGTTTATATGTGTGTGTGAAGGCAGACGAGCAAATACTTTTGGCAATATAGATTCTGATGGATGTGGTAAACACATACACACACACACACACACACATATATATATATATATATATATATATATATATTCATTCATTATCTTCCGCTTTAGGGTCGCGGAGGGGTTCCCCATGCCCATCCAGGGGAGAAAGTTTTGGGCGCTGGGCAGATACACCCAGGACAGGACAGGCATATATATATATATATATATATATACATATATATATATCCATCCATTATCTCTACTAGGGTTGTGGGGGGGTTTCCTCGTGCCCATCCATGGAAGAACGTTTCAGTGCTGGACACTCAGGACAGGTCATCAATCTATCACTGGACACACACTCACTCACTCACACATACTCTATATGGGGCAATTTGGAGAATTCAATTGACCTTGACAGGGCGCCAATCTAGGGCATACTTACTCTAGGGCAGACACACTCTATATGGGGCAATTTGGAGAACTCAATTGACCTTGACCATGTTTTTGGACTGTGGTAGGAAACCGGAGAACACAGAGGAAACCCACGCAGACACGGGGAGAACATGGAAACTCCACCCAGATTGGGATTCGAACCGGGAATCCCTAGTGCTGAGAAGGATATATATATATATATGGGTGGCACGGTGGCTTAGTGGTTAGCACGTTCATTCCAATCTGGGTGGAGTTTCCATGTTCTCCCTGTTTCCTCCGGGTTCTCCGGTTTCCTCCCACAGTCCAAAAACATGGATCAAGGTCAATTGAGTTCTCCAAATTGCCCCATATAGAGTGTGTCTGCCCTAGAGTAAGTACGCCCTAGATTGGCGCCCTGTCTTTGCGACCCTAGTAGAGGATAAAGCGAAAGATAATGGATGGATTGATGGATATGCAGTATATATATATATATATATATATATATATATATATATATATATATATATATATATATATATATATATATATACGTCCATCCATCTATCTATTAAATACACATCATAAATACATGAAAAATAAATATTGGGTCCAAAGCACATTATGCCAACAGGAAAATGTCTGTTATGCTTAATAGTTAAGACTCCTGCACCATTTTTAAAGTATTTAAAGTCTTTCATGATGGATCATTTTAAAATAATCCCTTCTAGCCCTTTATTCTGGACACTCACTTAGCCCTGCCAGGCCTTGACATCCTGTCCATCAATATCTTGAACAAAAGTAGAAGTGATGTTGGAACTGTCTCTACAGTACATCAGGCATGTGGAAGCAGCTCCCGGTCTTTCTATATGGAGTAATGACCTAGAAATTGCATAACGGAGCAGAAGCTGACACCTTGATATGTGGCTACTTTAAAACTACAGGGTGCAGATGCTCTCAGGGGGTTGTGAAAGACGGTTGTAAATTAGAACAGTGTTTCAAGTGCACTTCGTTCCTTATGTCAAGCATTTTAAAGTCCTTCCAGAATGATGTTTTGTTGTGATTTGGTCGCTCCGATTTATGGTGGAGAAACTGGTGATTATATGAAGTGAATGGATGTGTGACACTCGGTGTTAAAATCTATGCCAAATTAGATATGTGTGTAAGTTTGTGTGTGTGTGTGTGTGTGTGTGTGTGTGTGTGAGAGAGAGGTGGACCCCCACTACTTCTAATTTTCTTCCTCCACTAGGGTCGCGGGGGGTGGGTTCCACATGCCAATTCAAGGGGGAACGTTACAGGCGTTGGGCAGATACACCCAGGACAAGTCACCAATCAGTTGACACACACACACACACTATGTAGGGGCAATTTAGATCAGCCAGTTTAACTTTCATCCATTCATTCTCTTCCACTCAATTCTCTACTAGGGTGCGGGCGGGGGAGGGGGGGGGGATCCATCCATTATCTTCTGCTTTATATCTCTACTAGGCTCGGGGGGGTTCCCCATGCCCATCCAGGGGAGAACTTTTTGGGCTTTTTGGGACAGGACGCCAATCTCTCACTGGACACACTCCCTCACTCACACGGATGCACTCTATATGGGGCAATTTGGAGTATTCGATTGACCATGATCCATATTTTTGGACTGTGGGAGAAACCCGGAGAACCCGGAGGAAACCCACACAGACATGGAACATGGAAACTCCACACAGATTACCATTCGAACATGGGGGGGGGGTGATTATTAAAAATGATTAGGGTGCTTGGTAGATACATACAGGAGAGGCACTCACTCACTTACACTCAATCACACTCCATATGGGGCAATTTTAGAGCATTCGATTTAAGTTGAATCCATGTTCTTGGACTGTGGAAGACCAGAGAACCTGGAGAAAACCTAAACAGACATAAGAAGAACTTGGAGAACTCAATTCGAACAATTCGAACTTGAATCCCCAGCACTGAGAGGCAGATGTGCTATTACCATGCTTTGATTAGTTTTTTTTAAATTAGGAAATCATTTTATTATGCTATTAGAGATTTCAATCCCACGGCGCTGAAGGTGCTAAACTACAAACACTTAAAAATAATAAAAATGTCCTGCCCCGGTTTCTGGGTTTGAGACCGAAATCTAAATGCAATTAAAATTTTCATCACAGCTGTGATTTAGAGGCCCTGTTTCAAAAAGCACAGCTATTGTGCAAGTCATTTATTAATGACATCAGTGCTGGACTGCCTCTGGTCAGAATACATCCCAGGTAATATGTTATTGTAAATGAAAATAAATAAAATATGCGCTGGGTTTTTCGGAACATGATGCTTTTGCACTACAAAGGCTTTTTCATAACAGACCGCTTCTTTGTTTTGCATTTCATATGCAGCGGCATGAAGCCTTATGTTGTCCCACTTACTGAACCAAAATCTCAGGTGTCCAATTCAATTGCTAAAAGCTTAATGATCTTACTTTCTTATTACAAGAAAACATTTGGGAGATCGAGCATATTTACTCCTAATTACCTTCGAGCTGCAAACCAACAGTATATAGTTTAAGAATGAGCCTCTTATGACAAACCAAAGAATACCGAAAGGCAAAGACTGCATCGTCTTTAAGTCTTTGAGAATTGATGTTCAGAGATTAAGGTGAGAATGCAAGGCAACGCCAACGTAATTTCATCCATCCATCCATTATCTTCCGCTTTATCCAATATTAGGGTTGCGGGGGTGTGGGGGGGGGGGTTCCCCATTTCCATCCAGGGGAGAATGTTTCGGGCGCTGGGCAGATACACCCAGGACAGGGTGCCAATCTATCGCTGGATACACACTCTCTCACTCACTCACTCACTCACACTCTATATGGGGCAATTTGGAGAACTCAATTGACTTGATCCATGTTTTTGGACTGTGGGAGGAAACCGGAGAACCCGGAGGAAACCCACACAGACACGGGGAGAACATGGAAACTCCACCCAAATGGGGATTTGAACCGGGAATCCCTAGCGCTGAGAGGAGAACATGCTAACCACTAAACCACCGTGCCGCCCCCAACGTAAATTACTAAATGTAAATGTAAGGTTATGTGTTGGTGGGGGGGATGGGGGACGTTTGGGGCACTGGGCAGATACACCCAGAACCTCTCTCTGTCCTATTGCTTTAATGAACACCCCTTTTTGGCGCAAAAAGCCAGGGAGCATTTGATGTGGTTCCAAACACCGCAGCTGTTCTGCTAGCAATTTGAGATTTAGTATTTCAGATAGCCATAAAGTTTCCTCACAGCAAAAAAAAACATGTGACTAAATTATCTTCATTATCTCAGTATTGTATTTGGAGGGGTGGCACAGTGGCTTTGTGGTTAGCATGTTCTCCTCTCAGTGCTAGGGATTCAGGTTCGAATCCCAATCTGTGTGGAGTTTCCATGTTCTCCCCGTGTCCGCGTAGGTTTCCTCCAGGTTCTTCAATTTCCTCCCACAGTCCAAAAACAAGGCTCAAGTCAATTAAATTCACCAAATTGCCCCATATAGAGTGTGTTTGTATGAGTAAGTGTGTGCCCAGCGATAGATTGGCGTCCTGTCCTGGGTGTATCTGCCCAGTACCCGAGACGTTCTCCTCTGGATGGGCATGGGGAACCCCCTGCAACACTAGTAGAGGATAAATTGATATTAAAAATCAGTACTACACTATATAACAATGTAAATGCTTTTTTCTTTGTTTGTTCATTTGTTTTTGCTGTGAGGAATCTTTACGGTGGCTTAGAGTTTAGCATGTTCTCCTCTCAGTGCTAGGGAATCCAGGTTTGAATCCTAATCTGGGTGGAGTTTCCATGTTCTCCCCGTGTCAGCGTGAGTTTCCTCCGGGTTCTCCGGTTTCCTCCCACAGTCCAAAAACATGGATCAAGGTCAATTATACTATGCTCCAAATTGCCCCCATATCGAATGTGTCTGAGTATGTGTCCAGTGATAGATTGGCGCCCTGTCCTGGGTGTATCTGCCCAGCGCCCAAGACGTTCTCCCCTGGATGGGCATGGGGAACCCCCGCCACCCTAGTAGAGGATAAAGCGGAAGATAATGGATGGATGGATGGTATTTGGAATATTACTCTATAGTTATGCAGTTCTCTATGTTGGATATATTAAAGCACAGGCTATGGCATAAGGTCTGACCTGACAGACTGGCTACCGTGACAGCAGTTTTGGAAATGTACAATTTGTCACGGCAGAGTGGGTCACAATGCTGAGTATGACATTGTATATTGGGAGAGTGGTTCAGTTGGTAATGCTAAATTCTGTTTCAGCCAAAACAGCCCACAGTTGAGCAGTAAGTCATCAAAACTGGACCTTAAAGCCATAATGCAATGTTGTTGAGCCAGTAAAAGCAATTTACTTCCACATCACTTAAATGACAGGATACATGCCTCCCCTGGCAGGTCAAAGCTGTTTTGGTGGAATACAACCGACCAACAGGATATTAGACAGGTTATAATAATTTGGCTCATTGGTGCATGTGGAAGTCTATAGTAAGCAGAATGCACACTGATAGACATGGGCTACAATCCCAATTTACTCAGCCCACCTGATTATATTCTGTGTAATACGATTATATTCTACTGTAATACGATGGTTAAATAAAAAAAACAATGGGGGAAAAAATATATATATATATACTGTATATATATATATACTGTATATATATATATATATATACTGTATATATATATATATATATATATATATATATATATATATATATATATATATATATATATATATAGGGTGGCACGGTGGCTTGTCCATGTCCTCCCCGTGTCCACGTGGGTTTCCTCCGAGTTCTCCGGTTTCCTCCCACAGTCACATGGATCAAGTCAGTTGAATTCTCCAAATTGCCCCATATAGATTGTGTGTGTGAGTGAGTGTGTGTCCAGCGATGTATTGGCGTCCTGTGCTGGGTCTATCTGCCCAGTGCCAGAAACGTTCTCCCCTGGATGGGCATGGGGAACACCCCCACGCGACCCTAATAGAGGATAAAGCGGAAGATAATGAATGAATGAATGAATGAATGAATATGTATTCAATCTATCGCTGGGCACACTCATCACACAAACACACTCTATATGGGGCAATTCGGAGAACTCAATTGACCTCGATCCATGTTTTTGGACTGTGGGAGGAAACCGGAGAACCCGGAGGAAACCCATGCGGACACGGGGAGAACATGGAAACTCCACCCAGATGGGGATTCGAACCGGGAATCCCTAGTGCTGAGAGGAGAACATGCTAACCACTAAGCCACAAAGACACCTCACAGTAAACACTGGCTAAATTGATATTAAAAATCAATATTACAATATATATATATTGTAATATTGATTTTTTTATATCAATTTAGCCAGTGTTTACTCATAGATATACTGCAGTGTCACCTTACAGTTGAACTGTTGTTGCCTCTGTACCATATTTTTAAAGTATATATTGTTACAGATGCTAAATTTAAATGAACTTGGTGTGAAGTGAGTTCTACCAGTGAGTTCTTATTGTCATTCCCACATCATTCACATGCACTTATCTGCAACAAAAATAAAAGTTTGAGTAGAATCAGCTGGGAACAAGGTGTTGAATATGGTTGCTAAGTGATGCACATCAAAAGCTAATCTGTTACAAACTGCCAAAACACTTAGGGCTTGTACAAGTCAGAATAAATGGACATGCTTTTTATGATCGTAATACACTTTATGGACAGTATTGTGACACCTACAAAAGATTTAACGACATCCAATTCGAAGATGGTACCTCTGTTAGCAGCTGTAACTGCTTCCACTTTTCTTGATTATTCATTTGGAATGTGAGGTCACACAGTGTTGTTGAGTGAAATGGCCTGACTCACAATATCTATATCTATATAATATCTACTAGTTCAATTAAAAATGTGGCATGAGGCTCAGCCTCAGCCAAACACCTCTTTATGGACCTTACCATGTCCACTGTTGGAAACATACAAATCTCCAAAATGCGTAGGGACCCATTAGAACACCTGGTGGGTTCTCATACTGGTCATTACAAGCCCCCACACAGAGTGATCAGAGTGCCCATGCCAACCTGTCTCTCTCATCTCACCTCATTATCCTTCACTTAATCTTCTACTGGGGTCGTGGGGGGGGGGCAGACTCACGCACACAGATACACACAGTATATAGGGACAATATCCATCCATTATCTTCCACTTTATCCTCTATTAGGGTCGTGGGGGGGGGTTCCCCATGCCCATGTAGGGGACAACGTTTCGGGCGCTGGGCAGATACACCCAGGACAGGACGGCAATCTTTAAATGGACACACACTCACTCACACAAACACACTCTATATGGGGCACTTTGGAGAATTCAATTGACTTGATCCATGTTATTGGACTGTGGGAGGAAACTGGAGAACCCGGAGCAAGATACGGGGAGAACACGGAAACTCCACCCAGATTGGGAAACAAATCGGAAATCCACACAGAGGATATGGAAACTCCATCCAGATCGAGGTTCAAACCCAGATCCCCAGCGCTGAGTCACTGTGCCGCCTCAAGCCCAGCTGTTCAGCACCAATAGTACATACAATGGAGTACAGACAGGACCTTGAACACAGAAGATACATAGTGAGGACAGTCGGGGGGGGGGGGGGGGGGGAATGCATGCATTACGTACATACATCTTAATAAAGGTTTGCCCCGTTACATTACAGTAACTGGTATCGTAATGCAGACTAACGTTTCGTTACGCACCACCTGAAAGATAATAGGTGTTAACAAATTTTCTAAATAGATGGAGTGCTTGTGGGAGAAAACCAGAGAACCCAGAGGAAGCCCATGCAGATCCACCCAGCTTGGGATTCGAACCTGGATCCCCAGCGCTGAGAGGCGAACGTGCTAAGAACGGATATCTCTGCCCAGATTAAGATTCGAACCTGGATTCCCAGCGCTGAGAGGCAAACACGCAAACCACTAAGTGTGCTAACTATGGGAAACTTCACCCAGATTGGGATTCGAACCTAGAGCCGCAGTGCTGAGAGGCGAATGCGCTACCCACTAAACATGCTAACGTGCTAACCATGGGACCCTCCACCCAGATTGGGATTCGAACCTGGATCCCCAGCGCTGAGAGTCGAACGTGCTAAGAACGGATAACTCCGCCCAGATTGAGATTCGAACCTGGATTCCCAGCGCTGAGAGGCGAACACGCAAACCACTAAGTGTGCTAACTGGGAAACTTCACCCAGATTGAGATTCGAACCTGGATCCCCAGCGCTGAGAGCAAACACGCTAACTAATAAGCGTGCTAACCACAGGAAACTCCGCCCAGATTGGGATTCAAACCTAGATCCGCAGAGCTGAGAGCAAACACGCTAACTAATAAGTGTGCTAACTATGGGAAACTCCACCCAGATTGAGATTCGAACGTAGATCCCCAGTGCTGAGAGGCTAATACACTACCCACTAAGCATACGAACCACAGGAAACTCCACCCAGATTGGGAATCGAACCTGGACATCCAGCGCTGAGAGGCGAACATGCTAACCACAGGAAACTCCACCCAGATTGGGATTCTAACCTAGATCCTCAGTGCTGAGAGGCTAACGTGCTAACCACGGGACCCTCCACCCACATTGGGATTCAAACCTGAATCCCCAGCGCTGAGAGGCAAATACACTAACCTCTAAGCTTGCTAACTATTGGAAACTCCACCTAGATTGGGATTCGAACCTGGATCCTCAGCACTGAGAGGCAAAAACGCTAACTACAAAGTGTGCTAACATGCTAACCATGATTGGGATTCGAACCTGGAGCCCCAGTGCTGAGAGGCGAACGCGCTACCCACTAAACATGCTAACCATGGGGAACTCCACCTATATTGGGATTCGAACCTCTATATTGTATATTATATTTAATATTGTATATTAAATTATATTAAATGACAAAAACTGGTACATTCTGCATTGCACTCCTGTTTGAAATGAAAAAAAAACCCAAACCGAGCGTCATTTTTCAAACTAATTGAACTTGAGCGCATTGCTCTATTACCGTTCTTAATGCACTTAAGATTTCCTGTACGGCCAAGTGTTTTATCCTCGCGTCTTTTCGACGCTCATGAGCTCGGAAAGCCTCCATAGTTTTCTAATGACTTTGTGCTTATCTCAGGCCTGCCACAATCCACTACTATGCGCGAGTAATTACCTGCAGAAAATCAATTAACTTTGCATGGTAATGGCACTCAGATTATAGGCGTAATTAATTTTTGAATATAAACAACCACCAACAAAACAATTACCGCCAGATTACCTTAGCAAAGAGGTTCATTTCGCTGTCGCACAAACCCTTTAGATACCATTCATCATCGGGAAGAGAGGCAATTATTTGGAAGCGGAGACAAAAAAAAAATGACCAACGTTACAAATCTTTTTTTTAATATATGCAAACATCCACTGACTTCAGACAGCGGAGTACAAATCCAAAGTTGAACTATACATCCAAGCAGCTGTACATGGGTTTGCAAAGGGGCAAGCGAGAAGGCTATATGATCACACGATGAAATGGACAGCACTGGTTTCTTTACAAGGACAAAGACAGAGCTTTAAAGTGGAACACGTTATGAACTGTTGGAACCCAGAGCCGGAGTTTGGAGGGAGAAGGTGTATAGGCGTATATACCATTCATACCATAGGTGTATATACCATTCATCATCGGGAAGAGAGACAATTATTTGGAAGCGGAGACGAAGAAAAAATGACCAGCGTTACAAATCTTTTTTTTAATATATGCAAACATCCACTGACTTCTGACAGCGGAGTACAAATCCAAAGTTGAACTATACATCCAAGCAGCTGTACATGGGTTTGCAAAGGGGCAA
Source organism: Corydoras sp. C115 (assembly GCA_019802505.1). NCBI lineage: Eukaryota > Metazoa > Chordata > Actinopteri > Siluriformes > Callichthyidae > Corydoras > Corydoras sp. C115. The sequence goes on along the minus strand of JAFMOC010000083.1, from coordinate 3,547,457 downwards.
GCGAGAAGGCTATATGTTCATATGATGGAATGGACGAAATAGACGGTGCTGGTTTCTTTACGAGGACAAAATGCACAGGACGAGGACGGAGCTTTAAAGTGGAACACGTTATGAACTGTTGGAACCCAGAGCCGGAGTTTGGAGGGAGAAGGTATATAGGCGTATATACCATTCATACCATAGGCGTATATACCATTCATCATCGGGAAGAGAGACAATTATTTGGAAGCGGAGACAAAAAGAAAAAAAAAAAAAAAAAAAAAAAGACCAGCTTTACAAATCTTTTTTTTTTTTAATATATGCAAACATCCACTGACTTCTGACAGCGGAGTACAAATCCAAAGTTGAACTATACATCCAAGCAGCTGTACAAGGGTTTGCAAAGGGGCAAGCAAGAAGGCTATCTGATCACACGATGAAATGGACGAAATGGACAGCGCTGGTTTCTTTACGAGAATAAAACGCACAGGACGAGGACCGAGCTTTAAAGTGGAACACGTTATGAACTGTTGGAACCCAGAGCCGGAGTTTGGAGGGAGAAGGTATATAGGCGTAGATACCATTCATACCATAGGTGTATATACCATTCATCATCGGGAAGAGAGGCAATTATTTGGAAGCGGAGACAAAAAAAAAAAAGACCAGCTTTACAAATCTTTTTTTTAATATTTGCAAACATCCACTGACTTCTGACAGCGGAGTACAAATCCAAAGTTGAACTATACATCCAAGCAGCTGTACATGGGTCTGCAAAGGGGCAAGCGAGAAGGCTATATGATCATATGACAAAATGGACAAAATGGATGGCGCTGGTTTCTTTATGAGGACAAAATGCACAGGATGAGGACAGAGCTACTGGAACACGTCATGAACTGTTGGAACCCAGAGCCGGAGTCTGGAGTGAGAAGGCGTATAGGCGTATATACCATTCATCATCGGGAAAAGAGACAATTATTTGGAAGCGGAGACAAAAAAAAAAAAAAAAAAAGACCAGCTTTATAAATCTTTTTTTTTTTTAATATATGCAAACATCCACTGACTTCAGACAGCGGAGTACAAATCCAAAGTTGAACTATACATCCAAGCAGCTGTACATGGGTTTGCAAAGGGGCAAGCGAGAAGGCTATATGATCATACGATGAAATGGACGAAATGGACAGCACTGGTTTCTTTACGAGGACAAAACGCACAGGACGAGGACAGAGCTTTGAAGTGGAACACGTTATGAACTGTTGGAACCCAGAGCCGGAGTTTGGAGGGAGAAGGTATATAGGCGTATATACCATTCATACCATAAGCGTATATACCATTCATCATCGGGAAGAGAGACAATTATTTGGAAGCGGAGACAAAAAGAAAAAAAAAAAAAAAAAAAAAAAAAAGACCAGCTTTACAAATCTTTTTTTTTTTTAATATATGCAAACATCCACTGACTTCAGACAGCGGAGTACAAATCCAAAGTTGAACTATACATCCAAGCAGCTGTACAAGGGTTTGCAAAGGGACAAGCGAGAAGGCTATATGATCATATGATGGAATGGACGAAATGGACAGCACTGGTTTCTTTACGAGGACAAAATGCGCAGGACGAGGACGGAGCTTTAAAGTGGAACATGTTATGAACTGTTGGAACCCAGAGCCGGAGTTTGGAGGGAGAAGGCGTATAGGCGTATATACCATTCATCATCAAGAAGAGAGGCTATTATTTGGAAGAGGAGACAAAAAAAAAAAAAAAAAAAAAAATGACCAGCTTTACAAATCTTTTTTTTAATATATGCAAACATCCACTGACTTCAGACAGCGGAGTACAAATCTAAAGTTGAACTATACATCCAAGCAGCTGTACATGGGTTTGCAAAGGGGCAAGCAAGAAGGCTATCTGATCACACGATGAAATGGACGAAATGGACAGCACTGGTTTCTTTACGAGGACAAAATGCACAGGACGAGGACAGAGCTTTGAAGTGGAACACGTTATGAACTGTTGGAACCCAGAGCCGGAGTTTGGAGTGAGAAGGCGTATAGGCGTATATACCATTCATCATCGGGAAGAGAGACAATTATTTGGAAGCGGAGACAAAAAAAAAAAAAAAAAAAAAAAAAAAAAAAAAAAAAAAAAAAAAAAAAAGACCAGCTTTACAAATCTTTTTTTTTAATATATGCAAACATCCACTGACTTCTGACAGCGGAGTACAAATCTAAAGTTGAACTATACATCCAAGCAGCTGTACATGGGTTTGCAAAGGGGCAAGCGAGAAGGCTATCTGATCATATGTTGAAATGGACAGCACTGGTTTCTTTACGAGGACAAAATGCACAGGACGAGGACAGAGCTTTAAAGTGGAACACGTTATGAACTGTTGGAACCCAGAGCCGGAGTTTGGAGTGAGAAGGCAGCTGTACATGGGTTTGCAAAGGGGCAAGCGAGAAGGCTATCTGATCATATGACAAAATCGACAAAATGGACGGACGGCGTTGGTTTCTTTACGAGAATAAAACGCACAGGACGAGGACAGAGCTTTAAAGTGGAACACGTTATGAACTGTTGGAACCCAGAGCCGGAGTTTGGAGGGAGAAGCGGCGGGAACCGGACGGCGGGAGCTCCAGCAGGGTCTGCACGGTGTGAGCGATGCGGCTCAGCCCTTCTTCCTCCAGAATCAGCTGAGCTGGACACAGAGAATCCTGGTGGGAGTTTGAAGGACAAAGAGAAAATTGGTATGCAGAAATAAAACGGATTCCCATGATGCAGCACCACAACCGTATTCGAGTTACTCGCGCAGATTAATGTCGACAGGGCACATGCACACGTCTTCGTTTTGTAGTCCGGATTTACGGCTACGGTCCTAAGAGAGGCCGCTCTGTACGTTTTTTTTTTTTTTTTTTTTTTTTTTCCCACTACAGGCAGATACACCCAGGACAGGACGCCAATCTATCGCTGGACACACATTCATTCACACAGATACACTCTATATGGGGCAATTTGGAGCATTCAATTGACCTTGATCCATGTTTTTGGACTGTGGGAGGAAACCGGAGAACCCGGAGGAAACCCACGCAGACATGGGGAGAACGTGGAAACTCCAGCCAGATTGGGATTCAAACCTGGAATACCTAGCGCTGAGAGGAGAACATGCCAACCACTAAACCACAATATCCATCCATCATCTTCTGCTTTATCCTCTACTAGGGTCACAGGGTACCGGAGAACCCGAAGGAAACCCACGTTGGGGAGAACATGGAAACTCCACCCAGATTGGGATTCGAACCGGGAATCCCTAGTGGTGAGAGGAGAACATGCTAACCACTAAGCCACCATATCCATCCATCCATTATATTCTGTCTTCTGCTTTAATCTCTATTAGGGTCGCAGGGGGGGTTCCCCATGCCCATCCAGGGGAGAACATCTCGGGCGCTGGGTAGATACACCCAGGACAGGACGCCAATCTATCACTGGACACACACTCTCTCACACACTCACAAACACACTCTATATGGGGCAATTTGGAGAATTCAATTGACCTGAATCCATGTTTTTGGACTGTGGGAGGAAACCGGAGAACCCGGAGGAAACCCACGCGGACACGGGGAGAACATGGAAACTCCACCCAGATTGGGATTCGAACCAGGAATCCCTAGTGCTGAGAGGAGAACATGCTAACCACTAAGCCACCATATCCATCCATCCATTATATTCTGTCTTCTGCTTTATCCTCTATTAGGGTCGTGTGGGGGGGGGAGGGGGTTCCCCATGCCCATCCAGGGGAGAACATCTCGGGCGCTGGGCAGATACACCCAGGACAGGACGCCAATCTATCACTGGACACACACTCACTCACACACTCACTCACACACTCTATATGGGGCAATTTGGAGAATTCAATTGACTTGATCCATGTTTTTGGACTGTGGGAGGAAACCGGAGAACCCGGAGGACACCCACGCGGACACGGGGAGAACATGGAAACTCCACCCAGATTGGGATTCGAACCAGGAATCCCTAGTGCTGAGAGGAGAACATGCTAACCACTAAGCCACCATATCCATCCATCCATTATATTCTGTCTTCTGCTTTATCCTCTATTAGGGTCGTGTGGGGGGGGGGGGGGGGTTCCCCATGCCCATCCAGGGGAGAACATCTCGGGCGCTGGGCAGATACACCCAGGACAGGACGCCAATCTATCACTGGACACACACTCACTCACACACTCACTCACACACTCTATATGGGGCAATTTGGAGAATTCAATTGACTTGATCCATGTTTTTGGACTGTGGGAGGAAACCGGAGAACCCGGAGGACACCCACGCGGACACGGGGAGAACATGGAAACTCCACCCAGGTTGGGATTCGAACCGGGAATTACGGCTACGGTCTTAAGAGAGGCCGCTCTGTAAGGTTTTTTTTTCTCACTACAGACCTCAGAAAGCAGATGTTCATGTTGTTCCTCGGCTTCGTAGTGCAGCCATCGCCGGAACACAACAATATGTCTGAACGTATTAATTCCATCATTTATTCACCAGGCCTGCATGTACTCATGTATACAGAGTGGAAACTCCAAGATTTACATAAGAAGCTCATTAATGTTGTTGTCTGCCTGGATGTAGACACCAGGGTGATTACCAGTCGTTAGAATCTCTAACGAGTCCCCCATAAGAAAGAAATCATACACAAATATAATACATGGCTATGTATTTATTAAGGAAAATAATTCAATATTCCAGTGGTTAGCACGTTCGCCTATCAGCGCTAGGGATTCCCGGTTCGAATCCCCATCTGGGTGGAGTTTCCATGTTCTCCCCGTGTCTGCGTGGGTTTCCTCCGGGTTCTCCGGTTTCCTCCCACAGTCCAAAAACATGGATCAAGTCTCCAAATTTCCCCATATAGAGTGTGTCTGTGTGAGTGAGTGTGTGTCCAGTGATAGATTGGCGTCCTGTCCTGGGTGTATCTGCCCAGCACCCGAGATGTTCTCCCCTGGATGGGCATGGGGAACCCCCCCCCCCACGCAACCCTAATAAAGAATAAAGCAGGAGACAGATTATAATGGATGGATGGATGGATATGGTGGCTTAGTGGTTAGGCATGTTCTCCTCTCAGTGCACTAGGGATTCCCGGTTCAAATCCAATCTGGCTGGAGTTTCCATGATCTCCCTGTGTCTGCGTGGGTTTCCTCCGGGTTCTCCGGTTTCCAAAAACCGTCTCCACAGTCCAAAAACATGGATCAAGTCTCCAAATTGCCCCATATAGAGTGTGTGAGTGAGTGAGTGTGTGTCCAGCGATGGATTGGGTCTATCTGCCCAGCGCCCGAGACGTTCTTCCCTGGATGGGCATGGGGAACCCCACCACGACCCTAATAGAGGATAAAGCGGGAGATAATGAATGAATGAATTCAATATTTCACTGGGAGCGGCAGAAATGGGAAAACCTGATTAACAGATCATCCATCCATTATCTTCCGCGTTATCCTCTACTAGGGTCGCGGGGGGGTTCCCCATGCCCATCCAGGGGAGAACGTTTCGGGTGCTGGGCAGATACACCCAGAACAGGATGCCAATCTATCACTGGACACACACTCACTCACACAGACACACTCTATATGGGGCAATTTGGAGAACTCAATTGAACTTGATCCATGTTTTTGAACTGTGGGAGGAAACCAGAGAACCCGGAGGAAACCCAGCAGAACACGGGGAGAACATGGAATCTCAAATCCTAGGTCCACTAATGTTACCAATGTCCTTGAGCAAGGCCCTTAACCCTCATTGCTCCATGCTGTGATTAACCCTGTGCAATAAATGACCAAATGTAATGTAAATGTTATCCATGTGGGTTCTTGAGGGTCCTTAACCCTCATGTTACAGCACCTCCAAGGGTACCTGTACCAACCCTGTGCTCTGACCCCAACCATCCATCCATCCATTATCTTCTGCTTTATCCTCCATTTGGACAGTGGGAGGAAACCGGAGAACCCGGAGGAAACCCAGGCGAACACGAGAACATGGAAACTCCACCCAGATTGGGATTCAAACCGGGAATCCCTAGCGCTGAGAGGAGAACGTGCTAACCACTAAGCCACCATATCCCTATATCCATTATATTCTGCCTTATCGTCTACTGCCATCCAGGGGGGGGGTTCCTCATGCCCATCCAGGGGAGAACGATTGAAATGTGAAATTAGAGTCATGTGATTTCAGTCACTTAGGACGACATTGAGTCATGTCTATGTGAGAACAGACTGTTGTATTTAAAGATGGAGGCTCCATTGAGGTCTGACCTTCACACCGTGTTTGTGGAAGTGTATAATGGCACGGGCGAGGATGATTTCTAACGTACTCAGCCGTCGAGGTGTTAATGTTTATCGTGCTGGAAAATGTTCCGAGAGCAGTTCGATCGGAGATGGGATCAATCCGCAATCAAATAATTATCTTCCTCGTTAATTAAGTAATTGAGCAATAAAGATAATGCCAAGTCATGACATTTTACATGAGAGAAACTTCTAAGTAATAAGTACTTATTTTTTATTGGTCAATATTAATGAGTGCGGCACCGGGGTTTAGTGGTTAGCACGTTCTCCTCTCAGCGCTAGGGCTTCCCGCTTCGAATCCCCATCTGGGTGGAGTTTCCATGTTCTCCCCGTGTCCTCTGGGTTCTCCGGTTTCTTCCCACAGTCCAAAAACATGGATCAAGTCAATTGAATTCTCAAAATTGCCCCATATAGAGTGTGTTTGTGTGAGTGAGTGTGTGCCCAGCGATGGATTGGCGCCCTGTCCTGGGTCTATCTGCCCAGCGCCTGAGATGTTCTCCCCTGGATGGGCATGGGGAACCCCACCGCAACCCTAATAGAGGATAAAGCGGAAGATAATGAATGAATAAATAATATTAATGAGTGCACCATCATCAGAACTCTGAACAACAATAGTGTGCATGGCCGGGTTACAAGGGTTAAAAAAAAAGGAGGCATTATATATGGAGAGGGCACGGTGGCTTAGTGTTTAGCATGTTCTCCTCTGACTATGGATTCCAGGTCGAATCCCAATCGGAGTGGAGTTTCCATGTTCTCCCCATGTCCTCTGGGTTCTCCGGTTTCCTCCCACAGTCTAAAAACATGGATCAAGGTCAATTGAATGCTCCAAATTGCCCCATATAGAGTGTTTCTGTGTGAACAGCTGCCCGAAACGTTCTCCCCTGGATGGGCAAAGGGAACCCCCCACGACCCTAATAGAGGATAAAGCGGGAGATAATGGATGGATGGATATATTTGTAGAATTAAAAACAAAATAAAAAAAAAAAAAAAAAAAAAAACAATCTGTAAAACATCACGGTGGAGGTGTCATGAATTGGGTTTCTTTTGAGACATGAGACGAGATGAGCTAAGAAAGCTTTTTATTATCCCGCAGAGGGAAATTTGCATTACTACAGCAGTATCAAGTCGCAAAAAATAGAGCTAAAAAAAGCTATATGCATGAATATTAACAAGCTACAAAATAAGAGACTACAAAATGAAATAAAATATAAAGAGAATATTTCATTTACACTTTCAGAGATATACTGCACTTAAATTGTAACTACTGTAACCACAATTCAGCGGCGTTGGTAAGAATGTGGGCCAGTATTGCTTGCCATCGTTAAAAGAGCAACGGATTCTGAACAATACCAGCAAATTTTGAAGAAAAATTCCATGACATGTCAATTAAATTCTCCAAATTGCCCCATATAGAGTGTGTCTGTGTGAGTGAGTGTGTGTCCAGTGATAGATTGGCGTCCTGTCCTGGGTGTATCTGCCCAGCGCCGAAACGTTTACCCCTGGATGGGCATGGGGAACCCCCCCGCGACCCTAATAGAGGATAAAGCGGAAGATGATGGATGGATGTTTAATAAATTTTCTGCCAAGATCAGAGTTCTAAAGAAGATTAAATGCAGGTTTATTTAAAAAAAGTATTAAATGCAGGCAACGTTGTTAAAAACTGGTTTTGTTAAAAGTACTTTTTGATTAAAGATTCATCCATCCATCCATCCTTCCGCTTTATCCTCCACTTGGATCCCATGTCCATCCAGGGGAGAACGTTTTGGGCGCTGGGCAGATACACCCAGGACAGGACACCAATCTATCACTGCACACACTCACTCACACAGACACACTCTATATGGGGCAATTTGGAGAACTCAATCAACCTTGAGCCATGTTTTTGGACTGTGGGAGGAAACTGAAGAACCGAGAGGAGACCCACGCGGACACGGGGAGAACATGGAAACTAAACCCAGACTGGGATTGGAACCGGGAATCCCTAACACTGAGAGGAGAACATGCTAACCACTAATCCACTGTGCTTAGTGGCTTTTCACCAAAAGGTGATCGATCTCATCTTCATGGCTGCAAATAGTGAAGCTGACTGTATGTTAGAGTATTAAAAACCCCTTATGGGTACAGTGTTACCCTTGCCATGGGTACTAATCGAGATGGCAGGGTTTTTTTTCATGCAGCTGCTTTGGTGGCTCTGTGATGATGAGCAATGGGAACTAACATTGCTATGTGATTAATTTCATTATTATGATCGATTTTCTTGGGGGTTCTGCAGGAGTGCTAAGATAATTTATAGGCGTGCTAAAGCACCAACAATGACAGAAGCTGTAACATAAAACATGGTGTTAAATGAAAGCAGAGACGTGTGATTTAAGGCATATTAAGATGTGTTTTATGAAAGAGAAGCAGCTCCTCTGTGTGCATGTTTTTACTGCTCACTAATAAAAATGCTTAATGCAAATTGCCTATTTACCAGAAAGGGTGTCCGATTGAATATGTAGTTATTTAAAAATTAGATTTAGTAGCAGAGAAAAATAAAATGGGTTTCACTGCAGGCAGATAGACCCAGGACAGGAGGCCAATCTATCACTGGGCACACACCAACTCACACAGACACACTCTATATGGGGCAACTTGGAGAATTCAATTGACCTGGATCCCTGTTTTTGGACTGTGGGAGGAAACCGGAGAACCCGGAGGAAACCCACACAGACACGGGGAGAACATGGAAACTCCACCCAGGTTGGGATCCGAACCAGGAATCCCTAGTGCTGAGAGGAAAACATGCTGACCACTAAGCCACCATATCCATCCATCTATTTATCTTCTGCTTTATCCTCTACTAGGGCCACAGGGGAGGGGTTCCCCATGCCCATCCAGGGGAGAACGTTTCGGGTGCTGGGCAAATACACCCAGGACAGGACACCAATCTATCACTGGGCACACACTCACTCACACAGACACACTCACTCTATATCTGGCATAAAATAAATTGGTGTCCTGTCTTGGGTGTATCTGCCCAGCGCCCGAAACGTTCTCCCCTGGATGGGCATGGGAAACCCCCCGTGACCCTAAAAGAGGATCAAGCGGAAGATAATGGATGGATGGATGTTCATGAAAAATCATTGGGATCGTTGGGATCATTAAAGCGAATACCATTTTAAAGTTGGAGAACGTTCTCATGTTCACATTTTAGTCCTGGTGGCAAACATCCCACAGACATACCATTATTCAACCCCTGAACTCTCCGAACTCACTCACTGATCGTTTGCGAGCACTGAAACACGCGTTCCACAGAACAGCTGCCGGCGATGGCGAAGGCCGACACCTGCTTCCTCTGAAACACGATGTCAGCCGGCCTCCAGCTCTTCAAACTGCAGCTCGGGCAACTTCATTGGTCAGAAAAACACGACCAGAGGAAATAACTCCCCTTTATGGATAAATCCAGCAGTGCCAATTGGAACTCAGAAGCTCTGTGGATGGTCTTTACGAGTGCCCTTCAGAAGACACTTTTATATCTCAAAAGTGCAGCCAAGTCGTAGACGATGAACTGTCTACATATTCTAATTTTAAGTCGGCTTCGGTACTAAAGTAATTAAAGGAGCATGGTTTACGATGTGGTCACATACAATGATAAAGTATTACAAGTCATGAAATGCAGCCCCCTGGACCAATGAGGGTTGAGAGCCTTACTCAAAATGCCCACACTGGTAACATCAATAGACTCTGGATTTAAACCCCAACCTTTAGATTTAAATACAGAGCTAGAACACCCACCTAAAAGCATGTGGTTTAATATATACATTCAATTTAAAGCATTAAAGGCATAATAAAATGATCAAGAGAGGGGCAAACGCATGCAGACCTTTAAAGATCTGTGATCAAGGTCTACACTCTTAACCCTTCTCTGCAAAATCAATGAATTTTTCGGACTGTAGGGGAAAAGTACTTTTCTATACAGAGCGGCTTGAGAGATGACGATCTTATAGCACGTCTCAACAAAGACATGCTATAACGAACCCATCATGCACCCTCTTTACATCATGCTTTCTGGCAGAAACACTATGGGTTTGGCAGGTTTTTCCAACATTGTATTAAATTAAGTCGTTTTGTAGAGGCTTTAATACAAAGCAACCTCCTAACTTGATGGTTGGGGTCAGAACACATGGTCAGTCATGATGCAGCCCCCTGGAGCAGTGAGGGTTGAGAGCCTTGCTCAAACATCAATAGACTCTGGATTTAAACCCCAACCTTTAGATTTAAACACAGAGCTAGTGCACCCACCTGAAAGCATGTGGTTTAATATATACATTAAATTTAAAGCATTAAAGGCAGAATAAAGTGATGAAGGGAAGAGCAAATGCACGCAGACCTTTAACTTCAAACGTCTGTGATCGAGGTCTACACTCTTAACCCTCCTCTGCAAGTACTTTTCTATACAGAGCGGCTTAAGGGATGACGATTGTATAGCACGTCTCAACAAAGATCCGAACCCATCATGCACCCTCTTTACATCATACTTTCTGGCAGAAACAGAAAGTATTAAATTAAGCCGTTTTGTAGATGCTTTAATACAAAGCAACATCCTAACTTGATGGTTGGGGACAGAACACATGGTCAGTCATGATGCAGCCCCCTGGAGCAATGAGGGTTGAGAGCCTTACTCAAAATGCCCACAAATTTTGTGTATAACATTAATAGACACTGGATTTAAACCCCAACCTTTAGATTTAAATACAGAGATAGTGCACCCACCTGAAAGCATGTGGTTTAATATATACATTCAATTTAAAGCATTAAAGGCAGAATAAAATGATCAAGGGAAGGGCAAACGCATGCAGACCTTTAACTTTAAAGATCTGTGATCGAGGTCTACACTCTTAACCCTCCTCTGCAAAATCAATGAATTTTTCAGACTGTAGGGGAAAAGTACTTGAGAGATGACGATCATATAGCACGACTCAACAAAGACATGCTATAACGAACCCATCATGCACCCTCTTTACATCATACTTTGGCATGTTTTTCTAACATTGTGTATTAAATTAAGTCGTTTTGTAGAGGCTTTAATACAAAGCAACATCCCAGTTTGATGGTTGGGGTCAGAACACATGGTCAGTCATAATGCAGCCCCCTGGAGCAATGAGGGTTAAGAGCCTTCAATAGACTCTGGATTTAAACCTCAACCTTTAGATTTAAACACAGAGCTAGTGCACTCACCTAAAAGCATGTGTTTTAATATATACATTAAATTTAAAGCATTAAAGGCAAAATAAAATGATGAAGGGAAGAGCAAATGCATGCAGACCTTTAACTTTAAACATCTGTGATCGAGGTCTACACTCTTAACCCTTCTCTGCAAAATCAATGAATTTTTCGGACTGTAGGTGAAAATTACTTTTCTATACAGAGCGGCTTGAGAGATGACGATCTTATAGCACGTCTCAACAAGACATGATATAACGAACCCATCATGCACCCTCTTTACATCATAATTTCTGGCAAGAACAGAAAGTATTAAATTAAGTCGTTTTGTAGAGGCTTTAATACAAAGCAACATCCCAGTTTGATGGTTGGGGTCAGAACACAGGTCAGTCATGATGCAGCCCCCTGGAGCAATGAGGGTTGAGAGCCTTCAATAGAGTCTGGATTTAAACCCCAACCTTTAGATTTAAACACAGAGCTAGTGCACCCACCTTAAAGCATGTGTTTTGATATATACATTAAATTTAAAGCATTAAAGGCAAAATAAAATGATCAAGAGAAGAGCAAACGCATGCAGACCTTTAACTTCAAACATCTGTAATACCCCTCCTCTGCAAAATCAATGAATTTTTCGGACTGTAGGTGAAAATTACTTTTCTATACAGAGCGGCTTGAGAGATGACGATCTTATAGCACGTCTCAACAAGACATGATATAACGAACCCATCATGCACCCTCTTTACATCATAATTTCTGGCAAAAACAGAAAGTATTAAATTAAGTGTATTAAATTAAGTCGTTTTGTAGAGGCTTTAATACAAAGCAACCTCCCAGTTTGATGGTTTGGGTCAGAACACATGGTCAGTCATAATGCAGCCCCCTGGAGCAATGAGGGTTAAGAACCTTCAATAGACTCTGGATTTAAACCCCAACCTTTAGATTTAAACAGAGCTAGTGCACTCACATTAAAGCATGTGGTTTAATATATACATTAAATTTAAAGCATTAAAGGCAAAATAAAATGATCAAGAGAAGAGCAAACGCATGCAGACCTTTAACTTCAAACATCTGTGATACCCCTCCTCTGCAATATCAATGAATTTTTTGGACTGTAGGTGAAAATTACTTTTCTATACAGAGCGGCTTGAGAGATGATGATCTTATAGCACGTCTCAACAAGACATGATATAACGAACCCATCACGCACCCTCTTTACATCATACTTTCTGATAATGAGTATGGAAAAACACTTACCTCTGCAACAGGCTCACAGAGCGGCTACAGACTCAAAAGCAATCAAAGGACAACGGAGGGCAGATTACGGGCTTGAGACGAAAAAGAGGTAGAGCACAACATGGCAGGCATAACATCACAGCAGAGTTTAACAAATGCACACGGCAAGCAGCGCCGACCAAAAGAATCGATTTAACGTGGTTTTGTTTTGTTTTTTTAATAATTTCATTACATCGGAAAACAAAAAAAAATTCTATATAAACTCAAACCTCCTTAAATGCATAAGAGGGTTATAAATATTACAAAATACATCTTGCGGCCTAACAAGTTCTTCTCGAAAGTCACCTGGAACCCAGGGAGTCTGCTGCTTTCACCATTTGCGTCAGTCTTACAAACATTTTGGCTAAAACTTTGCAGCTGATGGAGTTGCAAAGGGGAGGGGAGGGGAGGGAAGCTCGTTCGTCATGATACATTATCCATTAGCATGTTGTGCATCAAAGCAACATTGCGCTTTTCGAGTCCCTCATGGCTTTCTGTTCAACACGAGCCCTTTGAGCGATTCCATCCGCGCGACAAATGACAAACATTGCGTGTTCATTTGTGAATTTGGTGAAATCTCGGTTAAAAAAAACGCTCTTTCGACAGTAAATTCATGCACATTCATGCCATAAGAAGCAATTCAAATAAAATTAAGACATTCAACACAGTAGTGAGAGATCCAACGAAGAGGATAAGTGAAAAATTAAGATATTTCTACACATTCAGTCCCCACATTTGTCTCCTTTCATTTTTCTATCGTATCGCCGAGGCCTTCTGTTTCTCCCTCTCTTTCTCTCGGTCCTCTCCCTTGTGCCCTTATCACTCTCTCCAGATGAGAGTCAGCTCATTAGTCAACTGTCTGCAAAGCTGCTAAATCACATTAGGTATGCAGAAAACACAAAAGCAACAGCCGCAGACAGTACTGGGGAAACATGGGCACTCGCGGGCCTAAAACCTCCATTAAGGGCACATTTAGACGCCAGCAAAAGCGGCTTAGGAGCCTTTTAGTGGCATGTTATTCCACTGAGAGCAATCTGAAGAAGCGCTTACATCTTTCATTAAAACTTGTTTGTTGACTCCTAAATGGGTTCTGCACAGTAATATATAAACCAGACCGTCACAGATCAGCTCAGGTCACAGAGAGCATCAGTACAACAGTCTGTACCCGGTTTGCAAATAAGTCTGGACACACATTCTTAAAAATAAGGATGTTTTAGGGAGCTATGGAATCTTTCTGAGGTCCAAAATGTACATAGGTTCTCAGTAATATAGCAGTAAATAAACTAATTATAGGGTAATGCCCTAGTTACAGGTATTGAACCCTTTAAACAGATTTATTTTCTATTCTAAGAGCATATCGTTAATCAGGGAAAATATTGAAACATGATATTTTCGGTGAGATTTTACGGGAAAATTGGGCCGTTATACTGTTAACGTTCTAATACACTATGCATTAAAATGTGCAAATGCTTGCTCTCGGTAGAGGATTTGGATTTTCACTTAGAAAATCAATAAGACATTACGTTTCACTAAAGACGGACAAACCTTTGCACGAGGCAGTAATGCAGAATAAAATCTGGGAGGCCTGCTTTTCAGTTGCACACAGCAGCTTTTCTGATTCAGCCCTGAATACTTATGTTCTGCAAAGTCGGTTGGATAACACTATGGTGGATAAACTTTAAATTTGTAGCCCGATACCGTGTTTGCCCCCCCCGTACTGCTGCTGAAAACAGGAATGCATGAATAAATAAAATCAAACAATAACTTAATCATGTAACATAGCAAGCAGACCTTAACAATGAACGTAGATACAAAAAAACATCACAACTTAACCATGTGAATAAAACAGCTGTACCGTAAAACAAAGATCGAGTGCAACGCTACTGCCCCCTGGTGGTCAATAAAAAAAAAACGACAAAAAAAACCTAAACCAAAAAAAAAAACTTAATTCCCTGAACCTAAAAATTATAATTGAATCATCGGATGTTACGATTGGTAATAAGTGAATGGAAGTGTGGATACTGTTCTATAACAATATGCTGGGACTGGAGGGTCGCTGAGTAGCTTTAGATGGGGATTGGAGGCACTTAACACTAGCAAGCATTGAGACGAACTCATTAAAGCCCTCGGAACAAACCCATTAGCTTCGACTAGTTGTGCCAGCATTAGTGGGACTCAAATGGGCAAGCTGACCTTTATAAAAACACATTCTTCCTTAGGGACATGTATAAACACCCTGAAAATATGGAGTTTTTGTATAAGGCAAAGTGGTTGTGAAGCCCTTTGGGAAGTGGATAATCAGAATGGATAAATACCATTTCGGAATGGTCCAGCCCTAATGGACCGTATGGCTTCCTGGAGATTAATAGGAAACATGCATTTTAGTGTTTTGATTTGGATGGCAGATTTAAAATGGGCTGACCGTCTCATGCACGAGCAAACTACGCTCAACAGTACTGCTGCCGACATCGTGGCCACGTCTAAGTAGGATTTGGAGCATTAAACGGTATTGAACGCAGCTGTTCGTTGCAGTTTACAGGGTTCTACCGGCGTGCATGGGCCGAAGCGGGGCTATTCGGACTAGGCGTGTTTTCGGTTTCCGCCCTCCGCTTGCGCCAATTTGGACGTGCACCACCAACAAGCTTAGGTACAAGGTCTAGGTACAAATGGCATCGATAAGCCGGAGACGCCAACGATAACAGACAGCGTTTATGTTGTTAGATAGTAGTAGAGCAGGTAGAGCAGGCCCATGGTGCAGCAATAGAAGAGCAAAAAGCCGGTGGGGACGAGAGAGAGAGGGCGAGAGACAGCCACGGTCTCCTCCTTTAACTCCCCGTCACCTTCTCTTATGGCCAACAGAGCCTCCACACAGCGCTGCACTGCTTGCAGTTTGCTGAAGAGGATATCGGACGTGAGACACACCTCCGTCTAAGAGAGAGAGAGCGAATAGAGCAGACACACAGAAAGGCAACGGAGTTGGAAAGGTAAAAGATAAAGACAAAAACAAATGGAAATAAGTAGAAAGCCATAAAATTGTGCGGAAGAAGCAACGTCATTGGTTACACATTGCTAACATGGAAAGCTGAGAACATACAGTAATGAGACAACACAAAAGATACGAGATTTAACGGGAGAGAGAGCGAGAGAGAGAGAGCTTTACCTCAGGAACGCCCAACTTGCGACAGGCAGCGATGAAGTTTTCCACATTGAGGCGACACTTGGCAGCGCTGAGTTTTGGCTGGACAGATAAGTGGAAGAAAGACGGACATTACGGTTGCAAATGCGTTTGGACGTCAGAATTCCATCATGTTCATGCACTAGGGACTCACCACTGCAGGGGAAGGTATGTGGATCATCGTCACCGAGCGAGGCCGGACGAGGTTGGCTAGTTGGCAAAGCACCGTGCCGTTAGCCAGAGCTTCTCCAAGGTCTTCCGAAAGAGTGACCTTTAGACGAGACTCCAGAGACTGACAGATGGAGGGGGGAGGGGGGTGGGTTATTAAATCATCTCTTAAATCAAATTGTGGACAAAAATTTAATTCGAGCAGGTTTGAATTGTTTTACACAAGACATCATGAAAATCAGATGAAGGTAAACTGGCCGCTCTTAATTGCCCCTGTAAAATGTGTGTATGTGTACCCAGACATAGATCGGCGCCCTGTCCTGGGTGTATCTGCCCAGCGCCCAAATAACCCCCCCCACGACCCTAATACAGAATTAAGCATTAGAATTATATAGAATTAATTATTCCCGGTTCGAATCCCAATTTGGGTGGATGTTCTCCCCGTGTCCACGTGGGTTTCCTCCGGATTCTCTGGTTTCCTCCCACAGTCCAAAAACATGGATTAAGGTCAATTGAATTCTCCAAATTGCCCCATATAGAGTTTGTCCGTGTGAGTGAGTGTGTGCCCAGCGACAAGGTCAAGGTCAATTGAATTCTCCAAATTGCCCCATATAGAGTGTGTTTGTGTGAGTGAGTGAGTGTGTGCCCAGTGATAGATTGGCACCCTGTCCTGGGTGTATCTGCCCAGCGCCCGAAACGTTCTCCCCTGGATGGGCATGGGGAACCCCCCGACCCTAGTAGAGGATAAAGCAGAAGATAACGAATGGATAATAGAGGGGTGGATGTGTATAATTTAAAAAACGAATTTGAGGGTCTTGCAGGCACTAATTTCCAAATTGTGTATTTAAAGTGTATAAACAAAGTACATTTATAAAAAAAAAAAAAAAAAAAAAAAAAAAAAAAAAACTTTTCATATATATATATATATATATATATATATATATATATATTATATATATATATATATATAAAAACACACACACAAACACACCTGCTCCTTCTTACATCACTGAATGGACATCACACAATGAGCATCCTAACGCATGGCCAGTTTGTATGCTCTTGTGAGTTTTTGCGATTGAGCTAATCAAACAATATAAAGGGCGGATACGAAAAAAGATTTCTTCCTGCCGAGATTGCCAGAGTCAGTCTGTTCCAGAACAAAATACATCCAATAAGAGAGCAAAAGCAGATCAATAGCAAAGCATCTGAATGAATGGGCTTGAGAACATCACATACATTTTGTGTGAATAAAGAAATCATTGAGTGCCTACTTCATTGTGCTCCTCCATTTAAAGTACTTGATCTAGATGTTCTGTTCCAAGTTTTGGGCACGGTGTAAATGCCCTCAATAATAATTTATCCCATCGATTTTTAAAGGGCAGCTCTGCTTTGTGCATCTAGTGACTGATTATTTCACCTAAGCATTGATCCCACGGGTGCAATTCATAGAAATAACATTGGAGATGATTATAGATTTAGATGGTATGTTTATTAGTCTAAGAAATAATCATTATTATATGATTATTATGCAAAAATGTACCCAAAAAAGAGCCAAAAAGAGCAGAAACAATGGTTTCCTACCTTTATTTTTTTATTCAATGTAAATCTTAACATTTAATAAAGGGCTGTTTATAAATATTATCACTAAATATAAAAAATATATATCTCTTAATGTAATATATATTCTATTTAAAAGAAAAATTCTTTTTTTCAGTAAGGATGAAGTAAACAGACAACTTTATTTTTGTTCAGTGCGACTTGCGGCCTAAAGTGGCTGCATGCGTAATATGCATGTTTTTAATAAATGTCGTCATGGCGATGTTGTGATGACGCACGTTATGATGCTCTTCTGATTAATTAATCGTACCATTTTGCCTCGTGGGCGGCACGGTGGCTTAGTGGTTAGCACATCCGCCTCTCAGATCTGGGGATTCCCGGTTCGAATCCCCATCTGGGTGGAGTTTCCATGTCCTCCCCGTGTCGGTTTGGGTTTCCTCCGCGCTCTCCGGTTTCCCTCCCACAGTCCATAAACATGGATCAAGTCAATTGAGTTCTCCAAATTGCCCCATATAGAGTGTGTGCATGTCTTTGTAAGTGAGAGTGTGCCCAGAGATAGATTGGCATCCTGTTCTGGGTGTAACTGCCCAGCGCCCGAAACGTTATCCCCTGGATGGACAAGGGGAACCCCCCCCGTGACCCTAATATAGGATAAAGTGGAAGATAATGGATGGATGGATTTTGCCTCGTGATCAACTGCAAAAACGATTCATTGCCTCAACCCTATCAGCGACTGCAGTTTATCCGCAGCCTAAGAAATAAACAAATACATTATAATCTATCTATCAGTGAAAAGCGGTGATAAGTGATAACGGGCCAGATGTTGTTCAGTTGATGGACGATTCTCGACCACCAAGCATCACCTATATAGCAGTGTCATCGTGGTGCTGGGAAAAACCACCGAATGACATCTGGTCATTGTGGCTCCCATGGAATTCTCATTTCAGTGATGGATGGGACGCAGACGGGTGAAAAATTGCTCAGACATAACATATCAAAACAACGGATTGTCCATTTGTTGTTTCGTAACTTGGTGTACGCCTATATTTTGTAGCCCTCTCTTTACTGATCGTGAAATCTGCATATGTGGGGAATCTGCATGATCAAAAATACGAGGGTGAATAAGAGACTCGTTGAAATGAGTAGACTTCATGCAAATGCTGATTACCTTTCGTAGCTGAGCGATCTCTGCTCTCTCCTCTCGAGGGGATTTGAGTGTGGAACGAGACTCGCTGCGACCTGACTCAGCCAGAGAGCCTGACACACACACACACACACACACACACACGTCACCATAGGCTATTATCATATATGTTATATAAGGTATAATTTATTTTATATTGACATATGCAGCAGATATGTAAAAACAACCCTGAAAAAAAATCTTGTGTGCTTTTCCTATTCTAACAAGACAAACCCACCACCCGTCTATAAACAGAAGTTTATACACAGTCCTTCCTACTGAAGATAAATTGTGGGCTTTACGGCATTTCTTTAAAGAATCACATTTACAGTGTCTGAGTAGGAGGCAGTGTACAATTTTCCAACCCATTACACAGTACACTTCAGTTCAATCAGAAAATTACTTTAATGCACTTGGATTAAAGCAGATTCTACATCTTTTCTAATCTATTTTAAGATGTCTTCTAAGAAAACCCAAGGCAATCCGACTTTAATAATTACCACTGCAGTTCAGTGCAAACCATATTCTTTAAATGAAGTGGAGAACTGAGTCTAAGGACTATGGATATATAGATTGGATATGGATATATATTTATTTATTATTTTTTTTTTTTACATTTAGTCATTTAGCAGACGCTTTTATCCAAAGTGACTTACAAATGAGAACATTACAAGTCAGAAGTTATGCAGAAACTACACTGTAAAAATCATCAAACCTGATTGTTATTTGATGCTGCGCCCCCCCCCCCCCTTTTTTTTTTTACAACAGGTATTTGTTAAAAAGATGTGTCTTCAGTAGTTTCTTAAAACTGCTTGATTCTGCCTTATGGACAGAGTTGGGTTATGAATGGATGGATGAATATGGATCTATCCATCCATCCATCCATCCATTATCTTCCGATTTATCCTCTAATTGGGTCGTGGGGGGGTTCCCCATGCCCATCCAGGGGAGAACGTTTCGGGCGTTGGCCAGATACACCCAGGACAGGACGCCAATCTATCACTGGGCACACACTCACTCACACAGACACACTCTATATGTGGCAATTTGGAGAACTCAAGTCTTCCTCATTTTTTTAAAACCCTGTTTAGATTCTATTAGTTCTTTTCTCTTGAATTTTAATTGCATATATGTATACAGTAACCCCTTGCTACATTGCTGTTCACTAATTGCAGCCTCACTGTATTGCAATTTTTTAAAATATATGTAATTCTGTATCGCAAAGTTTTTAATATATTACAGAATTTTGCGCTAGATATTCCGCTAAAATTATAATTAAGTGTAAAAAGCGTGGGTGGCTTAGTGGTTAGCATGTTCTCCTCTCAGTTCTAGGGATTCCCGGTTCGAATCCCCATCTGGGTGGAGTTTCCATGTTCTCCCCGTGTCTGCATGGGTTTCCTCCGGGTTCTCCGGTTTCCTCCCACAGTCCAAAAACGTGGATCAAGGTCAATTGAGTTCTCCAAATTGCCCCATATAGAGTGTGTCTGTGTGAGTGAGTATGTGCCCAGTGACCGATTGGCACCCTGTCCTGGGTGTATCTGACCAGCACCCGAAAGGTTCTCCCCTGGATGGGCATGGGGAACCCCCCGCGACCCTAATAGAGGATAAAGTGGAAGGTAATGGATGGATGGATAGATGGATGTAAAAAGCATTCAAGAGCATATAAAGTGTTTATAAGAGCATGGGTTTATAAAGCCTAATAATATATAAATAACATAATATAATTCCAGTGGCGGCACGGTGGCTTAGTGGTTAGCACGTTCGCCTCTCAGCTCTAGGGATTCCCGGTTCGAATCCCCATCTGGGTGGAGTTTCCATGTTCTCCCCGTGTCTGTGTGGGTTTCCTCCGGGTTCTCCGGTTTCCTCCCACAGTCCAAAAACATGGATCAAGTCAATTGAATTCTCCAAAATTGCCCCATATAGAGTGTGTCTGTGTGAGTGAGTGTGTGCCCAGCGATGGATTGGTGCCCTGTCCTGGGTGTATCTGCCCAGCGCCCGAGACGCTCTCCACTGGATGGGCATGGGGAACCCTGCGACCTTAATAGAGGATAAAGTGGGAGATAATGAATGAATGAATGAATATAATTCCATTACCTGCAGGACTACCTGGAACACTACCTATTTGATTATTTATAAAAACATTAAATTACAGGGTAAATGTTTATTTAAAAACAAATGACTGAATTAGTAATAATTTACATCATACAGTACACTGTACAGTACAGTGTTACAGCCCCAACAACTTGATTCTCAAAATGATTCTCAATATGCCATCTATTTCAGCAGTAAGCACCACAAAGCAAATATAAAGTGTTAATAATTGAGTGAGTTCAAAACACCTTAAAACACAAGAGACTCCAGCAGCACTACGGTCTCTCATCACACCACTAAAGCATTTAATACATTTTAACCCGCTGGTTAAGAACATGTTGAGAGGTGTGCTGTATTTACCATGTTCACCTATAATTCACTAATTATTCACATATATACATATATACACACATACAGTGCCTCCTGCTGTATAGATACATATATCTGTATAGATATTGCTGTTTGTTTACCAGAGGACTTGACATTGCAGCGGGAAGAGGTGCGAAAGAGGAAGCTGTTGGGTTTGGGAGCAGAACCGGTGGGAGAACAGGGCTTAGCAGAAGGGACATCTAAAAATAAACCATCAAAATAGCACTTTATGTTACGGAATGATTTCAGAAGGAAATTTGAAGTAATAATACTTAGGCTTAGAATAAAAAAAATAAATAAATAAAAAAAAAAAAAAAAATATATATATATATATATATATATATATATTTTTATATATATATATATATATATAGTGTTTATGTATGTATATATATATATATATATATGTGTGTGTGTGTGTGTGAATTTGTGGCGTGTGTGTGTATGTATGTGTATATATATATATATATACATATATATATATATATATATATATATATATTTTTTATTATAACATACACATAAATACACAAGGGTTGGAACTTAAAATCACAACCGATACATGGTGTGATTGGAGCACTCTTCTGCCTGTCGAATCGTCGGAAACCGTTCTGAAGCGAATGCTACGAAGTACTGTATCCTCCACCACACTCCCCGGACTTAAGTCCTTGTGACTTTGATTTGATTTGTTCCAGAGATTCGACAGGCAGTAGAGCGTTCCATTCGCACCATCAACAGAACAGTCTCTGCATAACGGTATACTACGCGTTCCACATCGCTGCCAACGGGTTCTACACAACGCTGGAAACTACATTTGAAGGACAGTAACAGGTGCAGACATGAAGCTCTGTTGTATCGGTTGTGAATAAATAGTTGCCACTATCTAAGTTCCAACCCTCGTGTATATATAAAGTTGATGTTCTACCTGTACGACTCGCTGATCGCTGTAGCGAAACAGGAATCTGATCCACAGTCTGTAAATACACAGGTACAAAGCAGAAACATGAAGTGAAAACAAAACAGCAAATTAATGACACAGATTTCAAAAGAAGAAGAGGAAATAAACGAGACAGACCACAGATCTCTGCCGCAGGCCATTCACAGACACGGTGCTATCTGAGGAATCAGCACTAGAGGGAGACAGAGACCAAACGTTCACTCACATTTTAAGAACTTAAAGTTTGATTAGGACTTTTCACCTTACCTTGACATAAAAACCAATTCAAAATCTAGTCTTAACTTCTTTTGCGGACTTAAGGGAATATAAAACCTTAGGTTTCACCAAATCATTGTGCCATTTATGCATGAGAATACAAAAAAAATAATTAAGTTCCTCATCGACACTCGCTTGATGTTCTAATCAGCATCGCCTCATCTGCAGAACCACATTTTAATCTCACGCATTTACAGCAACAATATACAGACTGATGCAGAAGTTTGGGCGGTGTACATACACCCTCAGAAACATTGTACTTAACACATTGAGGATTCTGCTATTGTAGCCCATCCATCCATCCATCCATTATCTTGCGCTTTATCCTATATAAGGGTCGCAGGGGGGGGTTCCCCATGCCCATCCAGGGGAGAACGTTTCGGGCGCTAGGCAGATACACTCAGGACAGGGCGCCAATCCATCGCTGGGCTATTGTAGCCCATCCATCAAATTTTTGTAAGTATTGGGCATTCGAAATTGCGCCTCCCACTCACCACAAACGTACAACGTGCTTAAATAAAACACTGTAACCTCGGTCAGCTCGAACCGTTGTGCACATTCTCTGCAGACGTCTAATCAATTAGCGGTTTTTATCAGCCTTTCTCCACCAACCATGTAAATAAACTTTGTAGTTTTTATAATTTCATTTCCTCACCATTAGAGAACAGAGTAAAGGGGATGTATATAGTATGGACTACAGCCTGTAATTGTGGAACTATAACATCTATCCTTACAGGAAGTGTAAAAAAGGTGTTGGAACTGGGAATCCCTAGAGCTGAGAGGAGAACATGCTAACCACTAAGCCACCGTACCGCTCTGTTTCTAATATAATATACGAATTTAATACATCCATCCATCCATCCATTATCTTCCACTTTGTCCTCTACTAGGGTCGTAGGGGGTTCCCCATGCCCATCCAGGGGAGTGGCCTACAGTTCCAGGACAGGGCGCCAATCTATCACTGTACACACTCACTCACAAAGACACACTCTATATGGGGCAATTTGGCGAATTCAGCTGACTTGATCCATGTTTTTGGACTGTGGGAGGAAACCATTGTACTTAACAAATATTGAGGATTCTGCTATTGTAGTCCATCCATCCATCCATTATCATCCGCTTTATCCTATGTTAGGGTCGCACGGGGGGGGTTCCCCATGCCCATCCAGGGGAGAACGTTTCGGGCGCCAATCCATCGCTGGGCTATTGTAGCCCAAGCGATTGGGCATTTGAAATTGCGCCTCCTAAGTATTGGGCATTTGAAATTGTGCCTCCCGCTCACCACAAACGTACAACGTGCTTAAATAAAATACTTTAACCTCGGTCAGCTCGAACCGTTGTGCACATTCTCTGCAGACGTCTAATCAATTAGCCATTTTTATCAGCCTTTCTCCACCAACCATGTAAATAAACTTTGTAGTTTTTATAATTTCATTTCCTCACCATTAGAGAACAGAGTAAAGGGGATGTATATAGTATGGACTACAGCCTGTACTTGTGGAACTATAACGTCTATCCTTACAGGAAGTGTAAAAAAGGTGTGTCCAAATATTTGCTTAATAAATAAACAGCAAACAGCATTATTTATAGCTGCTGGTCTGTATCTGCATGATATTCCACTTTTTACTGCACTGCTGACATCATGTTACTTCAAAGTGAATTATAAGTATCTTAATCTAATGGGGCGGCATGGTGCCTTAGTGGTTAGAACGTTCTCTCAGCGCTAGGGATTCCCAGTTCAAACCCCACACCCCAACATGGAGTTTCCATGTTCTCCCCGCGTCCGCGTGGGTTTCCTCCGGGTTCTCCGGTTTCCTCCCACAGTCCAAAAACAAGGATCAAGTCAATTGAGTTCCACAAATTTCCCCATATAGAATGTGTATGTGAATGGGTGTGTGCCCAGTGATAGATTGGTGTCCTGTCCTGGGTGTGCCCGAGACGTTCTCCCCTGGATGGGCATGGGGAACCCCCCCGCGACCCTAATATAGGATAAAGCGGAAGATGGTTCCTTATATAGTGATCATTAAATCTCTGCACATGATATTATCCATCCATCCATCATCTCCCGCTTTATCCTCTACTAGGGTCAGGGTGGGGGGGTTCCCCATGCCCATCCAGGGGAGAACGTTTCGGGCGCTGAGCAGATACACCCAGGACAGGACGCCAATCTATCACTGGACACACACTCACTCACACAGACTAACTCTATATGGGGCAATTTTGAGGATTCAGTTGACATGTTTTTGGACTGTGGGAGAAAACCGGAGAACCCGGAGGAAACCCACGCGGACACGGGGTATCCAAAGCGACTTACAAGGTAAGCACAGGGTTCATCACAACATCCATGGAGCAATGAGGATTAAGGGTCTTGCTCAAGGAGGCACATTGGTAACTTCAGTGGACCTGGGATTTGAACCCCAAACCTTCAAATTGATAACCCAACACCCAAACCACTGAGCTAACCCACCCCAGGAGAACATGGAAACTCCACCCAGATTGGGATTCGAATCGGGAATCCCTAGCACTGAGAGGAGAACATGCTAACCACTAAGCCACCATGTCGCCTCAGCCCATTATAGAACAGAGTAATAAGAAACTAACGAAGCATGAGGAGAAAAAGCTGGACTTAAGCCGTTAAAAGACTACAATGTGCATCTATAAGGTGAGTGGAACTAATGAAAGCGATGAGGTGTGGAAACAAGTAAGTGTATCTAATAAAGTGGCCAGTGAGTGTATTTTAAAGAGCAGTTTGGATGCCTGGGAGTGGCCTACAGTTCCAGGACAGTGCGCCAATCTATCAATGGACTCACCCACTCACACAGACACACTCTATATGGGGCAATTTGGCGAATTCAGTTGACTTGATCCATGTTTTTGGACTGTGGGAGGAAACCAGAGAACCCGGAGGAAACCCACACAGACACGGGGAGCACATGGAAAACCGGGAATCCCTAGAGCTGAGAGGAGAACATGCTAACCACTAAGCCACCGTGCCGCTGGACATGATAATAATGTATACAAAAAAGGTCTCGTTTGATTTTGACTGTACAGGAAACACAAAAATGCATATTATTTATTAACGTACATGCCATAATGCATATTAAATATTAATTGTTTATTGTGAAAATCAATATGCTGTCTTGTTTAGCCGAAAAACGCTCAGTAAGCATTTTTTTTAAATGCTTTTAACTACTGAAATAGATTTGTTGTTTAGTGCACTTTGTATTTCAGCAAATAAAACTGCTTGGCGCGGCACGGTGGATTAGTGGTTGGCATGTTCTCCTCTCAGCGCTGGGGATTCCCGGTTCGAATCCCTATCTGGGTGGAGTTTCCATGTTCTCCCCGTGTCCGCGTGGGTTTCCTCCGGGTTCTCCGGTTTCCTCCCACAGTCCAAAAACATGGATCAAGGTCAATTAAGTTCTCCAAATTGCCCCATATAGAGTGTGTATGTGTGAGTGAGTGTGTGCCCAGCGATAGGTTGGCACCCTGACCTGGGTGTGTCTGCCCAGCGCCCGAAACTTTCTCCCCTGGATGAGCATGGGGAACCCCCTGTGACCCTAATAGAGGATAAAGCGGAAGATAATGAATGAATGAATGAATAATGGATGAAAGATGCAGGGCTTCACGGTGGCTTAGTGGTTAGCATGTTCTCCTCTCAGCACTAGGGATTCCCGGTTCGAATCCCAATCTGGGTGAAGTTTCCATGTTCTCCCCATGTCCACTTGGGTTCCTCCGGGTTCTCCAGTTTCCTCCCACAGTCCAAAAAACATGGATCAAGGTCAACTGAATTATCCAAATTGCCCCATATAGAGTGTGTCTGTGTGAGTGAGTATGTGTCCAGCGAAGGATTGGCGCCCTGTCCTGGGTGTATCTGCCCAGCGCCCGAAACGTTCTCCCCTGGATGGGCATGGGGAACACCCCCACGACCCTAGTAGAGGATAAAGCAGAAGATAATCGATGGATGGATGGACTCTTGGACATAGAACACATCTGCATCAAGGCGGTGACTGAAAGCTCGCACTGTTTCACCTTAAAAAACGTATAAGACTTTAGCGCCACACGCGTTAAAATGATTAAAGCTCTTAATCGATGACACACTGCAGTGTGAACGCAATGCCTTAGATACATTTTGTCCCAAAGGTCAGTATGAGATTTGCATGCAAACCACACACGCCGTCAACCACCGGCAACATGACATAGACATCAGCTTTCTTACCACGACACACTTCCTGTTCCCGCCTGTTTGCCTGCCGCTGCTGACAGACTTCCTGTTTTCACTGCCGTCTTCTGCAAACTGGAAGAAAACAGTACGAAGTAAGCTCATCATCAGAACATATGTGCACAAAGCAGGAATCCACAAGGGAAGTGTGACTGCGTGCTGCAGTTTGCACCCGTGTGCACAACAACAGTCTACAACAGTGATTCTCAATTATTTTCTGTTAAGCCCCCCCTAGGAAGAAGAAAACTTTTTGCACCCCCCCCCCCCCCACTTTTACATTTTGTATTTTTACACGCCCACTGTAGTATGATTTGTCTATAAATTTGTTCTAAGTATTAGGGGTGAGCTGCAATATTCGCTGATTCGACGATTCGTTCCGGAGAACCGTAGTCGACTATGAACCTCATAGTCGAATGTACCATTTTGACCACATGGGGGTGCCCATGGCTGCTGCTAAGCATTAGTTTTTACATGAAATGTCTTTGTTTTCATCCTTTGAAGTGGAAAAAAGTCCAGAACGGGGATCCCATTTACGAAAAACAAGTAAAATATAAAAAAAAAAAATATATTTTTTAAAAACCACGCTTATAGCGCCATCTTGTGGTGAAATTTTAACTGATTCGACTATCAGTCGACTACAGGGAAAATCTGACGAATCAGATTCGACTATGAAAATCCTTTGTTGAATACACCCCTAATAAGTACACCTCTTTTATAACAATAAAGAAAACAAAAGAGAAAGAAATATAGATCAACTTAGAACAAAGAATCATTTGATTAACTTTGTTTTTTAGTTTGTAACAGAAACGAATGAAATCCTTATTTAAACTAGAAATATTTTTGACCTGACTGGCATTTGATACTGAAAAATGAAATGATATAAAATCAATAAATAATAATCAATTCATCAGCAACATTCATTCAGGAGCTCAATTTATTAACACTTTAACCTACAAAACTAAAATTAATACAACAATTTGTGCTGTTTTTTTATCAAAATAAGGAAATCAGAACTAATGTCTACTAGGGGTGAGCTGCAATATTCGCTGATTCGGCGATTCGATTCGGAGAACCGTAGTGGACTATGAACCTCATAGTCAAATGTACCATTTTGACCACATGGGGGAGCCCATGGCTGCTGCTAAGCATTAGTTTTTACATGAAATGTCTTTGTTTTCGTTATATATATGGCCTTTTGTCAAATAAAATCATCCTAATTTTTAGGTTTTTAGGGTTTTTTTAGGTTTTTCCTTTGAAGTGGAAAAAAGTCCAGAACGGGGATCACATTTACGGTGCTCTAGAAAAACAAGTAAAATATAAAAAAAAAATCTTTTTTAAAAACCATGCTTATAGCGCCATCTTATGGTGAAATTTTAACGGATTCGACTATCAGTCGACTATAGGGAAAATCTGACGAATCAGACTCGACTATGAAAATTCTTTGTTGAATACAGCCCTAATGTCTACAACGCGTCCGTTCTGCAGCGCACAGCTTTTCTGAAGCAGCTTTCATAAAGCGTTCTGATTGCTGGCTATACGCGTCACGTTTTCGATTAAAAACTCGAGCGGTTATCAGCGTGATTGGGGTGTAATGTCTTTAAGTGACGCCTTCATTTATTTGGCTTCACGCTGTCCACTGCCAACATTTAAAGACACAGAAGACACGCCGGTCTTTCTTCGTCTCCACCTTCATTACAGTGAAACCAAGCGCTACATACACTTTCCTCGTTTTAACTTTCGGTTGACTTTTGTTGCTCTGTGATATCTTGTTATGCGCCCCCCCAGGGCACTGTGCCCCCCCAGGGGGGCGCGCCCCACTATTTGAGAAGCACTGGTCTACAATGATGATGACACAAGTAATCTTTAAAGTTCGACTTATCGACTATTAAACGCTTGTAGAATAAGATCACATGCTTGAGTTTATTAATCGATATTCCGGCGCAGGTGGTGTCTCACCGCTCTCGCTGCTGTTGCTGTGCCCGCTCTCTTTCTTGCCAGAGCTGCAGTGTGCCAGGCCTCCTCTTCTCCTCCAGAGTGGGACTAGATGGAGAACCTGACTCTGCTGAGTCACTGCCAAGACTTCTCCTGCAGAGGAACAGTACATCCTTAAAAAGATTGCCGCATGCTGACGGGCCTGAGAATGCTGGGGTTTCATGTCTGATGACCGAAACCGAAACAACTCCATCATTATGTATTATGTGCAGGAGTACCGCATGAATAAACGTTGGAATGTGGTAAATCTATTTATTTATTTCTGTTTTAACACCATGGGCGGCACGGTGGCTTAGTGGTTAGCACGTTCGACTCTCAGCGCTAGGGATTCCCGGTTCGGATCCCCATCTGGGTGGAGTTTCCATGTTCTCCCCGTGTCTGCGTGGGTTTCCTCCGGATTCTCCGGTTTCCTCCCACAGTCCAAAAACATGGATCAAGTCAATTGAATTCTCAAAAATTGCCCCATATAGAGTGTGTTTGTGTGAGTGAGTGTGTGTCCAGTGATGGATTGGTGTCCTGTCCTGGGTCTATCTGCCCAGCGCCCGAGACGTTCTCCCCTGGATGGGCATGGGGAACCCCACCGCGACCCTAATAGAGGATAAAGCGGAAGATAATGAATGAATGAATGTTTTAACACCATATTCAGCATAGTATGCTATTCAATGGCAGGATATGGTACAAATTTACAGTCTGTATACTTTTACTTGGTCCTTATATTCCAGTCACGGCTATATTTCCGATTTTATGTTTATAGTTGTGAGATATTTCGGCATCGTTCTCGAGTTGGCCCAAGTGAGAGCTTCCTCGATGGTTTTTGAACGTGGTAAAGAAAAGCAAATGGGGACAAGGTTTAACAGGAAAGAAAGCAAACAAGAAATCTGCGATAAAAAGAGGAATCTGCAGCTTTAACCATCCATCCTTATCATCTGCTTTATCCTCTACTAAGGTTGCAGGGGTGGGGGGGGTTCCCCATCCAGGGGAGAACGTTTCGGGCGCTGGGCAGATACACCCAGGATAGGGCGGCATTTATCGCTGGACACACACTCACTCACACAGACACACTCTATATGGGGCAATTTGGAGAATTCAATTGACCTTGATCCATGTTTTTGGACTGTGGGAGGAAACCGGAGAACCCGGAGGAAACC
This sequence comes from Corydoras sp. C115, assembly GCA_019802505.1. NCBI lineage: Eukaryota > Metazoa > Chordata > Actinopteri > Siluriformes > Callichthyidae > Corydoras > Corydoras sp. C115. The sequence continues at coordinate 3,517,563 of JAFMOC010000083.1, read as the reverse complement.
CACGTGGACACGGGGAGAACATGGAAACTCCACCCAGATTGGGATTCGAACGCACTGAGAGGAGAACATGCTAACCACTAAACCACCGTGAAGCCCTGCATCTTTAACCGATTTAATCATTCATCCATTATCTTCCGCTTTTACCTTCTATCAGGGTCGGGGGGGGGGGGGGGGGGGGGGGGGGGGGGGGGGGCGTTGGATGTCACCGGGAGGGGGAGATACACCCAGGACAGGGGTCACCAATCATCACACATCAGGGGAGAAGAGGTTTATGGGCGCTGGGCAGATACACCCAGGACAGGGCGCCAATCCATCACTGGACACACACTCACTAACACACATACTCTATATGGGGCAATTTGGAGAATTCAGTTGACTTTGATCCATGTTTTTGGACTGTGGGAGGAAACCGGAGAATCTGGAGAGGCAATTTTGAGAATTCAATTTATTGGGGGGGGGGGGGTGTTCCCCCATGCCCATCCAGGGGAGAACATTTCGAGCGCTGGGCAGATACACCCAGGATAGGGCGCCAATCTATCACTGGACACACACTCACTCACACAAACACACTCTATATGGGGCAATTTGGAGAAGTCAATTTATTGGGGGGGGGGGGGGTGTTTCCCCATGCCCATCCAGGGGAGAACATTTCAGGCACTGGGCAGATACACCCAGGACAGGGCGCCAATCTATCACTGGGCACTGGGCATACTCACTCACACAGACACACTCTATATGGGGCAATTTGGAGAATTCAATTCCAAAGACCAAGACCTTGAGCCATGTTTTTGGATTTTGGGAGGACACCCCTAGCGCCGAGAGGTGAACCTGCTAACCACTAAGCCACCGCGCCGGCCGTCTGGAACTAATGAATCAAAATTAAGGTCACAATGCGAAACTTCACAGGCGAAACTTTAGTTAATAAGCGCTTTGGTGTAATTAATAATTTGCCATGAAATGCAGTTAAAGTGAAGGGTTTTTTTTGTTTTGTTTTTATGCTAATGAGTTAGTGGTAAAAACACAGCGAGGCAGGGATTTTTATGAACATGTAGAGGCTAAACAATAGCTTTGAGCGCCATGCGCATGCCTACAAAATCCAAAGTACAGCACGATTGTGTAAGAGCAGGATATAACTGAACTTGTAAAAGCAGGTCTGAAATTCAGTACGAACCATTTGGGCGAGTGCAGAGTACATATGAGAAGGCAGAAAAGCGCTCTCAAATAGGAATTTCTCTGAAAGGAGCTATTTACTGGAGAGGCTCCCGGGAAACTATGTAGCGGATTTTTTTTTCTGTTTGCATTCCCACCGCAGAAGAAAATGAATTCATTAATGCAGCTGATAGATTCTGTTCTGCTCTTTATTTCTTCTACACCTGGTTGTCGAGTCTTGATTTGCTCTTTTGCTGATTTTTATAGACTGTGTGATAGGGGTGAGCTGCAATATTCGCTGATTCGGGCGCTGGGCAGATACACCCAGGACAGGACACCGATCTATCACTGGACACACACTCACTCACACAGACACACTCTATATGGGGCAATTTGGAGAATTCAATTGACCTTCATCCATGTTTTTGGAATCTGGGAGGAAACCGGAGAACCCGGAGGAAACCCACACGGACACGGGGAGAACATGGAAACTCCAACCAGATTGGGATTGGAACTGGGAATCCCTAGAGCTGAGAGGAGAACATGCTAACCACTAAGCCACAGTACCACTCTGTTTCTAAAATAATATACGAATTTAATACATCCATCCATCCATCCATTATCTTCCACTTTATCCTCAATTAGGGTCGTGGGGGGGTTCCCCATGCCCATCCAGGGGAGAACGTTTCAGGCGCTGGGCAGATACACCCACGACAGGACGCCAATCTATCACTGTACACACACACACTCACTCACACAGACACATGTATATGGGGCAATTTGGAGAATTCAATTGACTTGATCTATGTTTTTGGACTGTGGAAACCGGAGAACCCGGAGGAAACCCATGCGGACACGGGGAGAACATGGAAACTCCATCCAGATTGGGATTCGAACTGGGAATCCCTAGAGGAGAACATGCTAACCACTAAGCCACCGTGCCGTGGTATTTACACATCCAAATTTTAAAATAATATTTAAAAAAGAGGGCATATGATCTGCAGGTTCGAATCCCGATCTGGGTGAAGTTTCCATGTCCTCCCCGTGTCGGCGTGGGTTATCTCCCACAGTCCAAAAACATGTACTCAAGGTAAATGTGGGTGCTCTAAATTGCCCCTATATAGTGTATGTGTGTCTGTGTGAGTGAGTGTGTGCCCAGCGATAAATTGGCGTCTTATCCTGGGTGTATCTGCCCAGCGCCCGAAACGTTCTCCCCTGGATGTGTATGGGGACACCAACCCCTGCAACTCTAGTTAGTTTCTGGCAAATGGAACCATTTAGAATAATATAAGTTTAATCCGGGCAGCACGGTGGCTTAGTGGTTGGCATGTTCTCCTCTCAGCACTAGGGATTCCCAGTTCGAATCCCAATCTGAGTGGAGTTTCCATGTTCTCCCCGTGTCCATGTGGGCTTCCTCAAGGTTCTCTGGTTTCCTCCCACAGTCCAAAAACATGGATCAAGGTCAATTAAATTCTCCAAATTGCCCCATATAGAGTGTCTGTGTGAGTGAGTGTGTACCCAGCGATAGATTGGCATCCTGTCCTGGGTGTATCTGCCCAACGCCCGAAACCTTCTCCTCTGGATGGGTTTCCTCCCACAGTCCAAAAACATGGATCAAGGTCAATTGAATTCTCCAAAATTGCCCCATATAGAGTGCGATTGAGTCTGTGCCCGGCAATAGATTGGCGCTCTGCCCAACGCCTGTAACGTTCTACCCTGGATGGGCATGGGGTACCCCCCCCCCCCCCGCGACCCTAGTAGAGGATAAATTAGAAGATAATGGACGGATGGAAATGTAATCCAGCTTCTTATGGTAAAGTTGCAAAGATCATTATTTTGAGTAGTCCATGCAGGCTTCAAGGTCAGCGCAGAGTCTTCAGAAGACCTGAAACCGTAAAACAGTGAGGTGCATGAAATGTCTTTCGCACGAATGAGGGAATACTGCTCTGTATGAAAGTATTGAGACTTGGGTTGTTACAAAGCCATGGCATACTGAACATATAATGGTGCTCATTGAAGTGCGAAATGAACGTTTTCCTGCTGTTCACCCAAAGCTTCGTCGTCCTTTTTCTATTTTATATTGATCTTAATGATTAATGAAATTACAACAACATCCACACACCCCACTCTCAACGGCAGCTGCTTTAACCACAGTGAGGCATCAGTTTCACAGTGAGTGAAATGGCAGATTGCACCACACATTAACGCTCAACAGTCAGCCTTGAAAACAAGCAACTCTGCATAGAATTCATTAAACATCCATCCATTATCTTCTGCGTTATTATCTTTATGCTTTACTAGGGTCACGGGGGGTGGGTTGGTTCCCCCCGCCCATCCAGGGGAGAACGTTTCAGGGGCTGGGCAGATACACCCAGGACAGGGCACCAGTATATAACTGGGTACACAGTCACTCACACAGACACACTCTATATGGGGCAATTTGGAGAATTGAATTATCCTTGATCCATGTTTTTGGACTGTGGGAGGAAAGCGGAGAACCCGGAGGACACCCATGCGGACGGGACACGGGGAGAACATGGAAACTCCACCCAGATTGGGATTCAATCTGGGAATCCCTAGTGCTGAGAGGAGAACATGGTAAATACTAAAGCGAAGGTGTTGACATGTCTCTGCATCGCAACTGCCCTGATCCACTGAAAAGGTTCTGCTAACTTAATTTCATAGAACTTTAAAGGTGATGTTGGAAGCTTTTTATTGGAAGATTATTGAAATCAGTTTATTACAAAAAGAAACAGTATTGTTTCTAATATCCATCCATCCATTATCTTCCACTTTATCCTATATTAGGGTCGTGGGGGGGTTCCCCATGCCCATCCAGGGGAGGACGTTTCAGCCACTGGGCAGATACACCCAGGACAGGACGCCAATCTATCACTGGACACACACTCACTCACACAGACACACTCTATATGGGGCAATTTGGAGAACTAAATTGACTTGATCCATTGTTGGACTGTGGGAGGAAACCGGAGAACCCAGAGGAAACCCACATGGACACGGGGAGAACATGGAAACTCCACCCAGATTGGGATTGTAACCGGGAATCCCTAGCGCTGAGAGGAGAACATGTTAACCACTAAGCCACCGTGCCGCTCTGATTCTAATATAATATCCGAATTTAATCCATCCATCCATTATCTTCCCCTTTATCCTCTACTAGGGTCGTGGGGGGGTTCCCCATGCCCATCCAGGGGAGAACGTTTCGGGCGCTGGGCAGATACACCCAGGACAGGACACCAAATCATCACTGGGCACACACTCACTCACACAAACACTCTCTATATGGGGCAAATTAAAGAATTCAATTGACTTGATCCATGCTTTTGGACAGTGGGAGGAAACCGGAGAACCCGGAGGAAACCCACGCGGACATGGGGAGAACATGGAAACTCCACCCAGATGGGGATTCGAATCGGGAATCCCTAGCGCTGAGAGGAGAACATGCCAACCACTAAGCCACCGTGTTATTCGTACAATATACAAATTTAATACACCATAATATATTAATTATAATATAAATAACACCCGGTAAACTGTAGGCTGGTTATAATGTAAAAGTTAGAGTTGTGAGTCTTTGCTGGATAACTGAAGGGGCATTCCAGCAGCTTTGGGAGGAAACTAAACTGAAAATGACTGTTGACTTTTCCCAGCTCCTCAAACAGGCACAGGAGAATGACCTTGATAAATACAAGGGAGTTGGAACCAGAACGAACAAGAAATCGTGGCTATACTATAGGCAGGCATCCAGCGATCTTTAAAATAAACAAATGGAAGGACTTGTCGCTGAATCACACACACGCTCTTTAGAAATGACCGCATGGTCATAAAGACAATAGGCCACATTCGATATCCCATAGAACTCGTATAACTGGTGCGTTCCTTCTGCTTTCATTATGAGCCGGTTCTCGTCCTGCTGTGTGTACTCAGAGCATTACCTGCTGCCCACGTATTCGGGACTGTGTGAAGGTGTGGACGTGCTGCTTTCAGGCTTCTCCTGAAAAACATAAAGCAAAGGGACCAGTAAGAGACAAAGCGCCGATACACAATCCGAAATAATACGTTTGGGATGGGAAAGATCTAGAATACAGACTTCATGAACAAACATTTAGATCACAAAAAAAATTAGCAATTTTTTAGGGGGCGCCCTTTTGTCAGGTTCCAGGTCAGCAGAGCCATGAGATGGATTTTGGGATGGGAAGTAAAGAGAAAGATCTAGAATACATATTAGAACAAACGGTTAGATCACGGTTTTTTTTAGTGGTTATTATATTAGATAATAATATTACGTTGTACGGTGGCATGTCGCCTGTTCTCAGCGCTAGGGATTCCCGGTTCCAATCCCAATCTGGGTGGAGTTTCCATGTTCTCGTGTCTGTGTGGGTTTCCTCTGGGTTCTCCGGTTTCCTCCCACAGTCCAACAACATGGATTAAGGTCAATTGAATTCTCCAAATTGACCCATATAGAGTGTGTCTGTGTGAGTGAGTGTGTGTCCACTGATAGACTGGTGTCCTGTCCTGGGTGTATCTGCCCAGCGCCTGAGACGTTCTCCCCTGGATGGGCATGGGGAACCCCCCTGCGACCCTAGTAGAGGATAAAGCAGGAGATAATGGATGGATGGGATTTATAATATTACAAATGGTTTCTACAGGGGACGGCACGGTGGCTTAGTGGTTAGCATGTTCTCCTCTCAGCGCTAGGGATTTCCGGTTCGAATCCCAATCTGGGTGGAGTTTCCATGTTCTCATGTCCGTGTGGGTTTCCTCCGGGTTCTCCGGTTTCCTTCCACAGTCCAAAAACATGGATTACGGTCAAGTGAATTCTCCAAATTGCCCCATATAGAGTGTGTATGTGTGAGTGAGTAGGTTGGCGCAGAGTCCTGGGTATATCTGCCCAGCGCCCGAGACGCTCACCCCTGGATGGGCATGAGGAACACCCCCCCCCCCCCCCCACAACCTGCATGTCCTCTTGTGCATTATTGCTTTATTAACTATCCATCCATCCATTATCTTCCACTTTATCCTCTACTAGGATCGCCGGGGGGTTCCCCATGCCCATCCAGGGAAGAACTATGGGTGCCAATCTATCGCTGGGCACACACTCACTCACACAGACATACTCTATATGGGGCAATGTTTCATTTAGCCATGTTTTTGGACGTGGGAGGAACCCCGGACCCATGCGGACACGGGGAGATTAACTGGAAACTACCCAGATTGGATTCGAGGTTAGTGTGAAACAAAGCTATGCCACCCGCTTTGTAACTACTAAACATTTTGTAAATTTAACATTTTGTAGCTCAGCGGTCGGTTAGTGTGTTGGACTGTCAATCTGAAGGTTGTGGGTTCAAATCCCAGGTCCACTGAAGTTACCAGTGTGGGTCCTTGAGCAAGACCCTTAACCCTCATTGCTCCAGGGATGTTTGATGAACCCTGTGCTCACCTTGTAAGTCGCTTTGGATAAAAGCGTCCAATAAATGACCAAATGTAATGTAAATGTAATGTATTGTATTCATTTTTAATGCCAAAAATGTTTTAAGTCAAGAAACGCAAGAGGCTGGGAGCTATAGCAAAGTCTTTATCCATCAATAAGCATGTATTATTGTACTAAGCAAATACAATGATTGCAACGAATAAATGCAACTGACAATAGGTTCAGTTTGATGATCACGACAACATAACACTACAGGGCGGTCCTTGTCTAAATACATTTGAGAAGTCTTTTAGAAAAAAACGTTACTCTTGAATTGTTTGCCTCTGTGAGCGAGGATTGAGAAACAGGTCGAAAAATTTCAAAACACTGAGTTCATCAATATGAGAATTGTGCAACTGACCAACTTTTAACGTGTTAACAGAGATGGAACGTAAGGCTGAGTCTCACTATAGATCTACATAGACAAACTTAATTTTATAAATCACATCCACATTTTTCTTATTTCAAATTAATTAAATTAATGTAAAAAAATTATTAATAATGCAACAAAATCACCAGTAATTATTAATGGTGACATAAATCCACAGATGGCACATTCTAATAAATAATGCATTATTTAATACCATTAGCAACTACGGGATTGTGGAATACGTTCTCCTCTCAGCGCTAGGGATTCCCAGTAGCAATCCCAATCTGCGTAGAGTTTCCATGCTCTCGTGGGTTTCCTCTCGTCCTCGTGGGTTTCCTCCGGGTTCTCCGGTTTCCTCCCACAGGCCAAAAACATGGATCAAGGTCAAAATTCCCCTATATAGAGTGTGTGTGTGTGTGTGCCCAGCGATAGATTGGCGCCCTGTCCTGGGTGTATCTGCCCAGTGCCCGAAACATCCTCCCCTGGATGGGCATGGGTAACCCCTCCCCCTGACCCTAGTAGAGGACAAAGCATAAGATAATGGATGGATGGATTGTGGAATACACATTTTGGACTACCGGTTTATTACAATAGTGATGTTGGGTGTAATGTGTCCTTCTGACCTTTGGGGGCGATGATTGTGAAAGACTGCAAGGCTCCGGTTTGCCACTTTCCTCCACCTCTTCGGCTACACTGCTGTCAATGAAATCCACCTGCTCCAGAACGCCGTTCACTTTAAAATGAGGAAAGGAGGCAGAGTTCAGTTGGGTGGTGTGTAGCAGTGCTGGACTTCCAGTATCCGGGGTGGGACGGGGTGAATACCTCGGGGTGTATCCAGCAGTATGTCCTTCTCTTCTTCTTCCTGAAAATTGTTGTGCTGCTCCCGGGACATTTCGGCCAAGCGCATAGATCTCTCCGAAAACTCGTCAGCGGACTAAACAGAAAGAGAATTAATTAGTGATAAAGTGATGCCTACAGTGTTTACACACTGAGGAATTAGTCCTCAATATTTAACCCAGGCACGGTGGCTTGGTGGTTAGCATGTTCTCCTCTCAGCGCTAGGGATTCCCGGTTCGAATCCCAATCTGGGTGGAGTTTCCATGTTCTCCCCGTGTCCGTGTGGGTTTCCTCCGGGTTCTCTGGTTTCCTCCCACAGTCCAAAAACATGGATCAAGTCAACTGAATTCTCCAAATTGCCCCATATAGAGTGTGTCTGTGTGAGTGAGTGTGTGTCCAGTGATAGATTGGTGTCCTGTCCTGGGTGCATCTGCCCAGCGCCTGAAATGTTCTCCCCTGGATGGGCATGGGGAACCCCCCCCACGACTCTAATAGAGGATAAAGCGGAAGATAATGGATGAATGGATGTTTAACCCATCCGTGCAGTGACACACACACACACACACACTGAGTGAAGTGAGCATCATCCACTTCATGGTTGTCCTTATTACTTTGTGGAACAAGAGTGGGGGGGGGGGGGGGTTCCCCATGCCCAGGGGAGAACGTTTCGGGCGCTGGGCAGATACACCCAGGACAGGGCGCCATATATCGCTGGACACACACTCACTCACTCACACAGACACAAACACACTCTATATGGGGCAATTTGGAGAATTCAATTGACCTTGATCCATGTTTTGGACTGTGGGAGGAAACTGGAGAACCCGGAGGAACCCACGCGGACACGGGGAGAACATGGAAACTCCACCCAGATTGGGATTCGAACCGGGAATCCCTAGTGCTGAGAGAACATGCTAACCACTAAGCCCCTTTAATAATAATAATAATAATAATAATGATAATAAAAAAACATTTCTATTATTGCATCAGCTGTTATCAAAATAACATTTCCCGATTATATAGATATTAATTAGTAACAAGCAAAATATTTAAAAAATATTTTTTTAAAAAACACCCCTATCCATTTATTTTTTACATGAGGCTACTATGGCAACTTTAATACCTCATTTCCTGACCATCTCTTGCTGCCACTGTCCACACTGTTAAAACCCGAGTCCAGACCACCATACTGACCAGGGAACAGCTCCTGATCTGAAAGACTAAAAGTGGAAAAAACACACATTTATTAAGCAAATGTTAATTATCGGGCCCCTCTGAACAGCTAACTGCTGTTTGATCAACGTGGGATCTGAACCCAACAATAATGAGCATTTTTCTATTTAAAAAGGAAAAAAAAAAAAAAAAATGAATCTGATCTAGCACCACCCTTTATTGACCCTTACCAGCTGCTGAACCCACTGGGTCGCAAAACTCTCTCCATCTTGCAAGCCTCCATATTCAGGTATTTAAAGATGTGGGTTTTCCCTTTTGAACAGATCTGTGCTGGGGGCATCTGCAAAGGATTGTTGTCCAGAAAGATGAGCTGCAGATGCCGTAGGTGCCGGTAGCACACGGGGACGTGGGTAATGCGGTTGCAGGAGACATCCAGGCGGACGAGCGGCAACTCCGAGAGTTCTGCACAAGCAAGGGTTCGAGTTCAGTTATCAATTTTTTGTTATTGTCTAGAAAATGATTATATATTATAAATTATTAGGAAGTTGGAGCCCTAATGAAAATTTCAATAAATAATTTTAGTTAAAGGCTTAAGGCATTGAAGTTATATGTAAGATCAAAAAGTACAAAATGTGAATGTGAGTTTATATATATATATATATATATATATATATATATATATATATATATATATATATATATATATATATACACACACACACACATATATATATATATATATATATATATATATATATATATATATATATATATATATATATATATATATATATATATATATATATATATATATATTAGGGCGGCACGGTGGCTTAATGGTTAGCATCTTCTCCTCTCAGCACTAGGGATTCCCGGTTCGAATCCCCATCTGGGTGGAGTTTCCATGTTCTCCCCGTGTCCGCGTGGGTTTCCTCCGGGTTCTCCGGTTTCCTCCCACAGTCCAAAAACATGGATCAAGTCAATTGAATTCTCAAAATTGCCCCATATAGAGTGTGTCTGTGTGGGTGAGTGTGTGCCCAGCGATGGATTGGCGCCCTGTCCTGGGTTTATCTGCCCAGCGTCCGAGACGCTCTTCCCTGGATGGGCATGGGGAACCCCCCCCACGACCCTATTAGAGAATAAAGCGGGAGATAATGAATGAATGAATATATATATATATATATATATATATATATATATATATATATATATATATATATATATATATATATATATATATATATATACTAGAAGTGCAATGTATACATTATTTACATAAAGTGCAGTAGTAACAGTGACTGGTGCATGGAGAGGTGAAGTATTTAAATGTAGATACATAATATGAGCATGATATAATGTGAGCATATATACATGATATATACATAGTATGTACATGATATAAGGATATAAAGTGCATACGGGTCAAAAGGTGCAGAGAAGCGGTTGTGCAAAAGAGAAATTTTATGTTATATGCTTCATTCATTCATTCATTATCTTCCGCTTTATTAGGTTTGCGGGGGGGTTCCCCATACCCATCCAGGGGAGAACGTTTCGGGCGCTGAGCAGATACACCCAGGACAAAGCACCAATCTATCACTGGGCACACACTCACTCACACTGACACACTCTATATGGGGCAATTTGGAGAATTCAATTGACTTGATCCATGTTTTTGGACTGTGGGAGGAAACCGAAGAACCCGGAGGAAACCCACGCGGACACGGGGAGAACATGGAACCTCCACCCAGATGGGGATTTGAACCGGGAATCCCTAGTACTGAGAGGCGAACGTGCTAACCACTAAGTCGCCTGTTATATGCTTTAGAAATGAAATTGATTTTACAGTTATAACTTGTAATCATGTGCTAATGGGTTTCTGTCATGAACATCTATTTTTTTCCTTCATGGTCAGAGATATTAAGCTGAATGTAGTGTAGCGTTTCCCTGGTTTTCAGACGAGCTATGCTTCATTAGTGAGGACACACAATAAAAGCCTTGGCAAGTGAAATAACTGCCTTCAGGGATGGGCATACTCACTGAAGCAGATTTCGGGATGCTTTCAATGGCTTTCTAGCTGCTTACCCTCCAGATAGGCCAGCATTGTGTGTGTGTGTGTGTGTGTGCGCGGTGTTGGTGACTAAGTGATGAACTCACCCTCTGGCAAGGTCGTGAGCTGATTTCTCCTCAAGTTCAAATCCCGTAAAAACTCCAGCTGCCCCAGTTCCACCGGCAAACATTGCAACTCATTACAGCTCACATCCTGCAGACATGAAGATCAGAGTGAAAATGCTCGTCTCATATCCATCCATTCAATATTTTACCTGCTTTCAGATACATATACAATATTCGGGCATTCAAGAAATCTGATGAAAGCATGCAACAGCGTTAAGAAAGGGCTTAGTGACGTGTGTGTGTGTGTGTGTGTGTGTGTGTGTGTGTGTGTGTGTGTGGACGTACCAGTTGCCGGAGGTTTGTGAGGGTGTGTATAGATGTAGGAATGACCGAGAGCTTGTTGTTGCTGATGTTGAGCACTCGCAACAGGGGAAGCTCACATACTGATGGTGGCAAAGCCGACAGTTGATTGCGACTGAAAGACAAAAGGGTTTTATAATTTCATAGATTATATATCGTTGAAATGGGCGGCACGGTGGCTTAGTGGTTGGCATGTTCTCCTTTTAGCGCGAGGGATTCCCGGTTCGAATCCCAATCTGGGTGGAGTTTCCATGCAATTATGTTAGCAGAAACTTTTCAGTGGATGAGGTCAGTTGTGACGTGTCAACACCTTTGCTTTAGTGGTTGGCATGTTCTCCTCTCAGCGCAAGGGATTCCCGGTTTGAATCCCAATCTGGCTGGAGTTTCCATGTTCTCCCCGTGTTCGCGTGGGTTTCCTCCGGGTTCTCCGGTTTCCTCCCACAGTCCAAAAACATGGATCAAGTTAATTGAGTTCTCTAAATTGCGCCATATAGAGTGTGTCTGTGTGAGTGAGTGTGTGCCCAGCGATGGATTGGCGCCCTGTCCTGGGTGTATCTGCCCAGCGCCCGAAACGTTCTCCCCTGGATGGGCATCATATAGAGTGAGAAAGAGTTTTCATTATATATTAAGTTTAATTTTTTTTTTAATAATTCATTCATTCATTATCTCCCGCTTTATCCTCTATTAGGGTCGCGGTGGGGTTCTCCATGCCCATCCATGGGAGAACGTTTCGGGCGCTGGAAAGATACACCCAGGACAGGGCGCCAATCCATCGCTGGGCACACACTCACTCACACAGACACACTCTATATGGGGCAATTTGGAGAACTCAATTGACTTGATCCATGTTTTTGGACTGTGGGAGGAAACCGGAGAACCCGGAGGAAACCCACGCGGACACGGGGAGAACATGGAAACTCCACCCAGATGGGAATTCGAACCGGGAATCCCTAGCGCTGAGAGGAGAACGTGCTAAACACTAAGCCACCGTGCCGCCACTTTTTAAATAATAATACATTTCTATTTTTTTAGATTCATATTTTATTTTCAAACAGAGAGAGTAATCATGGCTGGTTGAAAAATCAATATGTTACTCTTTAAGCTTTCAAGTTTCCACTGCATGACATAAGGATGTCTAGATGTCAGCTAAAAAGTATAAATATAAATAAATGTTTTATTTTATATATTAGTTATTTTAGTAAAGCTTACTAAACCATCTACAGTGTGTGTGTGTGTGTGTGTGTGTGTGTGTGTATGTGTGTGTGTGAGGCACCTGAGGTTGAGGTAGGTGAGGGTCTGCAGCTGACAGAGGGAGGAGGGTATTGAGCGTACGCAGTTGTGATAGATGCTAAGTGTCTCCAGTGAGATGAACTGGCACAGCTCCTCGGGCAGCTCACACAGCCGGTTCTTCGACAAGTCTGACGGAACGAAACAAACATAAGATACTCATCAGACTCTGCATTTCAACAGATAATATTACATTTGTAAGAAGAGCTACAGAGGTGTTGTTTGCTTTTACCACCAATGCACATCATACAGAAGTGAGGCATATCCATCCATCCATCCGCTTCATCCTATACTAGGGTCGTGGGGAAGTTCCCCATGCCCATCCAGGGGAGAACATCTCGGGCGCTGGGCAGATACACCCAGGACAGGACGCCAATCTATCACTGGACATACACTCACTCACACAGACATACACACTCTATATGGGGCAATTTGGAGAACTCAATTGACTTGATTCCATGTTTTTAGATTGTGGGAGGAAACCGGAGAACCCGGAGGAAACCCACGCGGACCCACGGGGAGAACATGGAAACTCCACCCAGATGGGGATTCGAACCAGGAATCCCTAGAGGAGAACATGCTAACCACTAAGCCACCGTGCCGCCCTAAGCATATCCATCCATCCATCCATTGTCTTCCGCATTATCCTCTATTATGGTCACGGGGGGTTCCCCATGCCCATCCAGGGGAGAACGGTTCGGGTGCTGGGCAGATACACCCAGGACAGGATGCCAATCTATCGCTGGGTACACACTCACTCACACAGACACTCTATATGGGGCAATTTGGAGAACTCAATTGACCATGATCCATGTTTTTGGACTGTGGGAGGAAACCGGAGAACCCGGAGGAAACCCACGCGGACACGGAGAACATGGAAACTCCACCCAGATGGGGATTCGAACCAGGAATCCCTAACGCTGAGAGGAGAACGTGCTAACCACTAAGCCACCGTGCCGCCCGAAGCAAATACAGATAAACAAATTAAATCCATTTTCCATTTATTTTTTTACCTCATGCCAAGAAAAAGGCAGCACACAGTAGGGGTAAAAAAATAACGATCTGCTTTGATGCATCAACAAACGAAAAGGGCCAGAAAGCTGGATTTATAGCGTATAGATGGATGTGTGGCCTTTTTTCCCACCTTCTTTGTCCCTTTCAGTAACACTTGGTACGGCACTAAATAAAACTCAATATTTAATACCGATTTAAACCAGTGGATTAGTGAAAATCCAAGATGACAAATGTTCTAAGTGTACTTGGTAACAATAATAGCTCAGTTCATTTAAGTGAAATATTTAAGTGATCTATTTTGCCTACTGTGTATACCAGTGCTTCTCAAACAGTGCGGTTCCTGGGGGGGCGCATAACAAGAAATCACAGAGCAAGTGATATTAAGTGCATTGAACAAACCCTCAAGATACAACATGGAGAAATATTTAACAGAGATGAGGAGAGAGACGAAGATAATGAGAGCAACAAAAGTCAACCGAAAACTAAAACGAGGAAAGTGTATGTAGCGTTTGGTTTCACTGTAACTGAGGTGGAGACGAAGAAAGACCGGTGTGTCCTCTGTGTCTTAAAATGTTGGCAGCGGACAGCGTGAAATAAATGAAGGCGTCACTTAAAGACATTCCACCCCAATCACGCTGATAACCGCTCGAGTTTTTAATCGTAAACGTGACGCGCAGAGCCAGCAATCATCCCGCTTTATGAAAACTACTACAGAAAAGCTGTGCTGCAGAACGGGCACGTTGGCAACATGAGTTCTGTCTTCATTATTTTGATTAAAAAAAAATGTTGCTGATGAATTTTTCAGTATCAAATTCCAGTCGGTTCAAAAACGTTTCTCGTTTAAATAAGGATTTCATTCGTTTCTGATACAAACTACAAAACAAAGTTAATAAAATGATTCTTTGTTCTAAGTTGATCTATATTTCTTTCTTTTTTGTTTTCTTTATTGTTATAGAAGAGGTGTACTTATAAAAAATTTATAGACAAATCATACTACAGTGGTCGTAGTGGGGGGGGGGGGGGTGAGTGTGCGTGTGTGTGTGTGTGTGGTGGGGGGGTGCAAAATGTTTTCTTTTTCCTAGGGGGGGCTTAACAGAAAATAATTGAGAATCACTGGTGTATACACACAGAGGAATTTATCCTCCTCATTTAACCCATCCGTGCAACACACATATACACACACTGAGTGAAGTGAGCACATGTGCCCAGAGTGGTGGGCAGCACTATACCCGGCATCAAGGGAGCGATTGTGGTTAGATGCCTTGCCCAAGAGCACTTCAGCCGTAGTACCTGGTGAGACCAGGAATCGAACCAGAGACCTTCAGGTCGACAGCATTGGTTGTTACACACCATTCAAGGAGGATAAGCCTCCCACTGAGTTTCCAGTTTTCAGACTAGGGTCGAGGGGGGGGGTAACCCATGCCCATCCAGGGGAGAATGTTTCGGCGCTGGGCACCCAGGACAGGGTGCAAATCTATCACTGGACACACACTCACTCACACCTACATACTCTATATAGGGCAATTTGTAGAACTCAATTGACATTGATCCATGTTTTTGGACTGTGGGAGGAAACCGGAGAACCTGGAGGAAACCCACACAGACACGGGGAGAACATGGAAACTCCACCCAGATTGGGATTCGAACCGGGAAACCCTAGTACTGAGAGGAGAACGTGCTAAACACTAAGCCATCATGCCGTCCCCTCCCAAGTTAGGTTTCTTAACGGGAGTTTTTTCTTGCCACTGTTGCTTTAGCTTGCTCTTTGGGAGTTTAAAGGCATTTAACTCTGTAAAGCTGCTTTGCGACGATGTACTATTGTAAAAAGCGCTATATAAATAAATTAATTACTTGAACTTGGTTCCTAAACCACAAGCCTACCACACCAGCAGTCAATTAATTGGATATCTAACTAATGCGACCAAAAAAAGATTGGTTTTCAGCATAATCTCTGCATTTGCACTGCCATTTCAAAATAAGCAAACTGGCAGGTTAACGAGAACACAAGAGTCATTTTACCCAGAGAGCAATTTAACAAAACAAATCTGGACCCCTGGCTATTGTGTTGCTTTATCTGAAAACTTGGCTGAAACTGTGTTTTGCAGTTTCTCTTTCTTTTCTCTGTAACTTGATCGGAACGTCAATGGCGTCATTCTGATAGAAATAAAAAGCTGATAGAGTTGTTGACCATTTGAGTCGAAAGGGGTTCTTTTCCAAGTTCGGGAAAAGTCTTTAGTCATTCCTGAAGAATGCTACAGGCTGTTTGGTGAAACTGCACTTTTCTTCACCTTTCAAAAGCTTTGGATCAAAATGGTGGACGTTACTTTGCTGGAAACGCAGAGATCCAGTGCAGAGGGTCCATCATGCAGTCTTCCTCAAGGAGAATTCAAGAGACTTGGAGGATTGAACTCATTGAGAACAGCTTTTGTTTTTGAAGGTCAGTATTTCTATTGGGGGCGGCACGGTGGCTTAGTGGTTGGCATGTTCTCCTCTCAGTGTTAGGGATTCCCGGTTGGAATCCCAATCTGGGTGAAGTTTCCATGTTCTCCCTGTGTCCTCCGGTTTCCTCCCACAGTCCAAAAAAACATGGATCAAGTCAATTGAGTTCTCCAAATTGCCCCATAGAGTGTGTCTGTGTGCATGTGAGTGTGTGCCCAGCGATAGATTGGCGCCCTGTCCTGGGTGTCCCGTCCTGGACCCCAATATCGGATAAAGCGGAAGATAATGAATGAATGGAATGAGTATTTCTATTGGGGGCGGCAGGGTGGCTTAGTGGTTAGCATGTTCTCCTCTCAGCACTAAGGATTCCAGTTTCGAATCTCAATCTGGGTGGAGTTTCCACGTTCTCCCCATGTCCGCGTGGGTTTCCTCCGGGTTCTCCGGTTTCCTCCCACAGTCCAAAAAACATGGATCAAGTCAATTGAGTTCTCCAAATTGCCCCATATAGAGTGTGTGTCTGTGTGAGTGAGTGTGTGTCCAGTGATAGATTGGCGTCCTGTCCTGGGTGTATCTGCCCAGCGCCCGAAACGTTCTCCCCTGGATGGGCAAGGGGAACCCCACCACGACCCTAATAGAGGATAAAGCAGAAGATAATGGATGGATGGAAGTTAATGCAAACTGAAATGTCAATAGTGAGACGTCCTAAATGCCAAGCGTAAAATGTGGGTGGCCAAAATTTTTTGTCCATATAATGTAATATTCGTGATGTGATAACAACTAAATGAATATGGTTCATGCCGGTCACCCGTTTGTCCATGTCAAGCTGCTTAACAGTGTTGTCAATCAAAGGGTAACATGAACCATCATTGCTCAACTATATAACTCTGCTTTGCATCTTTAGTACTCTCACACTAACTCTCTCTCTCTCTCGTTCGCTCTCTCTCTCTCTCTCTTTCTGTGGATCTTCACTCCCACACACAAGCTGCGTCTTTCTCTGTGGATCTGGTCACAGAGTCATGGTGTATTTATAGCGAGGAGGGGATGTTAATTACAGAGCCTGAGCAAAACCAGAACACAGTGTTATGATGACCGTGTACGAGTGTGAGTTTAGTGGAGGGGACCAATAACAGAACAAACCCGCGTCTACCATCATCAGGCCGATGCGTCCTTCCTTCTTTGTCCATTGCTAAGAGCAAAATAAATGTGTGCAATATACACCAAGTGCAATATGTTCTAGTGAAAATTGTGCAATATGGGTATTTCATATTGTTTGTATATATATGCCTTATATTTGTATTTTATTTTATTTTTTTACTTCAATTTATTCATACATAACTAGCACCTTTGAGTTGCACCCAAATTTCATCCATCCATCCATCCATCCATTATCTTCTGCTTTATCCTCTAGTAGGGTCGTGGTGGGTTCCCCATGCCCATCCAGGGGAGAACGTTTCGGGCGCTGGGCAGATACACCCAGGACAGGACGCCAATCTATCACTGCGCACACACTCACTCACACAGACACACTCTATATGGGGCAATTTGGTGAACTCAATTGACTTGATCCATGTTTTTGGACTGTGGGAGGAAACCCACGCGGACAGGGGAGAACATGGAAACTCCACCCAGATAGGGATTCAAACTGGGAATCCCTAGTGCTGAGAGGAGAACATACTAACCACTAAGCCACCATGCCACCCCTCAAATTTCATTGTAATGAAATTATGCCTTATATTTGTAATTTATTTTTATTTTATTTTACTTCAATTTATTCATACATAACTAGCACCTTTGAGTTGCACCCAAATTTCATCCATCCATCCATCCATTATCTTCTACTTTATCCTCTACTAGGGTCGCGGTGGGGTTCCCCATGCCCATCCAGGGGAGAACGTTTCGGGCGCTGGGCAGATACACCCAGGACAGGGCGCCAATCTATCACTGGACACACACTCACTCACACAGACACACTCTATATGGGGCAATTTGGAGAACTCAATTGACTTGATCCATGTTTTTGGACTGTGGGAGGAAACCCACGCGGACAGGGGAGAACATGGAAACTCCACCCAGATGGGGATTCGAACTGGGAATCCCTAGTGCTGAGAGGAGAACATACTAACCACTAAGCCACCGTGCCGCCCCCCAAATTTCATTGTAATGAATATTATAATGAGAATAAAGGCGATTCTGATTCTGATACAGAAGACAATGTGGCAGTTGTGACACTATTTGAGTGTAAAAGGTAAAAAAAATGAAGCCTGTACTGCAGATCCATGCAGTGTCCCTGCTCTCACTTCAAAAACCTCATGTCTTTTGTTTAGCTGTTGTCTTTGGCAAGGATGCACTTCCCTGTGACCATGCACGCACACACTTTCACACACACATTTCTCATCACGTAGAAACTCCGAATTCCTAAGTATAGCTGGAGTTTCCCCCGTTCACCTTCACTGTATGTTATAAAGACACCCTAAAAAGACAGAAATTAGGAAAAACACCGGTGTTCCCACCTCATGCACTAACAAATTATTACATTTACATTTAGTCATTTAACGGACGCTTTTATCCAAAGCGACTAACAAATGAGAACATTATGAGAAAACCAACTACACTGTAAATTCATCAAACCTGATTGTTATTCGATGCTGCGACCCCTCCCTTTTTAAATTTTTTTTTTCTACAACAGGTATTTGTTAAAAAGATGCGTCTTCAGTAGTTTCTTAAAACTACTTAGTGATTCTGCCTTACGGACAGAGTTGGGAAGATGGTTCCACCATTTTGCAGTGGTGAACGCCACGGAGTGAGAATGAGCTCCTCGGTGAGTTGGTACCACCAGGCGGCGATCATCACTAGAGCGGAGTGAACGAGTCGGAGTGTATTTTGAAAATATAGAGTGAAGGTAAGAGGGGAAGATCCAGAAATGGTTCTGTAGGTCAGAGTCAATGACTTGTACTGAATGCAGCAGCTACAGTGAGCCAATGGAGTAAAATGAGTTCACTTGGGCTGGTTGAACACAAGACGGGCTGCAGAGTTCTGAATTCATCATTTGAATTCGTCCTGTAAATTCATCAAACCTGATTGTTAATTGATGCAGCGCCCCCCCCCCCCCACCACACTTTTTTTTTTACAACAGGTATTTGTTAAAAAGATGCGTCTTCAGTAGTTTCTTGAAACTGTTTAGTGATTCTGCCTTACGGACAGAGTTGGGAAGATGGTTCCACCATTTTGCAGTGGTGAACGCCACGGAGTGAGAATAAGCTCCTCGGTGAGGTGGAACCACCAGGCGGCGATCATCACTAGAGCGGAGTGAACGAGTCGGAGTGTATTTTGAAAATATAGAGTGAAGGTAGGAGGGGGCAGATCCAGAAATGGTTCTGTAGGCCAGAGTCAGTGACTTGTACTGAATGCAGCAGCTACAGGGAGCCAATGGAGGGAACAGCCAAGATAGTAGAATGGGGACGTGCATTGGTAAATAATTAAATTAAATTCATTCATTCATTCATTCATTCTCACTATTAGGGTCGCGGTGGGGTTCCTTATGCCCATCCAGTGGAGAACGTCTCGGGTGCTGGGCAGATAGACCCAGGACAGGGCGCCAATCCATCGCTGGGCAATTAAATTAAATTTAACAATTAAATTTCTAACTAATTGAGTGTAATACTCCATCTCGTTCAGGTTGTTCAGAATGATTTCAGTCATGTGAACATAATTATTGGAGTTGATTACAATTAGGGTGGCATGGTGGCTTAGTGATTAGCACGTTCGCCTCTCAGCGTTAGGGGTTCCCGGTTCAAATCCCAATCTGGGTGGAGTTTCCATGTTCTCCCCGTGTCCACATGGGTTTCCACCCACAGTCCAAAAACATGGATCAAGTCAATTGATTCTCCAAATTGCCCCATATATGGTGTGTCTGTGTGAGTGAGTGTGTGCCCAGGAATAGATTGGCATCCTGTCCTGGGTGTATCTGCCCATTGCCCGAAACGTTCTCCCTTGGATGGGCATGGGGAACCCCCCCCGCAACCCTAGTAGAGAATAAAAGCGGAAGATAATGGATGAATGAATGATTATAATTATTTAAACTATGCAGTACGTCTGTGGGGACGTGGATGATGCTCATCCATCTGATGTTGGTCAAGAGGGCCTGGCTCACGCTCATTGTTCTAGTTCATCATCATTGTGAATGGGTTGTTGAGGGCAGCCAAGTTCTCTTACACCAAACTCATCCAGCCAACCGTGCATTCATTGACCTTGCTTTGTGTACTGGGGCTCAGGCGTGATGGAACACAAGCCAGTTATGAGAAAATCCATTACCAGTGTTGGAAACAAGGCAAGGAATTTATACAGCTACTGCAATTCAATTATTATAATATTAAAACGTAAGGAACAAGGTATGGGCGGCACGGTGGCTTAGTGGTTAGCACGTTCTCCTCTCAGCACTAGGGATTCGCGGTTCAATCCCAATCTGGGTGGAGTTTCCACGTCCTCCCTGTGTCCGCAAGGCTTTCCTCCGGGTTCTCTGATTTCCTCTCACAATCCAAAAACATGGATCAAGGTCAACTGAATTCTCCAAATTGCCCCATATAGAGTGTGTTTGTGTGAGTGAATTTGTGCCCAGCAATAGATTCACACCCTGTCCTAGGTTTATCTAGATAATGGATAGATGGAACAAGGCGTTTGGACACGCCCCCTTCTTGCTCCATTCTCTACTTTCTCCACTTATCATATAGATATATCCATATATCATATAGATGGACTTTGTAGTTTTATAATTACAGACTGTAGTCCATCTGTGTTCTTGTTTTTGTTAGTCTCCTGTTGGTTCTCGGTTCTCTGTTGGTCAGGAGCATCACAGAACAGGTATTATTTGGGTGGTGGATTGTTGTGTCACTGATGCAGTGAGGTGGGGGGTTTAGTGCAGCAATGCTGCTGGAGTTTCATTCAAACACCTCAGTGACACTGCTGGGATAGGAATAAAGCACCAACCAAATAATCCCTGCTCTGTGGTGCTACTATTGGGGTCCTGAGCATTAGAACAGAGTAAAGGGGACTTACACAGTATGTACTGTAGAACACACACAGATGGACTACAGTCTGCAATTAGAACTACAAAGTCCATCTTTACAAAAAGTGAGAACATTGAGTATAAAAGGGGCATAAAGGAGGTGTGTCCAAACTTTTGACTAGCACTGTGGCACTATGTGTGTATGTATAAACACCTCAGTGACACTTTTGGGATAGGAATAATGCACCAACCAAGTAATACCCACTCTGTGGTGCTACTATTGGGGTTCTGAGCATTAGAACCGGTATCATTTGGGTGGTGGATTGCTGTGACACTGATGAAGTGAGGGGGTTTAGTGCAGCAGTGCTGCTGAAGTTTCATTTAAACACCTCAGTGACACTGCTGGGATAGGAATAATGCACCAACCAAGTAATACCCACTCTGTGGTGCTACTATTGGGGTCCTGAGCATTAGAACAGAGTAAAGGGGACGTACACAATATGTACTGTAGAACACAAACAGATGGACTACAGTCTGGAATTGTAGAACTACAAAGTCCATCTTTACGGTAAGTGAGAACATTGAGTATAAAAGGGGCAAAAAGGAGGCGTGTCCAAACTTTTGTCTGGTACTCTCGGGTCCAGGCTTGTGAGGAGGTTTCCTGCAAACGTTATTTTTAATATAACTTTATATAACTAACTAAAAAAAACTGAATACACCTAAATATATGTTTCTCCTACGCACAATAGCACTAAACATTCTTAGCTACCAATCGCTGGTGTTGCTGCTCGAACCACGAAGAGGTGCCGAGACATCTTACCTACTTCTTGGGGGTGCGGTAGCTCAGTGGTCAGGGTGTTGGGTTATCAATCTGAAGGTTGGGGGTTCAAATCCCAGGTCCACTGAAGTTACCAATGTGGGTCTTTGAGCAAGACCCTCATTGCTCCAGGGATGTTGTGATGAACCCTGTGATCACCTTGTAAGTCGCTTTGGATAAAAGCGTCTGATAAACGACCAAATGGTTGTAGTGATTAACCAATCAATGTGTGGATTTGTATTGGGACCCCACACCCACACACCCTTATTTATAACATTACATTTGGTCATTTATTGGACGCTTTTATCCAAAGCGACTTACAAGGTGAACACAGGGTTCATCACAACATCCCTGGAGTAATGAGGGTTAAGGGTCTTGCTCAAGGACCCACATTGGTAACTTCAGTGGACCTGGGATTTGAACCGCCAACCTTCAGATTGATAGCCCAACACCCTAAACACTGAGCTACCACTCCCATAATTATAAGATTAATCCACCTATTATTATGTAGCTCTATTCTTAAAGCTATTTCTACAAACCTGCTGAACATTGGACATCCACAGAGTGTATTCATGTCAAATTAATAATAGAAATAAAATTCAGATGAGTCTGAAAATCTCCCCGCAGCACAACGCGTTCTCCGAAATTAACTTAGGAATGCTAATTTCGGATAGAGGCGGAACACGGCAGAGCCACTTCTATTTTAAATCTCTGAAGGCTCCATGTTTCCTTTCACTTCAGCGCTGTGGGTGTGTGCATCTTAGTCGGGATCTACACACAGCAGATGCAAGGCTATCTTATGTCACACTGAGGACATGTATGTAAGCAACAAAATATTTTACAAGCACGATACAGAAAGACGGGCGGCATGGTGGCTTAGTGGTTAGCACGTTCGCCTCTCAGCGCTGGGGATTCCCGGTTCGAACCCCAATCTGGGTGGAGTTTCCATGTTCTCACCGTGTCCCCGTGGGTTTCCTCCGGGATCTCCGGTTTCCTCCCACAGTCTAAAAACATGGATCAAGTCAATTGAGTTCTCCAAATTGCCCCATATAGAGTGTGTCTGTGTGTGTGAGTGTGTGCCCAGCGATGGATTGGCGCCCTGTCCTCGGTGTGTCTGCCCGGCGCCCGAAACGTTCTCCCCTGGATGGGCATGGGGAACCCCCCCCGCGGCGGATAAAGTGGAAGATAATGGATGGATGGATACAGAATGACAGATAGAGACGGGAAAAAAATAAAATAAAAATACCCGTCAGGGGGTGGCACGGTGGCTTAGTGGTTGGCATGTTCTCCTCTCAGCGCTAGGGATTCCCGGTTCGAATCCCAATCTGGGTGGAGTTTCCATGTTCTTCCCGTGTCCGCGAGGTTTCCTCCGGGTTTTTCGGTTTCCTCCCACAGTCCAAAAACATGGATCAAGTCAATTGAATCCTCCAAATTGCCCCATATAGAGTGTGTCTGTGTGAGTGAGTGTGTGCCCAGTGATAGATTGGCGTCCTGTCCTGGGTGTATCTGCTCAGCGCCCGAGACGCTCTGCCCTGGATGGGCCCCCCCCCCCCCAGGGTCACAGAACGGAAGTGTGTGTGTAAACAAGACACATCAGGAGAAAGGAAAATACAAAAAAACCAGGCAGTGAACCAGATGTCACCCCCTACAAGCAGGCAGACTCTTCACCATCGCTTTAGATTGGTTCGATCTAATTAGTAAGTAGGATAAGCAGCTCCCGCCGGCATTTATAAATAGACTCAGAGGCACACACCTGGGAGTGCCGGTGCCTGGATACTAAATCTTACAAGACCCAACCTAATCATTATCCACAAAGCAGCCGAAACGAGTGGGTGGCGAGTAAAAAAGCAAGCCGAGGTAAAACCTGCATTCGACTCGGGCTGTAGGTACTTCCTGCACTTGCAGGCAATCAGGTGACAACGCGAGGTGGAAACCTGACACTGGACCTGCAGAGCTTGCGTATGTGTGTACGGCAAATTTACACATTCGATGCGTCATGCACTGAGTCACTGATTCAGAAAGAGGGGGAGGAACAACGAGACAACGGAGGTGAATCAGTAACTGATCCATGACAATGCTGGGCTCAGCATGAAAAGGGTTATAAAATGATAAAAAAGAGCAGAAAGAACAACAAAAACACAGGCCAGCATGACTCTGGAAGTGGTTGCACTTCCATCCATCCATTATCTTCCGCTTTATCCTCTACTAGGGTCACGGGGGGGTTCCCCATGCCCATCCAGGGGAGAACGTTTCGGGCGCTGGGCAGATACACCCAGGACAGGACGCCAATCTATCGCTGGACACACACTCACTCACACAGACACACTCTATATGGGTCAATTTGGAGGATTCAATTGACTTGGTCCATGTTTTTGGACTGTGGGAGGAAACCGGAGAACCCGGAGGAAACTCACGCAGACACGGGGAGAACATGGAAATGCCACCCAGATGGGGATTCGAACCGGGAATCCCTAGTGCTGAGAGGAGAACATACTAACCACTAAGCCACCATGCCGCCTCAGCCCATTATAGAACAGAGTAATAAGAAACTAACGAAGCATGAGGAGAAAAAGCTGGACTTAAGCCGTTAAAAGACTACAATGTGCATCTATAAGGTGAGTGGAACTAATGAAAGCGATGAGGTGTGGAAACAAGTAAGTGTATCTAATAAAGTGATTCTCAATTATTTTCTGTTAAGCCCCCCCTAGGAAGAAGAACCCCCCCCTACATGACAAAATGGGATGGAAAAAGTATTTTTACACCACTGTAGTATGATTTGTCTATAACTTTGTACCCCTCTTTTATAACAATGTCTCCTTATTAACAATAAAGAAAATAAAAAAAGAAAGAATAGATCAACTTAGAACAGAATCATTTTATTAACTTTGTTTTTTAGTTTGTAACAGAAACGAATGAAATCCTTATTTAAACTAGAAACATGTTTGAACTGACTGGCATTTGATACTGAAAAATTTGAAAAAATAAATGAAATAAAATCAATAAATAATAATCAATTCAAATTCATCAGCAACATTCATTTCAGCACAATTTATTAACACTTTAACCTCCAAAACTAAAATAAATATAACATTTTGTGCTGTTTTTTTTTTTTTAAATCAAAAAACGGAAATCAGAATTAATGTCTCCATTAGTCTGCCCGTTTAGCAGCGCACAGCTTTTCTGCAGTAGTTTTCATAAAGCGTTATAATTGCTGGCTGTACGCGTCACGTTTTCGATTAAAAACTGAAGTTATCAGCGTGATCGGGGTTTAAAGTCTTTAATTGACGCCTTCATTTATTTCACGCTGTCCACTGCCAACATTTAAAGACACAGAAGACACGCCGGTCTTTCTTCGTCTCCCATCTTCGTTACCGTGAAACCAAGCGCTACATACACTTTACATGGCTTCTGACTTGTGGTGTTCTCATTTGTAAGTCGCTTTGGATAAAAGCGTCTGCTAAATGACTAAATGTAAATGTTACATACACTCTGTGATTTCTTGTTATGCGCCCCCCCCATGCACCGCACTGCGCCCCCAGGGGGGTGCACCCCACTTTTTGAGAAGCACTGATCTAATAAAGTGGCCAGTGAGTGTATTTTAAAGAGCAGTATGGATGTCTGGGAGTGGCCTACATTTCACATCATAGCCTGCCAGCTGGGATGTCCTTCAGCAGGCAACATAAGGCAGCATGCTGCGTGGCCTTGAGAGACTCAATGAACAGAGGCTTTACAAGTGGGTCTGTGTGTGTGTGTGTGTGTGTGTGTGTGTGTGTGTGTGTGTGTGTAGTAGTGCGTGATATAGCAGCACTCTAACCACAGTCTATTCATTGTGTTCCAAGTCAACCAGGGCATCTAAATGTTTAAGGGGCCACACTTCATCCGCAATGCAAACCGTTTACACCGAGTACAAGCATGTTTTATTAATCTGGTTACTCAGGGTTAATGTTAAGTTAAGAACTAGTTTACCTCGTAAAAGATTTACATGATGTACATGATGCCGCCCCCCCCCCCCCCCATGACTGACCATTGAAAACAATTCCAGTTGGAAAAAATTTGCTGTCCAGACATTAATATCTAGAGTTAACACACACAGGCATGGAAAGGACATGCTGATCCACACTGTCCTCCATCCATCCATTATCTTCTGCTTTATCCTCTATTAGGGTATATTATTCCAGGGGAGAACGTCTCGGGCGCTGGGCAGATACACCCAGGACAGGACGCCAATCTATCACTGGACACACACTCTATATGGGGCAATTTGGAGAACTCAATTGACTTGATAAGGGGCGGCACGGTGGCTTAGTGGTTAGCATGTCCTCCTCTCAGCACTAGGGATTCCCGGTTCGAATCCCCATCTGGGTGGAGTTTCCATGTTCTCCCCGTGTCCACGTGAGCTTCCTCCGGGTTCTCTGGTTTCCTCCCACAGTCCAAAAACATGGATCAAGTCAATTGAGTTCTCCAAATTGCCCCATATAGAGTGTGTCTGTGTGAGTGAGTGTGTGCCCAGCGATAGATTGGCGCCCTGTCCTGGGTGTATCTACCCAGCGCCTGAAACGTTCTACCCTGGATGGGCATGGGGAACCCCACCACGGCCCTAATAGAGGATGGAAAAATGAATGAATTGACCTTGATCCATGTTTTTGGACTGTGGGAGGAACCCAGAGAACCCGGAGGAAACCCACACGGACACGGGGAGAACATGGAAACTCCACCCAGATTGGGATCCGAACCAGGAATCCCTAGTGCTGAGAGGAGAACATGCTAACCACCGTCCTATTTGAATTAAATAATCCAAGAAAGATGTTATTCCATCTGGTTTGTAACGGTCTGAGAACTGACAACAATTAAGTGGGTGGAGGAAGAGGATAAAGAAACGAATAAAAAATAAATCGATGGTCATGTTCTAATTATTAGCAAGTGTTGCTGCACCTGGTGTTTATAGTCTGGTCCCAACATTAGATATGATCACTAGGGCTGTATTCAACTAAAGATTTTCATAGTCGAATCTGATTCGTCAGATTTTCCCTATAGTCGACTGATAGTCGAATCAGTTAAAATTTCACCACAAGATGGCGCTAAGGGCGTAGTTTTAAAAAAATATATTTTTTATATTTTACTTGTTTTTCTAACAAAAGAAAACCTTTTTTTCTTTGTTTTTCTTTTTTCTTTTTTTTTCTAGAAATTAGGATGATTTTATTTGACAAAAGGCTATATATATATAACGAAAACAAAGACATTTCACGTAAAAACTAATGCTTAGCAGCAGCCATGGGCGCCCCCATGTGGTCAAAATGGTACATTCGACTATGAGGTTCATAGTCGACTACGGTTCTCCGAATCGAATCGTCGAATCAGCGAATATTGCAGCTCACCCCTAATGATCACATTACAATTCCTATGAAAAAACATATCACATCGGTTATATTTGCTGTGCGTTATTATTCAACCGGAGGCTTGGATTATTAAGATCCGCAATGTGGGATTTGAATGCAAACATGACAAAAAGCTCCCAACAATTTCATGGAACTGGGACAAACATACATCTATTCACATACATATACACATCTAATGCAGGGCGGCATGGTGGCTTAGTGGTTGGCATGTTCTCCTCTCAGCACTAGGGATTCCCGGTTTGAATCCCAATCTGGGTGGAGTTTCCATGTTCTCCCCGTGTCCACATGGGTTTCCACCGGGTTCTCCGAATGAGAATGGGGACGTGCATGGCATAATTAAATTGCTAACTAATTGGGTGTAATACTCCATCTCGTTGTTCAGAATGATTTCAGTCATGTGAAAAGAATTATTGGAGTTGATTACAATTAGGGCGGCACGGTGGCTTAGTGGTTAGCATGTTCCTCTCGCAGCGTTACGGATTCCCGGTTCAAATCCCCATCTGGGTGGAGTTTTCCATGTTCTCCCCGTGTCTGCGTGGGTTTCCTCCGGGTTCTCCGGTTTCCTCCCACAGTCCAAAAACATGGATCAAGTTAATTGAATTCTCAAAATTGCCCCATATAGAGTGTGTCTGTCTGAGTGAGTGTGTGTCCAGTGATAGATTGGCGCCCTGTCCTGGGTGTATCTGCCCAGCGCCCGAGATGTTCTCCCCTGGATGAGCACGGGGAACCCCACCGCGACCCTAATAGAGGATAAAGCGGGAGATAATGAATGAATGAATGATTACAATTAGGGCGGCACGGTGGCCTAGTGGTTAGCATGTTAGGGATTCCCGGTTCAAATCCCAGTTTCCATGTTCTCCCCTGTCCGCGTGGGTTTCCTCCGGGTTCTCCGGTTTCCTCCCACAGTCCAAAAACATGGATCAAGGTCAATTGAGTTCTCCAAATTGCCCCATATAGAGTGTGTGTGTGTCTGTGTGCATTCATCGCACAGACACAGCAGTGTGTGTATATGTGTGTGTCACTGCACGGATGGCTTAAATGAGGAGGACACATTCCTCTGTGTGTATGCACCGTAGGCAAAATAAATCCCTTTATCACTTTATCTTTTCTATCATTTCTATGAACATCATCAACAATAACACAACGCGACTGGAAGTGTACTGCCGCTGAAAGATTCTGACATTGTAATTTGAGCGGTAAGTGATATGCGGCGACTGAATTCATGAATAATGAAGGGAATACAAAAAGATCTCAAAACAGCCTGATGACTGCTGCCTCACACTTCCAGAGCCACCTTTGATAGTCCATCCATTATCTGCCGCTTTATCCTCTACTGCGGCCGCAGGGGAGGGGGGTAGATTCGGGGGGTAGATTTGCTAGATTGGCTAGGGGATAGAATCCAGTGATAGATTGGCGCCCTGTACGGGGTGTGTCTGTCCAGTGCCCGAAACGTCCATCCTGGGGAGAATCCCAGGACACCCAGGACAGGGCGCCAATCTATCACTGGACACACACACACACACACTCTATATGGGGCAATTTGGAGAGGCGAACGTGCTAACCACTAAGCCACCGTGCCACCCCTCCTTAGACTGTAATTTCAAAAAACATAGTTTTATATATGGATTTCCTCCAGGTTCTCTGGTTTCCTCCCACAGTCCAAAAACATGGATTCAAGGTAAATTGCTCTAAACTGTCCTATCTAATTGCCCCTATATAGTGTGTGTAGGTCATGGTAGCTCAGTGGTCAGGGTGTGGGCTATTAGCCTGAAGGTTGTGGGTTCAAATCCCAGGTCCACTGAAGTTACCAATGTGGGTTCTTGAGCAAGACCCTTAACCCTCATTACTCCAGGGATGTTGTGATGAACCCTGTTCTCAGACTTTGCGTCCAATAAATGACCAAATGTAATGTAAATGTATAGTGTGTGTGTGTGGTTGTGTAAATTTATGTGTGCCCAGCGATGGATTCAAATGGATTCCAAAACGTTCTCCACTGAAATGAGCATGGGAACCCCCCCCCCCCAACCCTAGTCCCTCGTATTAAGCAGAAGTTAATGAGATGAGATTATCAACCTAAATATGAATTTGTTTTATAAATCTATAAATATTAGATAACAGCAGGGGTTTCTCATACTGTCATATCGTAGGATCAAAATTGTAATCCAACTGCATTAAGTTAATGTTGTCATGGCGACGGAGGTTCTGAATACATTTCTTGGTAAAACACCATCAGTAAAATTCAGGTAATTTCAAAAGCGGTTGAAGGAATTGAGCTCATGCAACCGAGCATGAGAGCGCATCCTGTTCCCATAGCGACCGAATCATCACCTCAAAACAAGAGTCGGGCCGTGAAACGCATCATCAGCTCCTCGACAACACACATCCTGATGATGGTCGGCCAAGAACAAACAGCGCGGCGAGTAAAGCTGATAAAAGCGTTACCTTTTGGGCCGAACGAAACACTCCTGCTATAAACAAGAAACAGATGCACAACAAAGGCATGCCGCCGGAGACCGAAAAGCACCTCATGCTTTCCACGTTCATACGAGATGGTTTTAATTAAGTGCTGATATGAAACGTGGAGGGCAGAGTTTTGTACGGAGCAGAGAGATGAAAACAATGTGATGCACGGTCACCACCAAAATGCAGACTGCACGTTTCGCTGCTTAATCCTTCAGGGAGTTAACAGATCTATGCTGACTGCCCACTAACTGTAACAGCCTCTAGCTCGAAACAGCAAATCACACACACACACACACCAGTCCAATCCCTGCAGACGTGAAGTGCTGAGCCTACCATCTGGGCCCACTAAAGTCAACCCTGTGAAATGAAAGCCATTAGTTATGTAAGAGAAGAGACTAGCATCAATTCGGGATTACTTAAACTCAGATTATGGTGCTACAGCTTAAGTTAAGAGATGATGATACTGTATATAATGTCAAAATTATACCACAAATTGTCTTTGTATGTTTCAGCATTAATATCACATTATCTTATCACATTTACATTTACATTTAGTCATTTAGCAGACGCTTTTATCCAAAGCGACTTACAAATGAGATCACAAGTCAGAAGCCATGGAGAAAACCAACTATACTGTAAGTTCATCAAACCTGATTGTTATTCGAAGCTGCGCCCCCTCCCCCCCTTTTTATTTTATTTATTTTTTTTATTTATTATTATTATTTTTTTTATAAAGATAAGAATCTTATCTTTCGCTTTATCCTCTACAAGGGTTGTGTTGGGTTCCCCATGCCCATCCAGGGGAGAACGTATCAGTCGCTGGGCAGATACACCCAGGACAGGGTGGCAAGCCATCGTTGGGCACACGCTCACACACTATACAAGGTGCAACTTAAATAGGGGGCAATTTCAGGGTAGCTAATTCACACCAAATCCATGTTTTGGGAGATACAGAGAACCTGGAGGAAACGCATGTGGACACAGTGAGAACATGGAAACTTCAACCAAATTGGGATTAGAACCTGGATCCCAGTGCTGAGAGGCAGATGTGTTAATCACTATGCCACCGTGCCGCCCACATTAACATTATTCACTAATGTAATCCATCCATCCATTATCTTCCGCTTTATCCTCTACTAGGGTCATGGGGGGTTTCCCTATGCCCATCCAGGGGAGAACGTCTCGGGCGCTGGGCAGATACAACCAGGACAGGACGCCAATCTATCACTGGACACACACTCACTCACACAGACACACTCTATATGGGGCAATTTGGAGAATTCAATTGACTTGATCCATGTTTTTGGACTGTGGGAGGGAAACCAGAGAACTCGGAGGAAACCCATTCGGACACTTGGAGAACATGGAAACTCCACCTAGATTGGAAATCGAACCGGAATTCTCTAGCGCTGATTGGAGAACATGCTAACCACCAAGCCACCGTGCCGCCCACACTAATATAATAAAAACTATAATTATTTTTATTAATTAGGACGAGCACTTAGTAATTTAGTAAATGTAACTCGTTATATTTTTAAACGAAAACATTCATTCATTCATTATCTTCTACTTTATCCTCTATTAGTGTTGCAGTGGGGTTCCCCATGCCCAATCCAGGGGAGAACGTTTCAGGTGCTGGGCAGATACAACCAGGACAGGACGCCAATCTATCGCTGGACACACACTCACTCACACAGACATACTCTATATGGGGCAATTTGGAGAACTCAATTGACTTGATCCATGTTTTTGGACTGTGGGAGGAAACCGGAGAACCCGGAGGACACGCACGCAGACACAAGGAGAACATGGAAACTCCACCCAGATTGGGATTTGAACCAGGAATCCCTAGTGCTGAGAGGAGAACATGCTAACCACTAAACCACCGTGCCGCCCTTAAACGAAAAAACATAGTTTCAAAATTCTAAAAATACAAGAGTGGACCAGGATTAATTCAAACCTCCAATAGGACTAACCTTGTTTGCACCTTCATCATTTGTTGACGGAAGGTTTTCTGAGATTGTGTTTGCGTACAGGTCAGAGTCATTTTGAAGGAAGTGGCGTGTTAAAAGGCAAAGTTTAAATTAAATGTTAAAAATCCCCAGCAATTTTGGTTCACACCAACACTGTGACGCAGTGAAGCTTTAGTTGACATCAGAAAACCTTCGACATGTGTGACACAATTCTCCCGGTGTGATTCAAACACTAAAGTAAAATAGCTAATGACAAAACTGGTATTGATTTTTTTTTCTTTGTAAAGCCACAGACTGCAAAGACTGTGATGTGCACGGTTTAACTGAAAGCACTAATGGCAGGATTATTTACTTTTAAGTATATAGGCAGTCTGTTACTTAAAGCAGAAATTGATTTTCCGGACCATCTGTTGTATGTTAAGCAAGAAGAAAGAAAGATAGAACGAAAGAAAGAGATAGACAGAAGGGGGTTAGACGATTTCAGAAGAAAAAAAAAAGAAAAAAAAGCAGAAGTTGAAAGAGGGAGAGCCCACATCCGCTAGCAGTGTAAAGGAAATGCAACTGCTACGGGAAGCAGCAGCTAACTGCGCAACATTGGGTCTCAAACACATATAGAGCTCACATTCAGCTGGTGCAGTCACAGCTGACAGTCTACTCAATATGCACCACAAGTTTATAAGCATGTTAAATACACACATGGTGCCACAATTACTGACTGCTGGGATGCAACACTTCTAATTAAAGGTATAAAGACAACAGGCCTATGTCTCAGTGTTAAAAAATGTCCCCACTGTAACTTAAGACTTGCACAATTTTAAGTTTAATAAAAATAAAAATATATTTATTTATTTATTTTGATTTGATCATTTAGTGGACGCTTTTATCCAAAGCGACTTACAAACCAAGTACAGGGTTGGCCACAGCATCCCTGGAGCAATAAGGGTTAAGGAACCTGCATTGGTAAACAGTGGACCTGGGATCTGAACCCACAACCTTCAGATTGATAGTCCAACACACTTACCACCACGCCCAATAATAATAAAATAATAATAAAATAAAATATACATTGAGATAATTGTGTTGGGTAAGGATGCTGAGGATGCTATTGGTGCTGAATGAGTCCGATGAACCCTTAGCAAAGACTCGGTCACACAGCTGACAGTCTACTCAACATGCTCCACAAGTTTATAAGCATGTTAAATACACACATGCCACAGGGAGAAAATCTCCCCAACATTTACTGACTGCTGGGATGCAACACTTCTAATTAAAGGTATGAAGTCAACAGGCCTATGTCTCAGTGTTAAAATTGTGCAAGTCTTAAATTACAGTGGGGACATTTTTTAAGTTTAATAAAAAATATATATATATATATATATTTTTTTTTAAATTTATTTATTTATTTTGATTTGATCATTTAGTGGACGCTTTTATCCAAAGCGACGTACAAACCAAGTACAGGGTTGGCCACAGCATCCCTGGAGCAATGAGGGTTAAGGGTCTTGCTCAAGAACCCGCATTGGTAAACAGTGGACCTGGGATCTGAACCCACAACCTTCAGATTGATAGTCCAACACACTAACCACCACGCCCAATAATAATAAAATAATAATAAAAAATATATACATTAAGATAATTGTGTTGGGTATGGATGCTGAAAACACTTACTGACCGATGGGATGCAACACTTCTAATTAAAGGTATAAAGACAACAGGCCTATGTCTCAGTGTTAAAATTGTGCAAGTCTTAAGTTACAGTGGGGAATTTTTTAAGTTTAATAAAAAAAAAATAATAAAATAAAAAAATACATTGAGATAATTGTGTTGGGTATGGATGCTGAGGATGCTATTGTTGCTGAATGAGTCCGATGAACCCTTAGCAAAGACTCGGTCACACAGCTGACAGTCTACTCAACATGCTCCACAAGTTTATAAGCATGTTAAATGCACACATGGTGCCACGGGGGGGAAAATCTCCCCAACATTTACTGACTGCTGGGATGCAACACTTCTAATTAAAGGTATAAAGACAACAGGCCTATGTCTCAGTGTTAAAATTGTGCAAGTCTTAAGTTACAGTGGGGAATTTTTTAAGTTTAATAATAAATTTAAAAATAATAATAATAATAATAATAATAATAATAATAATAATAATAATAATAATAATAAAAAATACATTGAGATAATTGTGTTGGGTATGGATGCTGAGGATGCTATTGTTGCTGAATGAGTCCGATGAACTCTTAGCAAAGACTCGGTCACACAGCTGACAGTCTACTCAACATGCTCCACAAGTTTATAAGCATGTTAAATACACACATGGTGCCACGGGGGGGAAAATCTCCCCAACAATTACTGACTGCTGAGATGCAACACTTCTAATTAAAGGTATAAAGACAACAGGCCTATGTCTCAGTGTTAAAATTGTGCAAGTCTTAAGTTACAGTGGGGAAATTTTTTTTTAAGTTTAATAAAAAAAAAAAAATAATAATAATAATAACAATAATAATAATAATAATAATAATAATAAATCATAATAAAATAAAATACATTATTAAAATACATAGTTGTGTTGGATATGGATGCTGAGGATGCTATTGGTGCTGAATGAATACTTGGCAAAGACTCGGTCACACAGCTGACAGTCTACTCAACATGCTCCACAAGTTTATATGCATGTTAAATGCACACATGGTGCCACAGGGAGACAATCTCCCCAACACTTACTGATTGATGGGATGCAACACTTCTAATTACTGTTATAAAGACTACAGACAAATGTCACAGTGTTAAAATTGTGCAAGTCTTAAGTTATAGTGGATTTCTTTTTTTTGTTTTAGTTTAATTAAAAAATAAAAAATACATTGAGATAATTGTGTTGGGTATGGATGCTGAGGATGCTATTGGTGCTGAATGAGTCTGATAAACACTTAGCAAAGACTGTCTACTCAATATGCTCCACAAGTTTATTAAAGGTATATACCTAATTAAAGGTATAAAGACAACAGACAAAGGTTGCAGTGTTAAAATTATCCTCTGCAAGGGTTGCAGGGGGGTTCTCCATGCCCATCCAGGTAAAAATGTTTAGGCGCTGGGCAGACACACCCAGGACAGGGTGCCAACCCATCACTGGACACACACTCACTCATACAGACACACTCTATATGGGGCAATTTGGAGCATTCAATTGACCATGATCCATGTTTTTGGACTGTGGGAGAAAACCGGAGAAATCGGAGGAAACCCATGTGGACACGGGGAGAACATGGGAACTCCACCCAGATTGGGATTCGAACCGGGAATCCATAGTGCTGAGAGGAGAACATGCTAACCACAAACCACCATGCCGCAGGTCTTAATTTACTTATGAACTTAATTTTGTCTTAATTCTTAAGTCAGTTAATTGTCATTTATTCATATAATTGTGTTTGTTTTTAAAGCTGCTTATCTAGATAAAGTTGGGTAAGGATGCTGCAGCATGCTATTGGTGCTGAACGGGTGTAATGAATACATAGCACAGACTCTAAGGTCATTCCTTCATGCAGAGTCTGCACTGCTCCGTCAGATTTGTTCAGTTAGTTCACTCCACTGCTTTGATTTTGTGCTCCATGGACCATTTGATTACTGATTTTGAGCAATGCTCAGGATCGGTCATCCAGCTGTGGCCCAGTTTAAGCTTCTTCGCTGTGACGGTCAGGCTTTGATTTAATAACTGCAGATATTTAAAGAGGCCTATTATACTCTGTATGTGAAACAAAAGCACTAAACATTACAGCTCCACCATCGGGCTTCTGTGCTATTTCTGTGTCTAATAAATTCAAGCCTTCATTTCTTTTATTTGACCATGAAACCGTTTCAGTTCGGCTGGTGTAAAATTCACAAATGGGACAAATTCACAATGGGGCAAATTTGATGGGCGTGTTGAGGGGCACGCCCAAAGGGGGATTGAAGGGATAAAAATTTGTGATTTGTAAGTACTTTGTGTTCAAGGGAATTAGCGCATTCGATAACAATGGGGCAACCTGGCCAACAATTGCCCAAGGCCTATATTTCATGAAAACTAGATGCACCTGGCGTCTAGTGGCTGGTGGATAATGCTCGAGAACAGCCGAGCTGTCTCGAACTCCCCCGATAAGGAATGAAACGGTGCGTTCAACCCCCCCATAGAACTCCTTCAACAAGTTTTTTTCAGAATAAGCAGAGAGAGGGATGGTTTTTCAATAAATAGTGTCAGGAACTGCACTTCGGGGCTCTGTCTTGGTGGAACCGGTGTGGTGCTGAGATCAGAGTCGGATCGCGATCTTGGGCTTGTCTTGGACGAACACTGCTTTGACACGGTTTGTCATAAATAAACCTCTTGATTCGAATAACTCCGAAATCATCTGTACTGTGCTTTTTGACGCCTTCAAAATTGGTTCATCGGGGAAATTTCAGATTTTCGAACACATGCCTTTGCCGTTTTTCAGGTGCGGGTGGAGTGTGATTATTACCACCTTCCCCTGTCCCTTTACATTCTCACATCACGATTTTGGTTGTAAACACTGGTCTGTTTATCCTCAACAAGTTAGATCACTAAGCAACAAAACAAATGAGGGAACTTTATTTGTTTTCTCATTATCCGTTAGTCATATGTAAAAACACCACTTCACTGCCGAGGCTCGTCCCGTGGAAACCTCTTAAACAACGTTGGTGCTGTCAGACTTCGATTAGTGAGGTGTTTTGATTTCAGAAACAAAGAAGTGCGAGTAATTTACGGGCACTTCTTTGGTCACGCTGAAGTAACAGTGCAGATCTGCATAAGCCATCCGCACGGTTACGGCTCAATGGCATGCAGACTAATTTAAAGTAAAAAAGGTGCAAGGTCAAAAAGTTAAAGGTCAAAACACGCCAATAGCAGCACTTTGGATTTATTGCCCAAAGTGTGTATGGGCAGAATGGGACAGTTACCACCGCTCGAAAACTGATCTGTAGTTGTTTAGTTAAATGCTTCTCATGCATCCATTAGCAACAAAGAGAAAGTGAGGGACACAGACAGACGGACAGACAGACAGACAGAGACACAGACAGACACACAGACGGAGAGACCGAGCAAATAGTAGAGGAAAAAGCGAGATTAGAGCGGAAACATCCTTTGCTATTAGTCTGAGGCTTTAATTGCAGGTAGATGGTAACGCGTAATCCATCCATCCATCCATTATCTTCAGCTTTATCCTCTATTAGGGTCGTTGGGGGGAAGGAGGGGTTCCCCATGCCCATCCAGGGGAGAA
Organism: Corydoras sp. C115; assembly: GCA_019802505.1. Classification (NCBI taxonomy): domain Eukaryota; kingdom Metazoa; phylum Chordata; class Actinopteri; order Siluriformes; family Callichthyidae; genus Corydoras; species Corydoras sp. C115. The sequence goes on along the minus strand of JAFMOC010000083.1, from coordinate 3,480,413 downwards.
CGTTTCAGGCGCTGGGCAGATACACCCAGGACAGGACGCCAATCTATCACTGGGCACACACTCACTCACACAGACACACTCTATATGGGGCAATTTGGAGCATTCAATTGACTTGATCCATGTTTTTGGACTCAGAGGAACCCGGAGTAAACCCACGCAGACTCGGGGAGAACATGGAAACTCCATTGGGGGGGGGGAAGTCCTCATGCGCATCCAGGGGAGAACGTTTCAGGCGCTGGGCAGATACACCCAGGACAGGGCGCCAATCTATCACTGGGCACACACACACTCACACAGACACACTCTATATGGGGCAATTTGGAGAACTCAATTGACTTGACCCATGTTTTTGGACTGTGGAAGGAAACCGGAGAACCCGGAGGAAACCCACGTGGACATGGACATGGAAACTCCACCAGATTGGGATTCGAACCGGGAATCCGTAGTGATGAAAGGCGAACGTGCTAACTACTAAACCACCGTGCCAACCGTTAACACGTGATATTACACAAATTTAATAACAACTAATTTCTTGTATGTGGGTGGCACGGTGGCTTAGTGGTTAGCATGTTCTCCTCTCAGCACTAGGGATTCCCGGTTCGAATCCCAATCTGGGTGGAGTTTCCATGTTCTCCCCGTGTCCTCGTGGGTTTCCTCTGGGTTCTCCGGTTTCCTTCCACAGTCCAAAAACATGGATTAAGGTGAATTCTCCAAATTGCCCCATATAGAGTGTGTGTCTGTGTGAGTGCCTGATAGATTAGCAGCCTGTAGTGGGTGTATCTCCCCAGCGCCCGAAACGTTCTCCCCTGGGTGGGTATGGGGAACCCCCATCCCCTGGGTGGGTATGGGGAACCCCCCTGCGACCCTAGTAGAGGATAAAGCAGAAGATAATGGATGGATGGATGATTTCTTATACAACAGTCCCATAATGCCATAAATACAAACTGGTTAATATATATGCATTATGTTTCTTTGTTTTCCTGAGATTACAATGACGTAAATCACCTTATCCCGGAAACATTACACATTACAGTATTTTTCATCATGTAATAAGACATGGTCGAATATAATAATAAATAATGTGGCTTATCCAGTGCAGGATGGTACACTGGGTTCCATTATAGTCTTTTCTTGTATAGTTTTCTATCAGGGCATTTGCTCGTACCCTCACATGTTCATTTACGAAAAAAAATTTGTAGGTTTAGTCAAATGAATGTTAATAAAAACACAACATTTAAAGGCGTAATTTAAATGAACAAATACAAATAAAAAGAGTTGTAAATGCAACAAACATTGACCATATAGTTTATTCATACTGTATTTTACTGTATTTTATATTTACATTTAATAGAGGGATAATATATTTGTTTGCTAATTTACTGAAGTCATCTGGTGCTGTGTTAGTAGGTCTGCTGGGATGTTCAAATGTCCAATGTTTAACAAATCAGTTTTTCTTTTAAAACGCAAGTTTGGAAATTGTTTTTTTTTCTTTAATACATGACTTTGTTCAACATAAGCCTGGTAAATGTATGCAATTAAAAAAAAAAAAAAAGAGGCAAAAATTCAAATACAACATGAAAAACGGTTTCCGTATTCGGCCAAATGTTATGCAATGATCGATTTCGGCTTTAGCCACCAATTTTCATTTCAGTGCATCCCTATCACGGTGGCTTAGTGATTAGCACGTTCGCCTCCCAGCACTAGGGATTCCCGGTTCGAATCCCAATCTGGGTGGAGTTTCCATGTTCTCCCCGTGTCCACGTGGGTTTCCTCCGGGTTCTCTGGTTTCCTCTCACAGTCCAAAAACATGGATCAAGTCAATTGAATTTTCAAAATTGCCCCATATAGAGTGTGTCTGTGTGAGTGAGTGTGTGCCCAGCGATGGATTGGCGCCCTGTCCTGGGTGTATCTGCCCAGCGCCCGAGACGTTCTCCCCTGGATGGGCATGGGGAACCCCACCGCGACCCTAATAGAGGATAAAGTGGTAGATAATGAATGAATGAATGTATCCCTATTTAAAGCACAATGAAAGATGCTGTAGTTTTATCATAATGCATCCAGACTAACCTGAACCTCTCTGGCAACTTCCTTACATTAACAGTAAATGGCGACAGAAAGCCTGGAGGACTGAACAGTAATAATGACTTGCTGTATTTAATCCCCGGTTAAAAACATTAGCCTCTAATGGAAAACAAGTTAAAGATTTCGAAGCTCAATTGACACAATCTGCTTGGGGTCACTGCTTAATGCATTACCAGCAGTCTAATTTTTATGCTTGCAAGCAAAAGTTAAAAGCAAGCAAAATGAAAATACTCATGCTAGTTTTCACACCCAAGCTGCATTTCCACCAAAAGAAATCCTAATTCTAATTCCTCTGGTCGTAATTGTCTTCTCTGTATTGACCAAGTGACCCATCCCAAGGCATTACCCTGCCTTTCATGTAATCAATGCTGGGGTAAGCTCCACTTGTGATATTAAATACGATCGGTAAATGCTTTTAGGTTGACATTACCAGGATAAAAGTATACGTTATAAGTGTGAGGTGTGTTTATGTGATAACTATCAAAATGAAAGCATAGATCAAACAACAGGACATTTAAAAACTGTCTATTGTATTTTGCACAGTACAACTTGGGTCTCCATCCATACTGGACACTTTAATTTTAATATATATATTTTTAATAATATATATATATTTTTTTTTTTTTTTTTTTTTTTTTATTCCCTCTATTAAAATACTGTCTATTTTTTATCTATCTAAGATAAGATAAATCTTTATTTGTCCCACAATGGGGAAATTCACAAAGTCCTCCAGGCTTTCTGTCGCCATTTACTGTTAATGTAAGGAAGTTGCCAGAGAGGTTCAGGTTAGTCTGGATGCATCATGATAAAACTACAGCGTCTTTCATTGTG